>JAMPIV010011674.1:0-362500 GCA_024509875.1 Oreohelix idahoensis | reverse complement strand
GGATTCTACGTTCGGATATTCAAATCAAAGATCTTTCACACATTACCAGCCGAACACCAGAACCCTATTCATTCTTAGATCAGGCATCGCCAATTCGCTAATCAGTGTGAGTTTCCTTCGTCTCTCTGTTTGTCTGGCCATTTCTAGCGAGCAATGTCTTTGATCTCGACGTTCTCACCGTGGTTTAATTACTTCACTAGCGAGCAGATTTACAAGGGGAGTAATAAAAATTTTCTCCCTTAGTTCCAAGATTATCTCCACCTAGATCGCTGTCTGATCCCATTACAACGATCTTCGATCCCTTCGTGTAAAATAATACAGCTCACGTCGGTTAATCGTCTGCTCGTAAACATACATCAAAGGAAAATAGCGAACCACAATAAAATATGCGTGCTAATGAGAAAAAGGGACAGATCTCGGAATGTATAGGGGTTTATGTTAAAAACAGGCGTAGATGCGAGCTAGCTAAAAGACAAATGAAGATAAAGAAATAGATATATGAAATCAATTATAATAATCTGCCACAATTCGTGTCATCCAACCTGAGGTCGTATGTTCGAGTCAATCCAGCTGCCTGGAACTTCGCAGAAGCACAGTGATTGTACCGGAGCTACATCCTTAGTCCCCCTTAGTCTTGGGCGGGCTAAAGGAACGATCATCAGCGGGTGTTGTGTGCAACAAATTAGGAAGGACAGAACTGTTCTAAGAGATGAGTACACATTAGTACCATTTCCGTCGGCAATGTGAGCAATTAACTGTCAAGGAAGAAAAAGTGATTTAGCGTAGTGAGAGACAAGATTAACAGCACAGCTGATAAATTTTCTATAATTAATTAACAGAACAGCTGATATCTATAATTTTGTTCCTATATTGGAAGATATATATATATATATATATATATATATATATATATATATATATATATATATATATATATATATATATATATATATATATATATAAATACATATATGTTAATCATATGTAAACTTACAAATCCATTGCATTCCATCTTCAAACATCCACCCTTCAGCACAAGAGTAGATAGTGAATACACTTAATAAATAAGGAAATTGTATTTGAACGACTTGTCAAGTTTATAATTGTTAAGTGAAATCTGTTTCCTTGTTTTAATATCACAGTTAGTTACTCAGCGGGATGGCATTTTATGACTGTCTCCTCTCTATTAATTTGTCGAGATCAGATCATTCACAGCCGTAACTAATTTGTGATACCAGTAGTTCTCTCTACACTGGGACTTCACCATTTTCCTGCAGAAATTCTATTTCTGTATTGTCAGTACTATACTGATCTTAGATACAACAAAAACCTCACGCTACACTGGGGGCTCGTTCCTGGGATATTTCTATATACCTTGAGCCATACTTAGTTTATTCATCTATCTACTAACTCTATCTTGTGCCACCCATAGATAACAAAAGGAAAAAAAATGTTTGAAAACAAATTCATACATAGAATTTTTTTTTTCTTAGGAGGAGTACCATTTAGTACTCAGTAAATAGTTGATGCTCACAAAGTTGCACGGTAATTATTTGTTCAATTAATTTAATTAAGTTTAATTACAATAATTTGGATATAGTAAAATTACATACCCTCTCTAAGTAACGCCATGGCTGATCTAGTGAAGTTCAGAACTGCGGTCATGCAGATGGGTAAGGAATTAAAAATGACAGGTGATGCTCTTATTCAGTATGTCACAACAGAAGTGGACAAACACATGGATACAGAGGAACGGAAATTGCAAGTAGAAGCTGAAAGAGAAGCCAAAAGACTGGAAGCTGAGACAGAAGGTAAAAGACTGGATGCTGAGAGAGAAACCAAAAGATTAGAAGTTGAAGGATGGAAATTAGCAGCTGAAGCCAAGAAATTGGAGGCTGAGAATGAGGCAAAGAAAATTGACGCTGAGGAAAGGAAATTACAAGCAGAGAGAGAGACCATCAGTTGAGATTAAAAGAGTTTGAAATTCAGGCAACTACTGGCAATAATGGTGGTAGCTCACCTCACTCTGAGAGTAGCTCCAGCCACATCACCTCAAGTGAAGCCATGAATTTTCATCTGGACCCATTTGTTGAGAAAGAAGACGTCATTGGGTCGTACCTGCATAGATACGAAAGACTTGCCACTGCCTATGGCTTAGTGAAAGAAACGTGGAGTCTTAAACTATCTCAGGGGTTACAGAGGTGTGGCCTACGATGTATATTTGAAGCTCTCAAGAGATGACCAGGAAGATTATGAAATCCTGAAGCAGGCACTGCTTGTGAGATATGAAAAAAACTCAGAATCGTATAGAAAGAATTTCCGAACAGCTAAACTTCTTCCAGGAGAAACCTATCACCAATTCTGTGCTAGATTGGAAACCTATTTGGAAAAATGGAGTAGTTTAGGAAAGTGTCAGGATCTGAAAGAAATTATAATGATGGAGCAAGTGAAAGAATTAACGCCTCAAGAAATGAGGAAGTTTATCATGGAACAAGGAGCAGAGAGATTGGAAGATATTGTAACTGTTGCTGAGAGATATCAAGCAGCTCAGGCAGAATTATTAGGAGATAAGAAGAAGCAGGGTGAAAACTTCAAATCAACACAAAACTATTGCAAGTATGAACAAAAGGACCATACCACAAGGAACAAACAAAGAATTGACCAAAAGGACAAAAATCCTCTAAGATCGGATAAGACACCTTACCGGAAGGAAGGAACGTGGTGTAAAACTTGTCTAATGAGTAACCACAATACTGCGGACTGCAGAAGAAAGAATCATCCTCATCATGCTGCATGTCTTACAACAGGGAAACAGGGAAGGAAGGAACTGCAGTAAGTCAGAAGGACCTACATCATCCCCCTGTCTGTGAGGAAGTGACCGTGAATGGCACTCAAGTACTGTGTTTATATGACACAGGATTGGACTTTGATTCAGTTGTGTGCTCTTCTATAGTGAGTCCTGACCAGATAACCACAGAAACAGTGGAAATCAGAGGACCGATCAAGGAAGCAAGAACCATGACATTACCCATAGCCCGAATCAACATAAGATCTCGTTATGTGGAAGGAGAAATCAAAGCAGCAGTGATGGACGACCCTATTTACTCTTTGATTTTGGGTTGTAGGTATGTTTTCCTTGGAGAACCTATAAAACCTGTAGTTATGACAACAGTCCAGACCAGGTAAAGCTCCAGGAAAATGGAGGAAAATCCTATCAATACTCATCCAGAAGAGATGAAAAAGGCTCAAGCAGCAGACAGCACCTTGAAGCCTTGTTTTGGCAAATTACCTAAAGCCCATAACCCTCCAGAGAAAGGAGACTTTTACATGAAGAATGGCCTACTCTACAGAAAAGCTGGAACAGGACCTAAAGGGCATGGACAGCTAGTAGTGCCAAAATCTTACAGGGAGAAAGTTATGACCCTAGGACATGCTATACCCTTCAGTGGACATATAGGAATAGGGGCCACTGGACAAAGGATAGCCTGTCACTACTTTTGGCCAGGAATCACAGAGGACATAAAGAGATATGTAAGATCCTGTCCAGAATGCCAAAGAGTAGCTCCTAAGCATAGGACTGCACCAGCAACACTGGGAGAAATGCCCATTATGGGAACGCATTTTGAACGTGTTGCAGTGAATATTGTTGGACATCTCACTAGGACCAAGAAGAGAAATGCTTACATCTTAACCTTGGTTGATACTTGCTCTATGTGGGGAGAAGCAGTGGCCATGTCAGCTATATATTCAAAGCATGTGGCAGAGGCCCTGTTAACAATATTCACCCGATTAGGTTTCCCGCATCAGATATTGACTGACAATGGTTCTCAGTTTAAGGGAAAGCTAACACAAGAAGTATTCAGGATATTTCAAGCCAGGCACTATCATTGTAGTAACTACCATGCCCAAGGGAACGGTCAAGTAGAGCGGTTCAAGGGTACGCTAATTTCAATCCTTAGAAAGCTGGCGAGTGAAAAACCTGATACTTGGGATACATACTTACCCGCTGCACTATTTGCATATAGGAAGGTACCCCACAATTCAACTGGATTGGCTCCAGCTACATTGTTGTTTCGAAGGCCAATAAAAGGTCCACTGGAAGCATTGCTGCGGACATGGACTGATGAAAAAGCAGAGGAAACAGTGACATCCTCATACCAATACGTCAACGAGTTGACATCTCGATTGAAAACAGGTTGGAAACTGGCAAATGATAACTTAAGACAGGCCAGGAGGAAGCATGCTGCGTACTACGTACAACAATAAAAAAGCAAAGGATAGGGAACTGGAGGTGGGTGAAAAGGTGTTATTATTGTTGCCAAGCAGCAATAATAAATTGCAGATTGGATAACAGGGACCTAATGTCCTACTGGAAAAACTTTCCAGGACCAATTATAAGATTGACAAGGAAGGAAAAGAGAAAGTGTATCATGTCAATCTTCTTAAAAAATACTATGACAAGGAATCATCAGAAGTTGCACATATCATGACCCTAGCCATTGCAACAGAAATGCACGGTGAACCACTTCACTCTATGGAATATCCACTCACAACCTACAGAGGATTATGTTCAAGTAAACATTAGTGAACATTTAACTCCAGAGCAGAAAAAGATGGTTCAGAAAGTTTTGGAAACCCACGCTGATGTGCTCACAGATAAGCCAGGTCGCATGAATCTGTTAGAGTACGACATGAAGGTTACTGACCCTACACCAGTATGCATGAGAACATACCCTATACCCTATGCGAAAGCCCAAGCACTAAGGGAGGAAGTTGATTATCTGTTGAAGGGGAAAATTATCTCGAAGTCAGACTCTCCCTATAGCTCAAGTGTGGTGCTATTAGGAAAAACGAATGGTGAACACAGGTTATGTATTGACTACAGGAAGCTAAATGCGATCACGGAATCTCAGGTGGACCCAACACCTGACACCAACCAGCCGTTCTGTACACTGAGTAAGGCTAGGTATTTATCGAAGGTAGATCTAAGCAAGGGATAGTACGAAATACCAGTGAAACCAGAAGTTAGGAAAATGCTGGCATTTAGTACATCAGACGGACACTACGAGTTTAATGTACTACCCTTTGGGCTGAAAAATGCTCCAAGTATCTTTTCAAGAATGATGAGGAAATTGTTGGAACCTCTACAAAATCCCGATATCACTAACTTTATGGATGACATTCTTGTTGCTACAAACACTTTTGAAGAGCATATAGTAGCGCTCTCCATGTTGTTTGACAGACTGAGAGAAACTGGATTGACTGCACGTCCAACCAAGTGCTATATCGGTTGTAAGGAGTTGGAGTTCCTAGGTCACACTATTTCTACAGGTCATATGTCTCCTGACCCAAAGAATATAGAGAAATTAAAGAAGGCACCCAGACCTCAAACGAAGAAAGATGTCAAATCATCTGTGTCATTATGTGGGTTCTATCAGAAATACATACCCCACTTTAACTCTCTGTGTGCACCATTAACTAACTTAACTAAGAAAGGACAGTCTGATAAAATCCAATGGAATGTTGATTGTGAAAAAGCTTACACAGAGCTAAAAGCAAAACTTACTGATGTGACAGCTTGGTCGCTGTATCATGAATCATATTATGTGGCAATGTCTGCCCAGGTCCTTTTACCTCTTTAGATAGCATTGACATGGTGCATAATTATAAAAGTCACACACACACACACACACACAGCACGTGATGCGATAACGCCATAGTAATTGAAATACTGTTTATTTACACGTGAGAGGATTATTGCTGCCTGCTCTGACCTCCACATCTGGTCCATCATAGAATATACAATGTGTAAGTTATTTCTCAGTATTTCTTCCTTCCCTCACTCTCTCTCGTTCAGTATCGAATCTACACCTTCTGATCTTTAACCATAGATGATCACTCATGTGCTATAGTCTCTATTTCTGTTCTTTCTTCCTTACAATTTCTTAGATTATTGTTATTTATATCATCTCAGTGTTCAGGTTATCTATTGATAGAACCGGACCTCTCCGGGGTTGTTACTTTTCCTTTCATCACTGAAGAATAGGACTACTGTATGTCTATGTATTAGAATTCACTCTACGTACCTTTTCACTTTCTGAATAAAATTTAACTCACACCGTTTCTCCTTCTAGACAAGAATTCTCACTATTCAATATTTCGGGTTAATCATTACCCTAAACTCGTCTCCTTGTCTGTGAAATATTCATCATCTAAACTACTTGAGTACTGCTTTCAACATGGCTACTAGCGTACGTGCTATCTGCACTCTCTACCTCACGCCTCTGGACTGCTGCTGAGAAAGCGTGCTTCACTAGATTATCGTTCACCCCTTTCATGCGCATTATTGTTCGCGCATCCCTTTTTTATACTCTGTATCTGAACCTTCCTATTTTCAAGTATAATTCTCCTTATTCGTTCCCTTTGACTGTCAGTCGTTCTCCATCTGCCACACCAGCAAACCCATCCTTACGCTACCCGATATCACACACGAATTTGTATTAAGGACGGACGCTAGCAGTATAGATATTGGTGCAACTCTCTTGCAGCAATCAAAAGTCCAGCCAGAGGAACTTTTACCAGTCGCCTACGCCAGTAGGAAGCTGAATGCAGCTGAGTTGAATTACTCGATAATAGAGAAAGAATGTTTGGCTCTAATCTGGTCCATCGACAAATTTTCACCATACCTGTATGGGACACACTTCATTGTCCAAAGCGATCATCAGCCTTTAACATTCTTGGCTGCATCTAGAAAGTTAAATTCGAGATTGCTAAGGTGGAGTCTGCTTCTGGCGCCTTATTCCTTTACCGTGAATTACATTCCGGGAAGAGACAATGTAGGAGCTGATTTTTTAAGTCGACACCCTATTACTCTGGAAATACAGACGAGAAACGATTAACTACAGCAGGTGTTTACACATCAGCTATGACAGGTCACAGCTAGGAAAGGATGGGGCTATGTCATAAAACGTGTGCGTAAACCCACTTCTTTGTTAATACACTATGTCGAGATACAAATCAGCCAATCAACGTTCAACAGACGCTGAGACAGGATAGATTAAATTACACGAAGTATACGCCATCTTGTTCTCCCAAGATGGCGGCAGACAGAATAAAATTAGGCATATGCCCTGTTTTTCGGGACTCGGTCACGGAATGTACCAAACCGCCGAGAACCAATCAAAATGCTTCCTTGCGCACTGGCAGATTCCTTGCGTCTACGTATATAAACGGGCGCATTTTATTTAAAAAACACACACACGCAAACTCGAAGGCCAGCACGACCGACTGGGGAAAGAGAAAGCTGTCAACATTGATTTATTGCTTACCTGTGTGACCAGGCACTCTTGCTTCACTAAAGTCGAGTCCAAATCTGGCTTGTATTAATCTTAGAGGGTAGGTATACTTACTATAAACTTGTAGGAGAATAGGCCTACAGCAGATATATAATGTTTGTATTTGTTGTGTGTCATTTATACTACCTACACCTGTATATATTTAATATATTTTGTTTCACTATGAATGTATCAGGTATACTGATTGTATCTTGGGGAATTAGGTATAATGATTGTATTTCCTGATATAATTGATGAAGACGAAAACCAACCTGAAATATAACCAAAACAGTCCTTGTTAGGACTCATATAACTCCAACCTGAAATATAACCAAAACAGTCCTTGTTAGGACTCATGTAACTCCAATCTATTGTCTCATATAACTCCAACCTGAAATATAACCAAAACAGTCCTTGTCTTATATAACTCCAGTCTGAAACAGAAAATAGCCTATGTCTGTATATATTTAATATAACTTTAGTTTTTGTTTTACTATGAATGTATCAAAACACAACAATATTGTTAGGATTTTTTTTACCAGCCAGTATAGCAATTGTCAGAGATAGCCTGGTATATTATAGGGGGAAGGAAACGGTTGTATCACACCTACCGTGTTTCCCCGAAAATAAGACCGGGTCTTATATTAATTTTTGCTTCAAAAAATGCACTGGGGCTTATTTTCGGGGTAGGGCTTATATTAAAAGATACAAAAATCTACATTTATTCATGTACAAAATTCTACATTTATTCAAATACAGTCATGTCATCTTCTTCTGGAACATCGTCATAACTCTCCAAATCCCGAATTTCTTGCGACTCCATTTCCTGTAGAACCATTGGTCCCATTCTCTCATGTCCAGCAATAAAGCTTTCCTTAAATGAGCATTTCTTGTCCATGTAGTCTGCTCGTAGTGCATTGGTAACACAGCTGTCAGTGATTTTATCCGTTGAATTCTTCACCCAAGTCACGACCTCCTGCAAACTAGGCTTCACAAAGTTTCCACGCTGATTTCTCTACATTCTATTTTCAATGTAGTCGTTGATTTCTATGCGCAAATGGTCCTTGAATGGCTTGTTTATTGTGGCAACAAAAATTATGAGACTTAAGAACGATGGCACACACAAAAGCGACGAGAAATTTCTGGCACCAATATTCTGCTTCTTTATTTCACACGAGTGACGTATTGAATTATGAACAACATCCGTTCATTATCAAGTGCGCACTAGTGGCGTCTGTACTCCGACTGGCCATTCGGCAACAAGTCTCTCATTCTAGCTGACATTTCGTCACTAGGGCTTATTTTCGGGGAAATGCACTAGGGCTTATTTTCGGGGTAGGGCACTAGGGCTTATTTTCGGGGTAGGGCTTATATTAAAAGCATCCTGAAAAATCGTGCTAGGGCTTATTTTCGGGGTAGGTATTATTTTCGGGGAAACACGGTAAGTGTACAAATTATTGGATGTATTCATGTATTGAATTTATATTATTGGATGTATTCATGTATTGAATTTATATTATTGGATGTATTCAGGTATTAATTTATCAGAAAGAATGTTTTGCAAGTAGACACCTGTCTTGTCTCGTTGTTGCTAAATCATAGTGAGCCATGTTGTCATTCATCCTGCATGCCGACACATGAGACACGCTCATCTCATATACAATAGAAATAGGTGGGCTTGAGGACAGAAATTAGCCCCTATTTTTACTGGTTACAGGTTTTATTCGTGTCCTCCAACCTAAGGTCGTATGTCAGAGTCAATCCAGCTGCCTGGAACTTTGCAGGAGCACAGTGATTGTACCGAGCTACATCCTTAGTCCCCCTCAGTCTTGGATGGGCTAAAGGAACGATCATCAGCGGGTGTTGTGTGCAACAAATTAGGAAGGACAGAACTGTTCTAAGAGATGAGTACACATTAGTACCATTTCCGTCGGCAATTGTGAGCAATTAACTGTCAAGGAAGAAAAAGTGATTTAGCGTAGTGAGAGACAAGATTAACAGCACAGCTGATAAATTTTCTATAATTAATTAACAGCACAGCTGATATCTATAATTTTGTGCCTATATTGGAAGACTTGGTGTAATATATATAAATATGTTTATAAATATGTATATAAATATGTATATAAATATATAAAAAAAAAAAAAAATATATATATATATATATATATATATATATATATATATATATATATATATATATATTTTTTTTTTTTTTTTTTTTTTTTTTTTTTTTTTTCCTTAACCAGCGCCACTTGGGCTTTCAGCCCTTCGGCCCAATGACATGTCATTGCGAGGCTGGGGAACCTGAGGACTTTCCTTCCAACCCGGTCAGGAGCTTCGCTCCTTCCCATCCACAGAGGGTTTATCACAGGAGCCGTTCAGGTTATTCAGTCAAATTTCCGGCCGTAAACATTTATATATATATATATATATATATATATATATATATATATATATATATATATATATATATATATATATATGTGTGTAAATCATATGTAAACTTACAAATCCATTGCATTCCATCTTCCAACAACCACCCTTCAGCACAAGAGTAGATAGTGTATACACTTAATAAATAAGGAAATTGTATTTGAACGACTTGTCAAGTTTATAAATGTTAAGTGAAATCTGTTTCCTTGTTTTAATATCACAGTTAGTTACACAGCAGTGTGGCATTTTATGACTGTCTCCTCTCTACTAATTTTTCGAGATCAGATCATTCACAGCCGTAACTAATTTGTGATACCAGTAGTTCTCTTATACACTGGGACTTCACCATTTTCCTGCAGAAATTATATTTCTGTATTGTCAGTACTATACCGATCTTAGATACAACAAAAACCTCAAGCTACACTTGGGTAAAGCGATTCATCAAGCTCTGAAGCTCCTGTTGGCTTTGAGTGACGACTGCAGCGTCATCAGCGAACAACAAGTCCCTTATAGTGACCCTTCTGATTTTTGTTTTTGCCTTCAGCCTTGAAAGATTAAACGGACGGTCATCTGACCTAGCGTGAAGGCATATTCCTTCAGCAGCATCTCTGAATGCATGTTTCAGGAGTAAGGCAAAGAAGATCCCGAAGAGGGTCGGAGCCAGAACACGGCCTTGTTTAACGCCACTTCGTATGTCAGAGGGTTGTGATGTGCTTCCAGCATATTGGACTGTTCTCTTCATGTCGTCATGGCATGACTTTATCATTTCCAGCAATTTAGCAGGGCAACCTATTTTCAGGAGGATTTTGAAGAGTCCATCCCTACTAACCAGGTCAAATTCTTTTGTGAGGTCTAAAAAGGCGATATAAAAGGGCCTTTTCTGCTCTCTTGATTTTTTCCTGAAGCTAGCGGAGAGAAAAGATCGTGTCTGTTGTTGATCTACCAGCTCGGAATCCACACTGTGACTCTGGATATATGCGCTCAGCTAACTTGTGTAGTCGCATTAAGATGACTCTGGAAACAACCTTACCAACAATACGAAGGAGGGAGATGCCTCTGGATTTATTGCAATCACTTCTGTCTCCTTTATTTTTATACAGTGTTACAATCTTGGCATCTCGCATGTCTTGAGGAATGGTTGTCTCTTCCCAGCACTGGCAAAGCACTCTATGCAGGGGATGTAATAGTGTGCTCTTACAGCATTTCGTTAAATCAGGAGGAATCCCATCATTGCTCGGTGCTTTGCCAGAGGCCAAGTTATCAATGGCCTTGCTGTGTTCCTCTAATGTTGGTTCGGCATCAGCTCCTTCATAGTTGGCAGGCATTTGACAGCATCAAGGGCTGCAGGCGTAACGGTATTTTCTCTAGCGTAAAGCTCAGAGTAGTGCTCGATCTACCTCTCCTTCTGTTTACCCTTACCGGTTAGCTTCACTCCGCGGTGCTGTCTAGCTTTTTTGGGGACCAAGGGATTTCTTTATACCGTCATACATTTGTCTAATGTTGCCTGTTTCCGCTGCGGTCTGGATGCTCTCACTGAACTGGAGCCAATAGTCATTTGCACAGCGTCGAGCAGTTTATTGAACTTTGCTTCTCGTCTTCTTCTTCTTCGATCCTTAACCACCGACCGTCAAAGCAGTCAGTGGCCATCACGCCTAGTGGCGTCTTGTAGGGCAACAACAAATTGATTCCACTTTGCACGGTCGGTGGCCATCCTTCGTACAGTGCCCCAACTCTGGTTCATTCTTTGCATCTCAGCCTCCACAGTCCTCCGCCAAGTTGTTTTTGGTCGGCCTCTCTTTCGCTTTCCTTCAGGGGTCCAAAGCATAGCTGTTCTTGTGATGGCATCGGGGTCTCTTCTGAGGACATGACCAACCCAGCTCCAGCGTCTGCCAGCTATGATGGTATGCATGTCCTCTTGCTTGCTACGAGTAAGCAGATCTTGATTGGTGATGGTATTCGGCCAAAAGATGCGGTGAATTTTTCTTAGGCATGTTGTGTGAAAAGAGGACAATTTTGACATTTCCTTCTCTGTGACTCTCCAGCATTCCGCACCATAGAGAAGCACAGAAAGCACGCAACTCTGGTATAATCTTAATTTTGTGCTTGTGCTGTATTGGGAGGACTTCCAGATGTTATTTAGGCTAAAGAAGGCTGTTCTTGCCTTATTCATTCTGATGTTGATGTTTTTGCCTGCCCCACCGTCTGGTGTTACTATGCTTCCTAGGTATGTGAAGGTATATGTCTGTACCAGTTGCTGATTCCTTACTGATATGGGCTCAGGGTTGCTCACATTGAGCGTCATGACCTCAGACTTCTTTAAATTGATGTTCAAGCCCACCTGCTGGCTAAATTTATTAAGTCTATCCGTTTTTTTCCTGGATGTGTTGATGTGAATGTGCCAGCAGTGCAATGTCATCTGCATATTCCAGATCTTCCAATGTTGAAAATGTAGTCCATCTTATTCCTCTTGGACTTCCCTCTGTTGTCTGGCGCATCACCCAGTCTATGACTGTTAAAAATAGAGTGGTTGATAAGGGGCATCCCTGTCGTACTCCTGTCTTCACCTCGAAGGTTAGGTTGCTCTGCCCAACACTACACGTAAAGTTGGCATAGAGGCTTTTTATGATTGACACTATACAGCTTGGAATTCCATAAGCCCTCAGTATTTTCCATAAACTGTCCCTATGTATGCTGTCAAAAGCCTTTTCAAAATCAACAAAATTTATGTAAAGCTGTCTTTGCCATTCTGAGCACTGCTCTATAATGTTCCTGAGAGTGAATATATGGTCTACACATCTTCTGTTCTTTCTAAATCCTGCTTGTTCTTTCCTCAGTTTGTAGTCTACTGCCTTTGAAATTCTCTGTATAATTATCCTGCCTAGTATTTTGCTGGGAACTGAGAGAAGAGTGATTCCTCTCCAATTATTGCAGTCTGCAAGATCTCCCTTCTTGGGCAATTTGACAATTATTCCTTTGTTCCACTCTGATGGTGTTGTCCCCGTTTTCCACACTTGTGCAAATAGTGGTTCTAATAGTTCTGCTGCTAGCTCAGGGTCTGTCTTAAATAGCTCTGCATTTAAGTTATCATGGCCCGGAGCTTTACCGTTCTTTAACCCTTTGATTGCTGTGATGATTTCTTCTTTTCGTGGAATGTCTGTATTTACATCTAGATCGTTTTAAGCCTCAGGAACATTCAATTGTGTCTCTGGTATTTCCTTGTTCAGAGTTTCTCTGAAGTGCTCTGCCCATCTTGTTTCCTGTCCCTCTGCTGTCTTAATGAGATTTCCTTGCTTATCTCTTAATAATGTAATATTGTTTGCACCTTGTTTTCCGCTGATGAATTTAGTTATTTTGTATACTGTGCTTTGTTCATTTCTCAGTGCTGCCTCTTCTGCCTGTTTTGCAAGATCGTCTAGGAAATTCCTTTTGTTGGCTCGGGTTTGGCGTTTAACTTCCCTGTCCAGTTGACTGTACTGTTCGCTATATAGTTGCTTTAACCTGGGGGACTTCGCTTCTGTTTTCTTTCTTTTCATTTCCTTTCTCATCTTTATGGTGTTTAGTGTTTCTGGTGTTATCCAGTCTTGCTTCTTCCTTTCCTGGAATCCTAAGCATGATTTGCTATTTTCCTTATATATTGTTGAAATGGTGTTAAAATTCTGGTCTATATCATCAGTCAATGTCTTTTCCTGGCTTTTGGCATACTGATATCCTTTCTTAATGTCGGCCGCAAAAGCTTTTCTGGTAAGGGGGTCCTTCAATTTGCTGATGTCAAACCTTTTCTGTGTAGTTACAGTTGGTCCAGCCCTTCTTAGTTTCACTTTCAGTTTTGCAACTACTAAATGGTGATCGCTTCCCACATCTGCACCTCTTCTTACCTTCACATCTTGTAATGCATGTCTCCATCTACCGTTAACCATGATGTGGTCTATCTGGTTTCTGTCCCGACCATTTGGTGATTCCCATGTTAACTTGTGAATTTCCTTATGTGGGAAAAGTGTTCCTCCAATGACCAGGTTGTTAATGCTACAGAAACTTATTAGCTTATCCCCATTTTCGTTTGCTATTCCGCTGCCGTATTTCCCCATTGTTCTTTCATTATATGTATTGTGTGTACCAACTTTCGCATTGAGGTCTCCCATTACTATAACAAGATCATATCTAGGTGTGTCCTCCATTTCTTTCTGCAGTTGTTGATAGAATTCATCCTTGACCTCCTCATCGCTATCATTCGTTGGTGCGTAGCATTGTATTATTGTAGTGTTGGTGAATCTCCCTCTCAATCTCAATCGTATCAGTCTGTTGTTGATGGGTTTCCATTCCAGTAATGTCCTTTCTATCCCTTTCTGTAGAATAATGGCTACGCCTTCACTGTGCTGTCCATCCTCTCTTCCAGAGTAAAGTACTGTTTCTCCTGTTGCTGTTTTAACTTTTCCTGCCCCTGTCCATCTGCTCTCGCTTATCCCCAGGATGTGTAACCTATAGTTTCTCATTTCTGCCGTGACCTGTCTTAGTTTACCTGTCTCGTACATTGTCCTGACATTCCAAAATCCTATTCTTGTATCCTGTTTTGCGGTCAGGACATCCGTTTTCATGTTAGTGGCTTCCTTTCGGCTTTCACCACTGACAGTCATACGAGCCACAGACTCCGAATGTCCATCCCGCAGCAAAGTTTGTTCATTTGATGTTGTTTCCGTAACTTCATTATTTTTTTTACATAGACAGGGGTGTCAGCCCTATGCTAAAACCCCCAACCTGGAGGACCAGGGTACCAGCTTTTGTCTGACCCCTACCCACACAGACCAGTCCAGCTTGGTTGAACCTACCAGGAGTAAAACTCCCACTGGCATAGCTCTGGGGATTGTCGGGGTGCGCAAGCTGCCATACCGCTACAAGGTATAGGTACCATTGATGGCAGCTGCTTCTCGTAGCCTTCAGGATCTGTAGGGTTCTAGCACTCGGAGAACTTTTGTATTCATTCGCAGCACTGCGCTTAGCTTCAATGACAGGTGCCATCACATCTGATGAAGCATCGAACCAGTCATTTGACTTCGCTGTTTTCTTACCAAAGGTGGCAAGTGCAGTACTTTGAATGGTGTTCCGTAGATGCTCCCAGTTCTCTGCAACATTATCACCATGCTGAGGGCTACTGAGCACTTTCTTGAAGGTCGCAGTAAATTGAGCGATCATGACAGGGTCTGACATCTTACTGGTATTAATGTGTGGTTTCCCTTCATGTCTGACACGATAGACTTTTCTTGGTTGTGCTCTGATTTTACAGCAAACCAAGGAGTGATCTGTATCACAGTCTGCGCTATGATATGAGCGCGTGGAGAGCACAGACCTGAGAAGCGGCCTTCTGACGAGGATCAGATCCTGTTGGTGCCAGTGCTTGGATCGTGGGTGTCTCCATGACACCTTATGCCGGGGTTTTGTCTGAAAGTATGTGTTGGTTACGCAGAGGTCATGAAGGACACACAACTCTAACAGCCTTTGTCCATTTTTATTCATCTTGCCAATACCAAACCTGCCCAGGCATGAAGGCCATGAAACATTCTCGGCACCCACTCTAGCGTTAAAGTCAGCAAGAAGAACAAGCTGTTCTTGCCTAGGTATGCTTTTGATGACTGCTGTTAGATTCTTATAGAACTCATCTTTAGCTTCTGAGGCAGAGTACAGAATAGGAGCATATGCACTGACAAGGGTGATAGGATCTGCGCTAGTTTGCAGGCGGAGCGTTAAAAGGCGTTCTGATCCATTCTCACCTGGTTCAACCGTGTTAGTTAGCGATTTTTTTACCGCAAAACCCACTCCGTGTTCTCTAGTTTTATTAAGGTCTTTCCCTTGCCAATAAAATGTGTAGTCCTTCTCACTCGTCATACCAGAGCCTGACAGGCGCGTTTCCTGAAGTGCAGCTATATCCACATGAAGTCGTTTAAGCTCATCATTGATAATGGCTGTCTTCCTGACATCATCTATGTCCTATAGGTTTACGGATAGTCCAGTCAACATTGTCAGGACATTCCAGCATCCCAATCTGAGAGTTTGCTTATTTCTATTATGATAATTGCTTGGTGCAAAATTTTCTGTCCACTGTTCGGGTTTGACCCTAATCCCCCATGCACCCAATGCGGAAAACAGACAGTGGCGGGACAACACCTTATTGACTGGGGGCTGCCCAGCTTGAAGCGGGCGGTAGCTGTCCAGTGAGATCCTAGAACCTCTCCCCCTGTCGGAATTAGCCCCTGGCGCCATGCCCAACGCCAATTGGGCAAAATGCTTATAACCGGTAACTGCTACTTCCCATGTTTTGCCGACACCTGTAGTAATTTTTTTTTCTGAGAGAGTTCTGATGGATATTGGTCCCTTTAGAGTGTAGAATGATAGTGAAGGCTCTGTGGGAATAAGGATTTAGGAAAGTCAGGTAGTAGATTCACAAGTGCTGGGAAGAGTAAGGACAGTCTCGGTTTACGACAATAATTGACTCTCAAAACTACTCCTACCACTCTTCTGAGCAAACAATTGTTTGTCAGTTCCAGTCACTCAGGCGCACTCACCGATTTGGTGATTCTGACGCTCAACGTACATGAATACGGACTACAATAACAAATATGGGAAATGTTTGATTTGGGCCAGCCGACACCAATGCTAATAAAGTTTTAATACTTTTATTATCATAAAAAATCAAGTCACAAATAATTATCAATTTACAGTCAGAAATCAAAGGTTACAGAATACAAATATGACAAGGGGGAGGGGGGTTTTGAGGAGAAGTATCCCATACACCTTTTCCCGCTTGTATTTACTAACAGAAAAGACCCAGTCCCAAAGACAAGGAGGGGGGGGGGTGATGATGATGATCAGAGATAGGCAATTTAACCCAATGGTAAATTTATTACTCTGAGGCAAGGGGTTACAGTGATAAGGGGGTAGAGGAAAAGCTAGGGTTCTCAAATGTTTTCCTTTATCCAACAAATTTTACGGGAGGGGGGAAATGAACACAGTTAAACAATCCCGCTAGGAGAAATCCCGTACAATGAATACAGTACACCTTAATACTAGGTCGAACTAATTATAAGGGTAAAAAAAGATTAAATCTCCTTTCATTCAAAAACACGCTTGGCTGGCCAGCACACAGGCACACACAGAGACTTACCAAATGGTGAATTCTGGCCCTTCCTAGGAATTTTACAACAGCAGATAATGCCGTAGAACAATGGAAATTGTCTTTTTATTTCTTCTGTGTCAGGCCCCAGATTTATCGAGGTGGGCTAGTAGCTAATAGTCTAAAAAAATCGCCAGACGGTGAAGCGTAAAGGCTACTGTTGTTTTTTTGTTTTTTTTTAATAAAAAGTTCCTAATGAATGACACAGGCACTTGGCTAAGTGTGAGGTATGGTGTGGTTTCTAAGATGGGCACAGCTGGTGGAGATAACTTTCTTTTGCCTAATGTCACAACTACAAAATACTGAGATAGGTTCTTCTTCGGGGGGGGGGGGGGGGGTTTAAAATCCCAGGAAAATACTTGACAGACAGCGTTCAGGTAAATCTATGTTCTTCTTCACAAAAAGAGAGCATGAGTAGAATATTGCTACTGGCGACTGTTCTGCTTCCAGTTTTAACGACTTTATGAATTAGTATTTTAAAAGCGTTTCTTTTGTGGCTTTGTTCTCAGTTAAATTCAGAGGAGCGAGACCCGCAACAGGTCGCCACAAGTTTAGCTTTAAAAAAGTTCATATGTCACTGGAGTAATCGAACTGGGTCGGCAAGGCTCTATATATATTCTATAGCTGAGTAATGGCTGCTTAAATGCTGCCTAATTGCTGGGATGCGAGGTTCGAAAGATCATTCTGGATACAAATAGAAAAAAACATGAAATGCAATGAAATCATATTAAAATCTAACGCGCGGTACATTTACAGTTAGACTATTTTCTGCGCTCGCGTCTTTAATTAGTAAATCAAGAAAAAACTCTCCGTGAGGTTAATAATTTTAAAAGCACATCTATCTATACAGAACTAAACTGTATTAAAGTCACAATTCCCTTAACAGTTGCAAAATTAATTTACGCGGCTATTGTATTATGAAATTAACCTATAGATGTAACATTTAGTTTGCACTGGAACTTTGATAATGGGTTTATTTAATAAGTTTAAATTTACACCACAATCCAGTGAAATAAAAATGAAATAACTAGTCCACTGATCACTCGAAGCTAAAGTATAAATTACCGTCTGCACAGAAAAGAATTCACTCCAATAGCCAACAATTTAGATGAAATCTAGCAGGAATTTAACTATATGCTAGTGAATCTTAGAATGCTGTCAGAACGAATGATAAAGTTGCCCTTTTCAGATTCTGTATATATCTAACGGGAATGTAAGTTAAATGGGTCTTGTGAAAATTTCGCGCCTCTTCAGATCCCAGGGAAAGTCGAAGTTATTTAGCCGCCATGCTAACCGCGATGACCCGACTGGCTTCCGATCTTCGTTCGTCTCAGGCTGCTCGCGCGAGGATGTGAAATTTCTGCGAGACTAGCCTCGTTCGCGGTGAGTTTCCTGATTCCTCAGATCGTATCCGCTACGCTAAGCGCTCCGTCTTTCCCGTTCCACAGTCTTTCGGGCAAGCCTGCCGGTCGCCACAGAGGTGCGAAGTCTGCAAGAAGCTTTCTTCTGACCGCTCGTGTCCATCTTGCGAACGGTTCAGTTTTCGCACGGAGATGCTAAATTTCTGCTTCTCTGTTCTGGGGATCGTCTTTGACTGCTTTGATCATAGCCGCTACTCTTCGTTGATGAAAAGTTACAACAATACTGATGTTCAGGGGTTCTAATGTTATGAAAAACTAAAGTCCCTTTAATCATCCATCAAATCAGGGAAAATTCACTTGTCAAACTAGACGTACGTCACAACACCTACAGGGTGAAGCTGGAGTGTCCTCTCCAGGGCGCGAGCTTGGGCACAGTTATATGTTGCCCATGCAGCCTGTTCCCCCTCTCCGCGCAGCTGTTAGATCCAAAGAAACGGCAGTAGCCGATACAGTTTGGTACCAGCCACGTCGCAGGAGTTTCCAGAATAATGTCGAATCAACATTAGACTGCCTTAGGGCTCCGACTCCAGATTTATCCTCAGGGTTTACTCCCGAAGCCAATTCCATAAATGGATATTCCCGCAAGGCAGCGGTGGTTTGAATTCAGAGTTCCTTCTCTTAGATAAGCTGCCAACCGAGGATCACGAGCCCTATCTGCCGAAAGCTGCTGGTTTTAAAGCGCCAGTCGCTCGCCTTCGCCCCTTCTCCCGTCAGTGGAAACAGTTCCGCCTGGCTCAAATTGAGCCTCACGTGAAGGCCGGGAGCTGGACTTGGTTGTCAGAGGCTACTTGAGACGCGTGCCATAGAAGCATTTGGTCATTGAGTATGGGCTGGGAATACTAACGCTGTCAGTATGTGACAGAGTGGGGTTGTTCATTTATATTTTGGTAACATGAGTTTTGGAGAATTTGGGTAACTGGCTTCAAGACTGCCAGAGGTCATCATTTGCTCACTAAATATATTTGGGGTCCAGGTTCTTTATCACAAGTCCTTCAATTTCATGATGGTATGTGCTACACAAGAGAGAGAGAGAGAGAGAGAGAGAGAGAGAGAGAGAGAGTCTTCAATGTGCTAGATTTGGTTTTCCATACATTTCCACAATACAAATCATTTATCCGAAATCTTCAACAGCGTATACGTTTGCTAAGGTTCATTTATTTATTTTCTCAACGGAAAATTCAACAACCAGAAAACTCCAACAGAAAAGCATATACATGAATGTACAACATATGAGAGTTGGTCACTCTCTTTAACATGCTCAACATATCTTTCAAAATGCATGTCTTCTCGGAGAAATGTCTCAAGGCGTTATTTATATTTGTAGGTTTCTCCATATCTTTCATTTTTATTCTTTTCCATTTTTCTAGCCCAAGCAAGGGTTCATGTTCCTTATCTTCCCATTTTGTTTCATATATGACAATCCTCTTATTCCTTTGCTTTAACAGTGCAATTCAAACTTAGGGTAAAACCATTGATTCTCAACGGTAGACGAAGTAACCTATGACATGGAAAAACTTGGCAGAGAATACTTACAAATGTTCAGCAAAAATGAATTACACAATTCCATGCCTGCGAATATCACTGTCTGATCTAACTCTGCTCAAATAATATTCTGGTTACAATACAAGAGGAAACTCCATCAAGAAAAACTGCTTGAACCACTTGTTCAAGACTTGGTCACAAATCACACTTCTGCTTGCTTCTCCCGCTTTAGCTCTAACTGATCTTGCTGGGGATAGCCGCCGGGGATAGCGTGCGTTACCAGCTCAATTCAGCCTAATAATTGGCTAGGGATCTCACGTGTCCCCCAGCCAAAACTAACCTATTTATTACTATGTCTTTAATTTGATTTATAGTCTGTTTCTATTTAAAATGTAAGTTTACGTTATTTTATGCTTTTAGCTTTTACTTTCACCTCAATCATCTGTTTCAGTTAAAATGGTACTTTATAATAAACTATGTTTGGATCTTGGCATGAATGTATGCCAGAAGTGACGAACGTACGGTCACAAGTAACACAGTGTGAACGACTAGAACGCATTCACAATGAAGGGATTCGTATAGTCTTGGAATGTATTCAAGATGCCCGCACTGTAACAGTGGGGTACATGCTTGAAGTGCTGTCGATTAGATCCAGATGTCAGTTGACCCAGGCAAAAGCCTAAATGCGAGTAATCACAGACAAACGGCACCCCCTGCATGGAGACATAGCTGACATTAAGTGAGCAAGAATAAAGAGAAGGATGTCACGGGTGGCACAGGCAGAGGCAACGATCAAGCAGGTGACTACAGTTGAAAATATATTTAAAGGGGAAGAGTGGAGTAAGTCAGATGAGCAGTGGATAAACTACCAGCAAGTCATCATCAGCCTTGGCAGAGAATTTAGAATTTGAGGCTTTGGGAAAGCAGAACTGGAAATTAATCAACTGATACATGATCATGTTGGGGATAATGATGCCATTGTGTATACAGATGTGTCTGAGACCCGTGGTGAGAAATCATGTTGGGGCTTCTCTGCTAGGGTAAAGGGCAGAATCGTCGCCGAACACAGCGAGGATAACTCCTCTTCTTCTTCTGCGTTCAGCTTGTAGTTATGCAAAATCTGCAAGCCTGTCGTCTGGACGAATTCCAGTCTTGTCCAGGTCAGCGTGGCAGCCTCATAGCTTCTGCTTGAGCTCAGCACTCCCTGGCCAGGTCAGACGTCGTGGGTCATCATGGATTGGGCAGTTTTGGAGAATGTGTTCAGGGGTCTGGATTCTAGTTCCATGGACATTCATTTGTATGAGGTATACTGGGGCGATAGATATGGCCCAGTAATCTGCAGTATCCAGTTCTCAGGTGGAATATGATGGTCTGTTGGTTTCTGTTAAGTTGGTGGATTGGGTCATCTTTGCTGTATGTATCATCTTCCTCATTCCTCTGATACTTGTTGTGGATGATGGTTTTAGCTTCTCGATAGGGCAATGGGTGGCTGAATTGTTCCATTTTACTGCCACTTCTAGAAAAACCATCTGTTATCTCATTTCCAGTGATTCCACAATGGGAGGGTAACCAGTGAAGGACAATGTTTGATGACTTTTAGATAATGTTAAGCTCAGATCTGATCTCATGCGTCATGTTTTCATTTCTGGTGTTCTGTATTGATTCCAGTAATGATCTACAGTCAGTGAAGATTATTATCTTAGCTAGTTGCTGTTGTTCTGATCTAGTGAGGATTTTCAGAGCTTGTAGTAGTGCCTTAGCTACTGCCCTGAAATTGGAGATCTTTCCAGTTGTGAAGACCTTACGGATGATCTTCTCGTTTACAAATCTTATAAAAATGCCTCCTCCATCATTCTTTACTGTCCCCTCTGCGGCTCCATCTGTGTATACGTGCGTCGACTCTTTCGGGTTGGAATTTGTCTTCAATCATCTCATGAACCACGGTTTTTAGTTGTGGAGTGGTCTGGTGGCCTTTCTTTCTTATGTCAGGGACTTCTGTGATGATAGATATATTTTCGTGGCATTAGTTTTGCTCCTCATAATCAATTAACATTTCCATTTGGTAGGTTGTTTTGGGAGGTCTTCATGACATTGATGCAGATGTTTTGAGATGTTTAAGAAGCTGGTTCTCTTCAGACACGATAACAACTTCCAGCGTGAGAATGGAGGTAGAGGCATCTAATCCAGCCTTAAGGTGGCTAACTGAAACTTCATTAACAAAGGCAGTCAATGTGTCAGACTCTCAGTCTATGCTTCGAAAGAGAATGTGATGTAGGCTTCGTGTAAGGGAAAATCCTTCATAAGGAGCGGAAAGGAAAAGAGAAAGAAGAAATTCTTGTTGGCGTACGTATGGAGGCATTGGAGGCAATATAGATTTTTGTATCTATGATGGGCAACAGCTTGATCTCCATATAACTGTGCCCAAGCTCGCGCCCTGGAGAGGACACTCCAGCTTCACCCTATAGGTGTCGGCAAAACACGGGAAGTAGCAGTTACCGGTTATAAGCATTTTGCCCAATTGGCGTAGGGCATGGCGCCAGGGGCTACTTCCGACAGTGGGAGAGGTTCTAGGATCTCACTGGACAGCTACCGCCCGCTTCAAACTGGGCAGCCCCCAGTCAATAAGGTGTTGTCCCGCCACTGTCTGCTTTCCCCATTGGGTGCATGGGGATTAGGGTCAAACCCGAACTGTGGACAGAAAATTTTGCACCAAGCAATTATCGAAAAAATAGAAATAAGCAAACTCTCAGATTGGGATGCTGGAACGTCCGGACTATGTTGACTGGACTATCCGAAAACCTACAGGATGTAAACGATGTAAGGAAGACAGCCATAATTAATGATGAGCTTAAACGACTTCAGGTGGATATAGCTGCACTTCAGGAAACGCGCCTGGCGGGCTCTGGAATGGTGAGCGAGAAGGACTACACATTTTATTGGCAAGGGAAAGATCTTGATAAAGCTAGAGAACACGGAGTAGGTTTTGCGGTCAAAAAATCGCTAACTAATATGGTTGAACAGGCGAGAATGGATCAGAACGCGTGTTAACGCTCCGCCTGCAAACTAGCACAGGTCCCATCACCCTTGTCAGTGTGTATGCTCCTACTCTGTACTCTGCCTCAGAAGCTAAAGATGTGTTCTACGAGAATCTAGCAGCAGTAATCAAAAGCATACCTAGGCAAGAACAGCTTGTTCTCCTTGGTGACTTTAACGCTAGAGTGGGTGCCGATAATGTTTCATGGCCTTCATGTCTGGGCAGGTTTGGTATTGGCAAGATGAATGAAAATGGACAACGGCTCTTAGAGTTGTGCGTCCACCATGACCTCTGCGTGACCAACACCTACTTTCAGACAAAACCCCAGCATAAGGTGTCATGGAGACACCCACGATCCAAGCACTGGCACCAACTTGACCTGATTCTCGTTAGAAAGCCACTCCTCAGGTCTGTGCTCTCCACGCGCTCGTACCATAGTGCAGACTGTGACACAGATCACTCCTTGGTTTGCTGCAAAATCAGAGCACAACCAAGAAAACACTATCGTGTCAGACATGAAGGGAAACCACGCATTGATACCAGCAAGATGTCACCTTTCATGATCGCTCAATTCATTGCGACCTTCAAGAAAGTGCTCAGTAGCCCTCAGCATGGTGATACTATTACAGAGAACTGGGAGCATTTACGGAACACCATTCAAAGTACTGCACTTGCCACCTTTGGTAAGAAAACAGCAAAGTCAAATGACTGGTTTGACGCTTCATCAGATGTGATGGCACCTGTTATTGAAGCTAAGCGCAGTGCTATGAATGAATACAAACGTTCACCGGTGCCAGAACCCTACAGATCCTGAGGGCTACGAGAAGCAAAGTTCAACAAACTGCTCGACGCTGTGCAAATGACTATTGGCTCCAGCTCAGTGAGAGCATCCAGATCGCAGCGCAAACAGGCAACATTAGACAAATGTATGACGGTATAAAGAAAGCACTTGGCCCCCATAAAGTAAGACGGCACCGCTAAAAACCATCAGCGGAGAGAAGCTAACCGATAAGGGTAAGCAGATGGAGAGGTGGGTCGAGCACTACTCTGAGCTTTACGCTAGAGACAATACCGTTACGCCTGCAGCCCTTGATGCTGTCAATAGTCTGCCAACTATGGAGGAGCTGGATGCCGAACCAACATTCAGCAAGGCCATTGTTAGCTTGGCCTCTGGCAAAGCACCAGGCAGTGATGGGATTCCTCCTGATTTAATCAAATGCTGTAAGAGCACGCTATTACATCCCCTGCATAGGATGCTGTGCCAGTGCTGGGAAGAGACAACTATTCCTCAAGACATGCGAGATGCCAAGATTGTAACACTGTATAAAAATAAAGGAGACAGAAGTGATTGCAATAACTACAGAGGCATCTCTCTTCTTAGTATTGTTAGGTTTTTGCCAAAGTCATCTTAATGCGACTACACAAGTTAGCTGAGCGCATATATCCAGAGGCACAGTGTGGATTCCGAGCTGGCAGATCAACAACAGACATGATCTTCTCTCTCCGCCAGCTTCAGGAAAAATCAAGAGAGCAGAAAAGACCATTTTATATCGCCTTTATAGACCTCACAAAAGCATTCGACCTGGTTAGTAGGGATGGACTCTTTAAAATCCTCCTGAAAATAGGCTGCCCTTCTAAAATGCTGGAAATGATAAAGTCATTCCATGACGACATGAAGGGAACAGTCCAATATGCTGGAAGCACGTCACAGCCCTTTGATATACGAAGTGGCGTTAAACAAGGCTGTGTTTGGCTCCGACCCTCTTCGGAATCTTCTTTGCCTTACTCTTGAAACATGCATTCAGAGATGCAACTGAAGGAATATGCCTTCACACTAGGTCAGATGGCCGTCTGTTTAATCTTTCAAGGCTGAAGGCAAAAACAAAAATCAGAAGGGTCACTATAAGAGACTTGTTGTTCGCTGATGATGCTGCAGTCGTCACTCAAAGCCAACAGGAGCTTCAGAGCTTGTGAATCGCTTCACTAAAGCATGCAAGGACTTTGGCCTCACAATAAGTCTAAAGAAAACGAATGTGCTGAGTCAGGATGTGGGTGCTGCACCAGTTATCACTATCGATAAAAACTATGAATTGGCAGTGGTGCACCACTTCACATACCTAGGGTCTACCATCAATGACAAACTCTCACTGGATACAGAAATCGGACAGCCGCATTGGCAAAGCTGCAGCTACCTTTGCCCGCCTCACATCGCGTGTTTGGGGAAACTCTAAACTCACAATGAAGACCAAAGCTGCGGTATATAATGCCTGCGTCACAGCACACTCCTATATGGCAGCGAGACCTGGACGACCTATGCTAAGCAAGAAAGAAGGCTCAATACCTTCCATTTGCGGTGTCTACGCCGCATCCTCGGCATCTCGTGGAAAGATAAAGTGACAAATGTCGAGGTGTTGTCGCGTGCTGGCCTTCAAAGTATGTATACGCTGCTTAGACAGCGCAGACTTCGCTGGCTTGGCCATGTTTGCCGCATGGAAGATGGTCGCATCCCAAAAGATATCTTCTACGGACAATTAGCAGATGGCAAGAGAACAGTTGGGCGACCACAGCTGAGGTTTAAAGATGTGTGCAAGAGAGATATGAGGGCACTGGACATGGATCCAGCAACATGGGAGGATGAAGCTGCCGATCGCACTAAGTGGCGATGCTATTTACGGCACCACCTCAGATTGGGCGAAGAGAGGCTCACACAAGAAGCAGAGGTGAGGAGAAAACGTCGAAAGGAGCACCAGGAAAATAAGCAGCTGAGGGCTGCCACCTCAGGGGCGCATTCCCATAGTAAGTTATGACTGAAGGGGTTATTATTATTATTATTATCTATGAAGGTAAAAAAGGTAAAGTTAGTCCTATAGCAAATACTGCCGTATGTGAGTGAAGTGTTAGAGACTTCACTATACTAGGTCTAGTATCGAGAGGTGGGGTGACCAGTTCCCTTCCTCGCTGCCGTTTCCTTCCCTAACTCAAGCGCAAAGTGAGGTACCTATTTACAGCTGGGCAGACAGAAGCATGTCGATACCGTGAGCCCAAACCAGCTCTCAAACCACTCTGCCAGTCGGACGCTTCTATGAAGAATATTAAAAATCCGAAAGGTAGCCCCAAGGCAGAAACTGCCGTTGGAGGGAAAAAGAAGGGGGGGGGGGAGTGTGAAGTGTTAGAGACTTCAGTTATACTTGGTATCTTTTTATCTTCTTCTTCTTTTCGTTCGCTGTTCTTTAGTAATGTCTACACAAGAAGTCCAGTTCTCTGGATGTATGTTGCTGTGGTTGAAAGTTCGTCAAGACTCCCAAACAGCTTTGTATTGATGTGCGTCTCCGTGGGCCAATGTTCAGTCCGCAATTGACTAAGCATGTGGCAGTCTTGCAAGACATAACCGGCTGTCTGTGCTGCCTGTCCACATGTGCATAAGGGTGATGGGACCAATCTCCGTCTGTATAAGTGACTGTTCAGTCTGTTATGTCCTGTTCTAATACGGAACAGGAACACCTCTTTTGCTCGATCAAGATAGTGATAGTTATCTCTTTGTTGGTCGACTTTCCTAATGGTCTTGATAAGGGTCTTCTTTTCCTGGAAGGTGATTGTGTGGTCTTTTTGCTCCCGTGTTGCTCCCTCTTTTGCTAACGTAGGTATCTTTTTATGAGGTAGGGTGACTAGTTTCCTTCCTCAATGCCGATTCCTCTAACTCAGAGCAAAGTCGGGCACCAATTTTTACAGTTTGGTAGACCGTGCACAGCTAAAATAACACAAAAGGAATGCTTGACAAGACCTAATGAGTAAAGAAATATAATTAAACAGCTGATGTGAAGGTTTTCAACCTATCGCCGAGATGGTCACCGGAATAAGGTGAGCAAAGATAAGTACCACTTTGACTTACCAGGAAGTCGTAACAGGCGACTGAGGAGGGTTGGGAATATGACTGGCTACGTCATCCCGTTAAAACCTAGATAGCATCAAAATGTTAAAGCGAGGCCTGCTTTGCAGAAATCATAGTCCTCATATGCGATAACTACAGGGGGTGTACTTAAAGTACTTGGCAGCAGGGGCAGATCCGACCTTTGGCAACCTCCTCTCACAAATAAATACATTTGTTAGTGTATTTTAAACGGTAAATAAAATAAGAATAGTGTCAAATGGCACCCCCTCCCCTCGGCTGTCACTCGGGGCAGACCTTCCCCCTTGCACCTCCTTTAGTACGCCACAGGATAACCAGAACTAGGTCTTGGATATAATAAGGATATCTGATGAGAAGTCACGAGAAATAGTCTAAAAATCCATATAGAAAGATATAATGTATGAAAACAGGTGTGATAAATTGTTGCCAGATTGCAATTTGAGAAACACATTTACTAGAAATGGATTCACACATATCTTCTGGCAGCATTGGCGTACTTATAGTATTTGGCACCTAGTGAAGATCCTTCCTTTTGTACCTACCATAAGACACACGGAAAAATGCATTATGCTTACAAGTAGATATTAAAACAGTACAATACTGGCATAATATCACGAATGGCACCCTCCCCTTTCAAAGCTGTCACCCGGGACAGACTGCCTCCAACGCAAACTTCCCACCCCTTTTTGTGTTTTGGTACACTACTGTTTGGCAGTAACATTGTATAGCTGGGGGAAATGAGCAATGACGTCATCTGAAATATATCGAGTGCTAGAGAGGCTTGTATTGTATTGGAAAATAAAAGAAAATCAAGCCTAACATAAAAGTAAGAATTTTCAGTTCATCAGTTACGTGTAAATGCAATACTTCTGTATGGTTCCGAAACATGGAGAACAACGACAACCAGAAAGTTGCAATATTTCCTAAATGGTTCTCGAGCAAAACAGAAGAATCAAAGTGATAGGCCTTTGACAAGATCGTCAGCAAGGAATTGACGGAAAGAACCAAATTATGGGTAAAACTTGGTAAGGAGAAAGCTTTGACAGAGGACGAGACACACCTTGGGAAAACTACCAAATGACATCATAAGGTAGTACTTATTATGAAATTTCCAACGCAGAGTATAGTATGTGACCCAAAAAAACACGAGAGAAGAACATCTGCGTCTGCAGACAAGCATAAGAAGGATGAATAAGATATGGGAAAATCTCTGAC
This sequence comes from Oreohelix idahoensis, assembly GCA_024509875.1. Taxonomy (NCBI): domain Eukaryota; kingdom Metazoa; phylum Mollusca; class Gastropoda; order Stylommatophora; family Oreohelicidae; genus Oreohelix; species Oreohelix idahoensis. Next base: position 334,509 of record JAMPIV010011674.1, on the reverse strand, counting down.
TGAATGGCACTGAACCGGAAAGATAGGCAATAACTGATGGCAACTGTGCTGTAGTGGATTTGATGGTATTGTATGGTTGATGTATTACCTAGTGTGATGGATGAGGTCAGCTGTGAAGGCTCCTGAGATAAATGTAGCTGTGAATTTACAGAAGGCCCTTCTTGCTACCACTTACGACCTCACACATATCCTTTTTTACTAATGAATGTGGCTACGTTAAAATTCTAGGGTACTGATATGGAATGTGTTGTGGTAGATTACATACACACACACTCAGATATTTAATAAGTCTAATAATATTAATAAAATTTATAACACACTGAACTAACTCAAGCTGTTTAAAATTTTGATATTAAATTTTCTTTAAGTTTATTTGTTCTGAACCAAGGTTTTATTTTGGTCAGAACATATGAAAGGTTTTGAAATTATGAATGAAATGCATGAATATATGGCATAATAAATAAATGTGTGTACAAATGTATTTTACAAGACTAGTTAATAGTATTACTGTTTATATTTGTAATTTATCTGGGAGAACGATTAATGGATGTGCTGTTGGGGTGGCCTCATCACTCCCAGTCTATGTCTACCCAACATTGTCCATTTACTGATGGGAGGAATACAAGTTTATTTCCCAACATGGTATGTTCTAGTTGATGGGAATATAGTTGGTGTTAGTTAATAAATAAATTGGTGAATGTCCAGCAGGCCAGACGCTCACGTATCGTGACTGAGTAGTTCTGGTGCTGGAATCTGGTGGCCCCACCTCTCCGTGCTTGGGGGCAATATAAGGCTGCTCTGCCAAAATACTAGACTGCACGGTCCACACTTGTATTTTCAACACAGCATTTGACACCACTTTGGTGCCAAATAAAAACTCACAGTTCTGAAATAAAAGTATTGGGCCATGTGTCATAACTCTACCTCCTGAGCCACTTCTACACAGAACACTACACAACCACACCACATAGACGGAGTCAGATCTCTCTGACCATACAGCACATCTTACCAAGTTGGTTTCACATAGTATAAGTTCCCCAAGACTACATATTCTGAAATATGTTCATTAGCTTCCTGCCATTGAATAGGATAGGTGATATGTTCCACTGATCTCAACACTTGATCCGCCCTTCATAATCCTTGCTGACGTTTATGTATTTTGTTTGTCTCTAGACCCTGAACTGGGGCTGGGGATCTAGAGCGAATCCTTACTTGTTGTAAGGGATAGATTTTGATATGGCAGTATCAAATCACTCGAAACATTAAACAATATTAAAATATACAAAGAAATACTTTCAGTCTTACCAGAATTATGAATAGAGAACACAGTTATATTCTAGCAAAACTCAGCTGAGCTGCTGGCTCTAGTATGGCGTCCCTCTAAATATTGCAATTAGCTTCTGGGAATTACACCACTGAAGAATTTCTGTGTCTACTACTGGACAGTTTATGTTGAATGGCAAAAATGCGCGTCTGAGCGCCGATAATATGATTATCTGTGGCCAATCACCGCCTTTCCCCCTGTTCAAATTTCAAACCTCCTACCAAAAGTCAATTCAGTCATACCTCAGTCAAGTATGTATTATTGTCTGTTGGTCCGTCTGTCTCTACTTGCGTTTTTTACAAAAACACCCTTGTTTATACATGCATTTCCTACACTGCCTCTAGAGTTATTTTTAGCCACAGCTTTCCACTAATTCCCCTTCTCTTTCATTCCAACTAGATTTTAGCACTTGAGTCTCAAGGCCGCAATTTTTGAAAATTTAGTGACATATTTTTTTTCAATGCAGTCGCTCGCTGATATGAACAACACAGTCTTTTGTCAATATCTTCATTATTATCTATCCGTCTGTATAAATGAAAGCATTATTTCTCTGCTCAAGATGGGCCATCAAACTAGCTAGGTTTTATATTCCTAACATTATTATTAAGAAAAAGTTACTTTTCAAGGTTAGTTGTTTGTTTTTTTTTTTTGAAATATGTTCGAGCATCTTCTGTAATGCGTTTGCCGCTGAATTCAAATAAAAGGGCTAAGTATCGTAAAAGCGTCCAAGAAATGACTGCTGCGTATAATAGCTAAGGTCCCTTTTGTCCATTTCTTTACCTTGTGTCAACTTGGGGACGTGAATTTTTTTCCTTTCCCCACCAATTGCGTCTTTTTAGCCTTGCTAGTTTCAAGCACGTGTTCAGTCATATTTTTTTCTTTTTGATCTCCGTTCTCATCCCGTCTCCAAGGGTAAACGTTCTGCCTTCGCGTCTAACAAGTTAGTTTCCATGGCGGGTGGTGACCCGCGGCATGGGCGATCATGTCTTCTAGTAGCTTACGCATTTTTTTATCCCTACATTTTATCTTTGGAGATATTTTAACGTTGTATCACGGTTAATTTTATCACATGTGCCACGGGGAGAAGAAAGAAAAAAAGAAAGAAAGAAAGAAAGAAAGAAAGAAAGAAAGAAAGAAAGAAAGAAAGAAAGAAAGAAAGAAAGAAAGAAAGAAAGAAAGAAAGAAAGAAAGAAAGAAAGAAAGAAAGAAAAGGTCACCCATCATTGAACACATGACATGGTCACTTGGGAGCCGCGCTGGTGTAATGGTTACCACATTGCGCTGGCGATCAGGTATTCAAGGTTCAAGCCCGGGCGTAGGCATTTGAAGTAGTGTCATCGACCGGGATTTTGACTGAATAACCTGAACGGCTCCTGAGATAAACCCTCTGTGGATGGGAAGGAGCGACGCTCCTGACAGGGTTGGAAGGAAAGTCCACAGGCTCCCCAGCCTCACAATGACATGTCATTGGGCCGAAGGTCACTCCAAAACGTTGTGACAACGTGAAAAGACATAGGACAAAAAGATACAGAGGAAGGCAGCCGTTAAAAGGTCAACTTGGTGTTATAGCAGCAACAGAGTTTATTGAAGAACATCAAGAATGGAAACCTGTAAAGCAACATTCTTCTTCGTCTTCATTGCATTGTTTATTCCTTATGGGGCATGAAGCCACAACACAACCGCAGCTGGTTCCCTTGCACGAAGCCTATATCAAAATATGCATGTGCTTTTGCAGTGATGGTTTCTACAACAGTTTGTTTAACATCATGAAGTTGCAAGCTCCATGTTAAAAATCTTATATTTGTCGCCTTTTAGGGAAGCAGTAGTCTTATCCTTTCGTTATCTTCATGGAGACCCACGGGAACGTCACGGTAAACAGACTTGATTGTTTACACGTGACGTCACAGCGCATGACAACTGTGATAGATTTATTTATTTATTTAGAAGTCTTGCCTCGTTTCGGCGAGCGTGAGATGCACCCCATTCTTCTTCTTCCTCGTTCGTCCTGAAAAGGACGTTGGTTGCGTTGTGTCTGTTTACACCGGAGCTGCGATATCTGCGCCTTTCGGCTGGAAGATTTATTATGGAGTTTTGTTACAGCTTAAAGCCATATAGGGAGAATTCAATATGTCTCACTTCTGCAGTTCGGAATAAAATGCCTATTTTTAGAACACGACTGAACAAAAAGATAAGAAAGCACAAGGTACATCGGTTATACTCATTTTCTACGTTCTGGATTTCTGTTCCAGCTTAAAGCCATATAGGGAGAATTCAAAATGTCCCGCTTCCGCAATTCTGAATCCATGCCTATTTTTAGGGAATGATTAATGAACAATGATAACAATACTATGTCCTAATATTTTGACTATATTCTTCCGCTGACCACTGTTTCTCGTCATGATAATTTTGTTTTTTTTTAACTAGCACAAAGAAAGTCGAGAAATTTCTCACACTTCCTGCAGTTTAATAACTTTTCATATCACCATTTTGGCCAACTATCATCACATTGGAATAATCAAAATAAGATTTATGAAACGAAAGAAAATCCAAATAAAATTATCATAACTAAGTACGTTGGATTCTGGCAACTGTTGAGTCATAACACAATGAAGAACTTTTTTTTTTCTGTCATTCAATCAATTCAACAATAACATTTTTTTTTTTCGTGTGTTTGAATATGTTTGTTACTTGAAGGAGAAATATGTATTGATATGTACGGATGTTATAGTTGTGTCATTTAATTCTCAATTTTATATAATCCAGCGTACGTTTTCTAGCATGCTGACGATCTCTATTGGTAATATCTTGCCAAGTATATCTATGCTTTGGACCCCTGAAGGAAAACGAAAGAGAGGCCGACCAAAAACAACCTGGCGGAGGACTTTGGAGGCTGAGATGCAAAGAATGAACCAGAGTTGGGGCACTGTACGAGGGATGGCCACCGATCGAGCAAAGTGGAATCAATTTGTTGTTGCCCTACAAGACGCCACTAGGCGTGATGGCCACTGACTGCTTTGACGGTTGGTGGCTAAGGATCAAAGAAGAAGTATATTGAGAAACTGTTTGACTCACAATTCTTTCTATAATGATATGACTTTCTTAGTTTTCGAATTATGTTACATTTTGTGCTAAAATGTGAGCTACACAATTTTCAATTAAATAAAGTTTAGACCACTCATATTATTTGTATTAATCAGGGGATAGCGCGAACGCAGTCCCCCCTACGAAAAAATTACGCACCCGAGTCACCCGCATTTGGGGTGATCGCAGGGGTCAACCCAACCGGAGTGCAATGGAAGGGCCTCAACCTGGGAGCACCGCCTTATTGATCACGGTATCTCCTGTGCCAGGTAAGTATGCTTAGCACAGCCGGCAATTTCGAGCCGAACATCAACCGCTGTAAGAATCACATAGTATTTGGCTTGGGTTACATTGTTAACATTTACTTAAGAGCTTAATACAAATTAAGAATATGAATATTTAAAATTAGAGCTTAAAATTGTATCAGTCTTGTTGATAAAAATGTGTGTTAATTATTTCAAGAAAACTAATTAAGCTGCAAACAGTTGTTTTGTATATTTTGTCAATGAGTTACTTCCCTTCAAAATTAACAACTCCCGCTTATTTACACTTTTATCTTACTTGCTTTGTTGTTTCGTAAATATTGTGTAACTTCCCCTTTCATATTAGGGTAGTACAACCTTGTTTTTTTTTTTTTTTTTTTTTTGAACACTCGTTAAAAGACGCACATTATCAGTCTATTTAGAAAGAACTTTAGTTATAGACGTTATTGTTCAGTAGCAACATCTGACGAGACATACTGTGCGTTGTCTTTAATTTGCTTTTGCTATAACTTCTCTACATGTTTTACTCTCTATGTTTTTTTAAAAAATAATCTGGAGCCAATGGTTTTCTGCGTTTGCTTCCAACTTTCCTTCAGAATACCCTGTTCAATCGCATGAGAGTTATAATTGGCGCTTAAAGAATTTATTATTATTATTATTTATAGCACAATATGTTTTTTTGTTTTTCTTTAATTGTTTCTCTCAGGCTTAAATCACCAATGTTTGTTATTATGCCGTTTAGTATAATCATGCTATACTTACTTACTTACTTACTTACTTACCATTTCCCCCAAGAAGAAAAAAAAATGCGAACTCGAATCACCTGCAATCGGGGAGATCGTAGAAATCAACCCAAACGGAGTGCAGAGTGTGGCAGATGGAGACTGACTAACAGTCAAAGGGAATGAATAAGGAGAATTGGAATGGGAAGGTTCAGATAGAGTACAAAAAAGAGATGCGCGAACAATAATGCGCATGAAAGAGGTGAACGATAATCCAGTGAAGCATGCTTTTCTTAGCAGGAGTCCAGAGGCGTGAGTTAGAGTGTGCAGATGGCACGTACGCTAGTAGCCATGTCGAAGGCAGTACTCAAGTAGTTTAGGTGATGAATATTTCACGGACAAGGAGACGAGTTTAGGGTAATGATTAACCCGAAATATTGAATAGTGAGAATTCTTGTCTAGAAGGAGAAACAGTGTGAGTTAGATTTTATTCAGAAAGGGAAAGGTACGTAGAGTGAATTCTAATACATAGACATACAGTAGTCCTATTCTTCAGTGATGAAAGGGAAAGTAACAACCCCGGCGAGGTCCGGTTCTACCAATAGATAACCTGAACACTGAGAGGATAGATATAACAATAATCTAAGAAATTGTAAGGAAGAAAGAACAGAAATAGAGACTATAGCACCTGAGGGATCATCTATGGTTAAAGATCAGAAGGTGTAGATTAGATACTGAACGAGAGAGAGAGAGAGAGAGAGAGAGAGAGAGAGTGAGGGAAGGAATAAATATTGAGAAAGAACTTACACATTGTATATTCTGTGATGGACCAGATGTGGAGGTCAGAGCAGACAGCAATGATCCTCTCATATGTAAATAAACACCATTTCATATTGACTCTGGCGTTTTTTCCCGATTATACAGATCTTCTTGACTTTGTGCTCGCCAGGCTGATGTGTACCCACGTGAAGTTTAACGTTTGCTTATAACGTGTATGTGTACAGTCACTAGATAACACCCGACCATGGTGTTTGTTACTGAGCTGCGCATGGAAGTTCAGTACTAGCCTATCCCAGTGACAGTTTATCTACATTAAATGATTTGGCGTGATGTGCTGTGCAAACCTGATGTCGACGCATGTCTACCCATCAGATATAATTGGCGCCATGACCAACCTCTAGCAGCACACACACATTGTTTCTAAACAGGAGTTCAGCAACTATGCTTTATGCTGTCATCTCTCCTCGCTTCAGGCAGAAGACACAGATACATTTTGACGCTGTGACAGATTTCAACAACCACGAACGACAGATACCAACGGGCTGATCACCCGTTTGCCAGTCACTTCGATTACGGAAACAACAGCAGATGGATTGATTTGCCGTTGCCCTAAAGACGCCAATAGGCGTGATGGGAAACAATGGCAAAGAAAACCTATCTGCTGTTGCCCTAAGACGCCACTAGGCGTAATGGCCACTGACTGCTTTGACGGTCGGTGGCTAAGGACGGAAGAAGAAGAAGACGAACGACAGATAGCCCTGATAATACAGAATAACACAGACAGAAGACAACATAATACGTTTTCGGATCTGTGACAGACCTCAACAACTACAGACGGCAGGGTACATCTTAAACAGAATTCATATTTACATTTCGATAACATATGAAAAACAGAATCAGAGTACAAACAGTGAAAGTGTAAACAGAAGAAGTTGACAAGTTGGGAACCAGTCAACCAGAAACGCCAGCTCAGAAATCAAGTCCAGATTTTTTTTCTTCACACCTTCCTGCACGAGAGGGGGTCGCAAAGACAAAGCGGGTACAACATTCACTGTCCTGTAACACCAAGTCAGAAACAAATTGTTTTAATTCAAATCTTCCAGCACGGGGACGACTCATCACAGCAGACGTCAGGTCGACGTGCATCGCTCTACAAGTAGGGCAAGACAGGTCATAGAGTGCAGTACAGTAACCGATTCACGGATAGAAGCCTGTGTGTAGCAAAGAAAACGATGTGTAGTCCAGATGGTAGAAAAATATAACAATAGTGTTTGTTAAAAAGAAAAGTCGGTCTCGCGCGCAACATCGCGACAAAAACGAGTACTCCAACGCAGACGTCTTAATTAATTAGTTTAATTAGACATTATAGTAATATTATTGATGTTATTACTGTTTAATTACTATTCTTATCAATATTATTAGTATTGTAGTCTCTTACTTACTTAGTCGTTCCCCTTCTACCGTGAGGTGTAGAGGTTAACACTAATAGTCTCACTAATATTAAAATTGTAACAGTGTACGCATAATTTTTTTTAAACCGTAACATTTTTTTTTTTGCCAGGAAACCCAAGACTAATAGAAAAATTTCCGTCCATTTTCAGGTGCAAGTTAGTTTAAGTTAACGGTAGAAATAAGTAACTATTTTTCAGATTGTATGATGGAACAGACCGAACAGACACAGTATAACATGCAAAACAGTCAGACTCTAGCCCTCGTAAAGACGATTACCAACACATTAGCCAAGGTAGACAACAGTGCTAAATACGCAAACATAAAAGGTAATGTAGACTTATTTTCAGGCGACCCACACGCATGCCGTAAGTGGCTTACAGACACTGATAAATATGCAATGTCAATAAATGCAGATGAATTTGAGAAAGTTAAAATTGCGATTTTTTCGTCTGCTGGTCTGGTCACTGATTTTATGAGAAGGCGACTAGACACATTACTCAATGAAAGAGATCTTCAATCAGAGTATAAATCTTACGATACGAAAGGAAAAGGACATTGTCACACTTGTGATAGAGAAAATAATGACAAAAACAAAATCCTAGAAACAGCTGCTGTACGGGCACACTGGAACACACTTAATAAAAGAAGAATAAGAATGGCGGTCAGGAATTTTGTGGCAGAAGTTAGAAAAGGGAAGTCCATAGAAATAAATAACATCAACATAGCAAACCAACAGAAGTGCCAGATAAGAACACAGAATGGTTGGGAAATGAAGGTAGAACCGCTAAGAGTGTGGAGAAAAATAATTGGATCTTGCCAACAAAATGTCATAATAAAGGAAAAAGGTAATAGGAATAGACCATGGACAAGTCAAGTTAGGACAACAGTCCAGAAACAGGAAAACATACAGAGAGACAGGGTCAGCGTTGGTACACAAACAGAGATAGATACTGTAGCGTCACACTTGGGGCCAGCACAAAAGGAGAAAGACGTCATGAGAGAAAATGAAACATGGTCACATGGGTTAGACAATACGAGAAAGTCTAAGATACCACTCAGTGTAAAAAGGACGAACCGACAAACGGCTAAAGAAGTAGTGGTACCACAGCATAGGGATAGCATCGATGTCAAGAATAAGAAGGATGAACCGATGCAGATATTACTGCAAGAGAAAGAAAGATCAGCGAAGGCGGATGTTACCACTATGTTGAAGGTTAACATGAGTGGTACATATTATGTTCAATTACTGTTGATGGTGGTGGAATGTTTCTGGTGGATGGTGTGGTATAACAAGGACTGACAAGTACAGAGTCAGTGAGGTCGGGCTTACGGATGGCCGACTGATGTGTGAGTAAGTGACTGTCAACAAACGCGAATGTAAATAGGTTCTGGCATACCAACACAGGCTGTAACCACACACTACAGTAAACGTACGAGTCAGGAAACGTTGCAACGACTGGTAACGTTTAAATAGTTTATTACGCCACAGTCACGTAAACATCATGGTAACATAGGACGACACTTCATAGCAAATCATGGTGCATCGGATAAGGAAGTTCATTTCTTAGACATACAGCAAAAATAGTCATCCAAACAAAAGACAGCGTGCATCGCAGTCTCAATAGGCTGTAGAATGCAGTAACTCATAGTATAAATCCCTTCAAAAGCAATATCCAAAGATTAAGCTACAGGTACACAACTCAAAGTACAAAAGCTGCAAAACACAGCAGCTCACGTTTCATAAAGGTTTACATCAATATCTTTATAAGTGACGAAGATCACTGGTCGCTTACACAGCGGCATACAATGGCTTCTAGTAACAAGGGGGAAAAATCCATCAGAATAAACATGAATCAAAATCACGGCCGGTGCAATCCATGGCCTCTATAATAAATCCATCAGACTTCTTACAAAATATATAATGCCGGCGTACTCCCTGGCATCTGGGTAATATCCCTTGGAAAACAATCCATAAACTCCTGGGAGAAAGAACTTTCCCAACAATAATCTCTTTATCTTTACTTCGAAAGAATTATCCTCTTTAATTATCAAATTCCCTTCATAGGAAGAAACAAATACGCCGGGACACACTAGCGAGAAGAAACGACCTTCTCCAAGCTCTACACGCAAAACACTGCACGCAATCTCAGTTGCTTAAAACAGTTCAGTCTATAAGAATTCATTCAAGCGCTAACACGCAGCTTGAGATGTAAGCTGGACTCATCCGCTTTTCCCCCCTCAAACTATTTCATAGAACCTTCGACCAGAATCCTATCATATGTTTTTAAAAATCAAGCTAACAGCTAGTCAGTAGAGCTGTGTTCAAAAAATCACCGAGCATTCATCTCATCACAAAAAGTGTGCTTACAGGGGTGTATACAAAAAACCGACCCGTACCTACACATCTTTTAACAGTTAACTCCCCTTAATAAAACACGACTTAACAGCTGACAATGGAAAAGATAGGATAGAAGAAACTCAGGACACTGGCGCATTGTCGCATGAAAATATAATTAATAGTAGATAAAGCTTGACAGCTGTATATGTTGAGGAACAATAGTGCACACGGACGTGTGATAGTGATGCGCAAGAGAGATAGGCAGAAGGCACAGGCTGAGTCAGTGAGTTCTTCACTAAGAAAACCACACACACAGCTCTTCTTGTTTTCTCTGGCGACAATATTACTCTTTTGCACACACTGTGTCACTCACAAATAGTAGGGTAAAGAAGTAAAGTTAGATTGAGGAATTTGGTAGTCTGAACTGAACGAACAATCCTATCGAGGTTAACTCAATTTATTTCAATTTAGAAATGTAAATAAATCAATAAGGATTTTTACAGCACATAATAATAAAGATTATCACGAGAAAACAAACTCACAACAATTTGATGATTTTAAAAGAAGAAAAAAATTATTACACAAATAGTGAAAACAAGGATTATGAATGAATTGTGTTAGTAAAGTTCCCGGCAGGCCTGATAGGCTTTTGCTGGAAAATATGTGAAATACTGTTTGTGTGTAAATGAATGTTTGTTCCTTTGTTCCTTTGGTGTGAATGTTGGAAACAACTTATATCCTGGGGTTCTCTTGGAAAAATATATCACGTAATCCAATACTTTGAAATTAACTTCACTTTCGAATAAGGTATCCACAATGGGCACAGAATCTGAACACGATTTTATAAATCCAAGATTGGTGTAACGTATCCACAGTTGATGAGATATCCACAGATAACGAATTTGCTTCCAAAGGTGGGATGGAGGGTTAAAATGGGTGGAGTATGGTAGGGTGAGGTTTGGTGTTGAGGATGTTTGAAATACTTGAATAATTGAAGTAATTGTAATAATTGAAATAATTGAAGGGAATTATTGTGACTGGTGGACGAGGACTATATGGCCACTGGCCAAAGGTAACCTCTTTTTCAGCAATACGAGACAAGACTTGCACTGCATAAATCCGCTCCGGAATTTTATATTCTGTAAGTTAAACTAGAGGGCACTTTGTTTGTTTAACTCAAGTCTCCCTATGCACAGTTTTACTTTACAAGAAAGTGCATCTTTCTCTTACAGTATGCTTATCACCAAGTGAAGTCTAAAAAACAAGTTTCTTAAAGAAAGAATTAATTTCGATTTACCCGCTACATTTTTTAAAGTTCCCACGATAGCCAAAAGTATTTCCGCAAATTAGTTTGCATATTGAATGTCACTTGTACGTGCTGTGGTTTCCGAGCTCAAAGTATTAACAATGAGGAAGAAGACAGGCCATAAATTTCTAGACAGCCGAGTCTGGAAAATCCTAACAGACGTGAACGGGTTGACCGAAGCTTCACCTGGGTTAAGGTGCGTGAGAAACATTTTTTTTCTTCAGAAACTTAGGATAGACAGAAAATAAAGCAATATACGGGATGGACAGAAAATTTCAAATAGGCAAATTATCTTCACTCTGCGACACGCATCTAACAGGCATATAAGAACAGCAGTAAGAAGGAATCCTAAGAAAACAAGTCCACAAGAAATACAGGACATGGACACATGTTATGGGCGTACAAGAGCAGTACAGAAGACAAGACAGGAAGAAGTAGATACAGTACACGAAAAGTACCAGTTTGACATAGAATCAGAATCTGATTCGTCAAGTGGGGAAGATATAGTTATGGACTCTGACGAATATGCACAGGGCTACTGGTCGGACGAACTCGATCATAGAACGGACAATGAAGGCAATAGAATTTATTGGTCGAAAAGTGAGAATAGTAATCGTGGATGCATAAATCAGATAAAGACGAAGAAAATTAGTGTACATGAGATAAAGAAGGCAATAAAATGTACCCTAAGAGGAGCCGATCTTAACACCTTGACAACAAGGAAGGTCCGGAAAGTGCTAGAAGTAAAGTTTGATACAGACTTATCAAAAAAGCAACAAGAAGTTCACGAACTTGTGACCAAAATATTGAATGGAGAGACAGATGTGGAGGTCACAGAGAATGAGGATTACAAAGAAGAGGTTAGATCAACCAGGAGAAAAAGTCGACAGACAGTTAATGAAGCAGAATATAGCAGTAGACGGAGATGGTCGTCAGAATCGGTGTCGACTGACGTAGACAGTGTAGTGTCTGAGGAGAGTGACGGTAGTCACAGACACAAAAGGACTTATAGAAGAGGAGAGAATAGTAGAAGAATTAAGGAAGAAGGGAGTAAATATAGAAGTAGGAGTAGAGAACGGGAGTTTCCAGTATACAACCTGGATAAAATACTTGCGGACAGAGCAGAAATGTGGAAACGACACGCAGAGACAATCAGGCAGACTGCATGGAGGGAGGTGGATAAACGATGGAAGGAGAGATATGGAAATGGCGACATTAGCTAAGCCGTGAGTAGACTTTTAGTGGAGTCATTCTCCACCGAACACAACAGAAACCATAGGGAGATAGATAAGAGATGAGTCACGGAGAAGTGACGGGAGTATTGAGAAGTCACAGGAAGGATGGCACAGACATATAGAAGAGATAGTTCTAGAAGGAACGAATGTAGAGGTGAGAAGCCATTGAGAAAATGGCAAAGAGAGATTTTTGCGGCAGTGGCCGAGTCTTATGAAGACTTTGGGGAGAAATCATATTTTTTTCTCTCCGTAATACATGAAGAGAAGAGAAATGTGTTGAGAACGTTCCAGGGAGGGAACGAAAAACATATAAAAACGTTAAGTGCGTTGTTTACCAGACTACAAATGAGAGTCTATTGAGGGTAACCCTCGCCGAACATATACAACATAAATTCAGACACGGGGAGACAGAGTGTTGTGGAAAAGGGGAAGAAAAGGAGGTAGCACAAAGAGAAGATCCAGAGAGGGAACAGACATTAAGAAGCCATAAGAAAGGGACAAAGAAGAAAAGGAGAAGTGAGAGGGCACATGAACAGGATACAGATATGGAGTACTAAAGAAACAGAGACAAAAGAAGAAATATGGAGAAACCATGAAACAAAGTGATAAGGAGTGGACGTAAAAATAGAGTAAAGAGAAATGGACTTAAGTAGGAAAAGGAAGTCAAGTGACAGGTCAGCAGCAGAAAAACACGCAAGTAGGTAAAAACGACAAAATGGTTTAAAATGGGTAGACCTAAGAAGTTTCAAATATTTCCGCTTAGGAGACTATGGACAGAGGTCTAGTTAAAAAAAAGGTTGTACAGGAAGATGGAATTCAGTGTTGCCATGAGATTTAAATGGCTCACGCCATCATGAGTTATATATATACAAAGACACGATAGACGATTTGTTTGGGCTTTATATGAGAGAAGAAAAAGGCCAAACAATTCACACCAGGTGTGTGGTGATGGAAAGGAATACAATATGATGAGTTTACATGTATGAACAATAAGAGTGACTGGATGAGTAAAAGGAAATAAACTTTGTATGGATATGTACAGAGTTGGTAGAATGTGAGTGAGAAAGACAAGGGTTAAGAACAGTCATAAATGTGAAGAGGAAAGGTCACAAAGTGACGGAAAAATAATATTTTATAGTTTTTGGTATGATGATATGTTGTAACATAAACAAATAATGACATGTTAAGTAATATGAAAAAAAAATGAAGACCACTAAGGAAGTGGAATGTATTACATGTCAAAAGTATGTATTTGAAATCATGTAACATGAGCAGATAAGAAAAAGGAAAGATGAGTGGTCATAAATGGGAACGAGATGTTGATGAATGTGCAAGTACGTTCCCAGTACAATTTGATTGTGTTGTGTAAAGGGAAATTGTCCTTTGGCACAGATAGGAATTGGTAATGTGCTGAGCTAGGGTTGTAACAGCACATTGCTAAGGATATGTTTTGTTTGTTTTTGTTTTGATACATAGTTAAGTACAATAATAGTTGGTACAGTCATTAAAATAAATTTTTATCCTATGGATAAATAATTTATTTTTAGGGGAGATAAGAGATATATGTGGCAGATGGAGACCGACTAACAGTCAAAGGGAATGAATAAGGAGAATTGGAATGGGAAGGTTCAGATAGAGTACAAAAAAGGGATGCGCGAACAATAATGCGCATGAAAGAGGTGAACGATAATCCAGTGAAGCACGCTTTTCTCAGCAGGAGTCCAGAGGCGTGAGTTAGAGTGTGCAGATGGCACGTACGCTAGTAGCCATGTTGAAGGCAGTACTCAAGTAGTTTAGGTGATGAATATTTCACGGACAAGGAGACGAGTTTAGGGTAATGATTAACCCGAAATATTGAATAGTGAGAATTCTTGTCTAGAAGGAGAAACGGTGTGAGTTAGATTTTATTCAGAAAGGAAAAAGGTACGTAGAGTGAATTCTAATACATAGACATACAGTAGTCCTATTCTTCAGGGAAAGTAACAACCCCGGCGAGGTCCGGTTCTACCAATAGATAACCTGAACACTGAGAGGATACATATAACAATAATCTAAGAAATTGTAAGGAAGAAAGAACAGAAATAGAGACTATAGCACCTGAGTGATCATCTATGGTTAAAGATCAGAAGGTGTAGATTCGATATTGAACGAGAGAGAAAGAGAAAGTGAGGGAAGGAATAAATATTGAGAAAGAACTTACACATTGTATATTCTGTGATGGACCAGATGTGGAGGTCAGAGCAGACAGCAATGATCCTCTCACGTGTAAATAAACAGTATTTCAATTACTATGGCGTTATCGCATCACGTGCTGTGTGTGTGTGAGAGAGACTGTTATAATTATGCAACATGTCAATGCTAACCAAAGAGGTAAAAGAACCTGGGCAGACATTGCCACATAATATGATTCATGATACAGCGACCAGGCTGTCACAAGAGGAAGGGCCTCAACTTTAAAACACAATATGTCAGTTTTGCTACACAACAAAATTTCTGATTTATTTACACAACAAAATTTCTGATTTATTACACAACAAAATTTCTGATTATAACAGAAGCAAATTTCTGATTGATTACATACACATGAGAATTTCAGAAATGTTCTGTATTTAATTCTCAATTTTATATAATCCAGCGTACGTTTTCTAGCATGCTGACGATCTCTATTGGTAATATCTTTCCAAGTATATCTATGCTTTGGACCCCTGAAGGAAAACGAAAGAGAGGCCGACCAAAAACAACCTGGTGGAGGACTGTGGAGGCTGAGATGCAAAGAATGAACCAGAGTTGGGGCACTGTACGAAGGATGGCCACCGATCGAGCAAAGTGGAATCAATTTGTTGTTGCCCTACAAGACGCCACTAGGCGTGATGGCCACTGACTGCTTTGATGGTTGGTGGCTAAGGATCAAGGAAGAAATATATTGAGAAACTGTTTGACTCACAATTCTTTCTATAATGATATGACTTTCTTAGTTAGTATTCGAATAATGTTACATTTTGTGCTAAAATGTGAGCTACACAATTTTCAATAAAATAAAGTTTAGACCCCTCATATTATTTGTATTAATCAGGGGATAGCGCGAACGCAGTCCCCCCTACGAAAAAATTACGCACCCGAGTCACCCGCATTTGGGGTGATCGCAGGGGTCAACCCAACCGGAGTGCAATGGAAGGGCCTCAACCTGGGAGCACCGCCTTATTGATCACGGTATCTCCTGTGCCAGGTAAGTATGCTTAGCACAGCCGGCAATTTCGAGCCGAACATCAACCGCTGTAAGAATCACATAGTGTTTGGCTTGGGTTACATTGTTAACATTTACTTAAGAGCTTAATACAAATTAAGAATATGAAAATTTAAAATTAGAGCCTAAAATTGTATCAGTCTTGTTGATAAAAATGTGTGTTAATTATTTCAAGAAAACTAATTAAGCTGCAAAATGTTGTTTTGTATATTTTGTCACTGAGTTACTTCCCTTCAAAATTAACAACTCCCGCTTATTTACACTTTTATCCTACTTGCTTTGTTGTTTCGTAAAAATTGTGTAACTTCCCCTTTCATATTAGGGTAGTACAACCTTGTTTTTTTTGTTTTTTTTGAACACTCGTTAAAAGACGCACATTATCAGTCTATTTAGAAAGAACTTTAGTTTGCTATTGTTCAGTAGCAATATCTGACGAGACATACTGTGCGTTGTCTTTAATTTGCATTTGCTATAACTTCTCTACATGTTTTACTCTCTATGTTTTTTTTAAAAATAATCTGGAGCCAATGGTTTTCTGCGTTTGCTTCCAACTTTCCTTCGGAATACCCTGTTCAATCGCATGAGAGTTATAATTGGCGCGTATAGCACAATATGTTTTTTTGTTTTTCTTTAATTGTTTCTCTCAGGCTGAAATCACCAGTGTTTGTTATTATGCCGTTTAGTATAATCATGCTATACTTACTTACTTACTTACCATTTCCCCCAAGAAGAAAAAAAAATGCGAACTCGAATCACCTGCAATCGGGGAGATCGTAGAAATCAACCCAAACGGAGTGCAGAGTGTGGCAGATGGAGACTGACTAACAGTCAAAGGGAATGAATAAGGAGAATTGGAATGGGAAGGTTCAGATAGAGTACAAAAAAGAGATGCGCGAACAATAATGCGCATGAAAGAGGTGAACGATAATCCAGTGAAGCACGCTTTTCTCAGCAGGAGTCCAGAGGCGTGAGTTAGAGTGTGCAGATGGCACGTACGCTAGTAGCCATGTTGAAGGCAGTACTCAAGTAGTTTAGGTGATGAATATTTCACGGACAAGGAGACGAGTTTAGGGTAATGATTAACCCGAAATATTGAATAGTGAGAATTCTTGTCTAGAAGGAGAAACGGTGTGAGTTAGATTTTATTCAGAAAGGGAAAAGGTACGTAGAGTGAATTCTAATACATAGACCTACAGTAGTCCTATTCTTCAGTGATGAAAGGGAAAGTAACAACCCCTGCGAGGTCCGGTTCTACCAATAGATAACCTGAACACTGAGAGGATACATATAATAATAGTCTAAAAAATTGTAAGGAAGAAAGAACAGAAATAGAGACTATAGCACCTGAGGGATCATCTATGGTTAAAAATCAGAAGGTGTAGATTCGATACTGAAGGAACGAGAGAGAGAGAGAGAGAGAGAGAGAGAGAGGGGAGGAATAAATATTGAGAAAGAACTTACACATTGTGTATTTGTAAAGGGTAATTTTTACTATCTTGCAATATAATACATTTATATACTTATTATGTTCGCAAATATTTTGTAATCAAAGTATTTCCTTTTTAAGTGCTTAAGGAGAAGTCATTTTTGAGTTACTTCCCTTGAAAGTAGTTCCGTCATCTTCGATCGGACTCCGCGGACGAGTCTAGGCCTACTGCGATTTATTCTTTGGCTGGGTAGGAATAGATTGTTCTTGCTTCAGTATATCTATGGCCTGAATTTATACGTAGTGTTTGTATGAGTAGGACGAGTCTGTCTTATATATGGATATCTTTACATTTCTAAGTCGAACTATGTTGGTTGTCGCTAGAAAAGATCAAAGGCTATGCAGCGGAAGTATCGCTAGCAAGGGGTGTGATCCATGGCCGTCATCCTGTCTGGATGTAGAATTTTGATGTAGCAGGCCTATCGCCGAAAAAGTGATCGATAAGTCAATGGGGAAAAGTGATAGTCATTTAGACATGTTGTATGTACTTTACCCCAGTGTTTATTCTCTTTTGCCAAGGAATGGCAAAGTTATATTTCGCATAGAAAGGTAAAACCACAATTTATTATGAACTTGGGCTTCGCCATCGTTGTTGATAAACAGATGCACAGTGGTACTTTTGAAAAGAATATTTATTCAAAGGAAGACGACATTTCTATATATCAACACTAGATTGTATGATATTATTCAATCACCTCTATGAGAGAAGCTATGAAGAAATGAGGACATTTAACGAATGACCAATTTTGGGTCTGGGTCCTATAGTGAGTGAAACTCACGAGAGAAGAACAGCCATGTTGAAATTCATATACTTTGTATTTATCGAGTGAGAAAAAGGGATGCCTGTACTATCGCTCGATGAACCAAGAGATCACTGCTACATGTGAGAACCCATGTCTGGGATTCCTATATCTTTATGGAAAATATATATATTGAACTTTACGTGAAGGGATATTCACTAGACGAGGTTAGGTCTAGGAGCCTTCCTATATATTGGTTATGGTCTGACGTGCCCAGTCAGTAAAGCCAGATGATTTACATGATGGAACTCTGAATGCTTATTTACGAATGCTCCATTATGATATTTGCCAAGCATGAATGATAACTTAAGATGATATTCCTGTGATCAACATTATGCTGTCTATGTCGACATTTGTTCCTGTAACCATACACGTACTGTCCAAGTGTGCGTCCCATTAAATGTTATAAAAAGACCACCGTAGTTCCAGTACTTCTTGAATTCGAACAGTGTGAGTATGAGTGATGTACTACCAACCTGTCAACTCTATCGAATCATTCTACCATTCGCGTTCTGACATTCACATACACACTCATTGTTTACACTCACATTCTTGTCGGAGCCTCATCACGTTCCAGGACAAGATGACCTGTATGACCAAAACTGTGCTGGGTTTAATGAGTTGACAATCGTTACACTTTACTACACCAGTCCCAACATCTACATTGATCAACTGGTGGACATTCACGGTATTTAACAAATAAAGCGTGATTCAACAACTAGTAGCCAGTATGAGTTAACAACTAAACAGAGTTTAACAACTGGTGTGCCAGCTTCCTGGGTCAACCTGCACAGTGACCATATTGAGAAGTAAACTACTGAGACCAGACGTTCCTTGGGGTCTGTTACGACACACAAATACATCAGCAGTACAACTCTACAGTGATGTCAGCGTGACCTGTCCTGTCGACAGTATGCGGTAACTAGGTCAGCGTTTGTTGACATTTGGTTCGTTGGACATTTGCCATACAACTGACAGTGTTACACAGCAAGCTTCGTTGAAACATAGAACATTACACATCAGGACTGGAGAATATTTGACAGTGTTTGCGAAAGGAAATGTTATTGAACTGAGAAGTCCTACATCGATTGTTATCATTCACATCAACGATGGAGCTTCTATTTCTGTGTTGAATTTAAAATAATTAGACCAGAAGTATTTGTTTAATAAAGTACCACAGTACTGTACTATTAGGCAGTGTAACTGAGCCTTCTTTACAACACATTCTTTCTGCAACACTCTATTTACATCATATTGCCATACTATTTATGCAATTATGTATTTATGTTTAAATATTTATATGTGATATTTGTTTGTATCCAGCGGGTTGTTGTTTTGGTTGGGCGGTGTCACACAACAGAGTATCCCACGTAATAGAGGGTCTGATGTGTGCGTTTCTATAGGTGCAATTTTCTTGATTGAAAATTTGCTGCGACAGCTGTTGCTATTAGTGTTAGCTGTGAAGACTGTACTCATTGTTGTTTTTGTAATATTCCTCTGTTCTTTAGTTTGTTTTGATTTGTTTGTAATTTGTTGGTCTACCCTATTCTATCTTTCAGTTCTATTCTCAATTTATATTTATATACTGTGGCGTTATTTGTATTTGTTATCCTCTTGCGGTTTATCTTTTATTGTTTTTTCCATTTGATTTATTTCATTTCCGCAAATGTTTTCATGTTCTCCTGTATAACTGTTTTGTTTTGTGCCTGATCGACATACACTATTTAAAATATAGTTGATCATATAAATTGATGTACAAGAATCAACTGATAGTTAATTGCTATTACTAAAGGTACACAGTTGATGATATAAAACACTATTTCTGGTGCACTGCACTTATATTATAGAGTGAACCAGCAACTTATAGCTGTTATTATATAAGGATTTATACAAGACCTTTGTAAGGCTTGTTTCCCACAGTGATTGGGATAGTTAAGTACTATTTTCCACAGGTTAAAAAGTTATCATACAAGGTCTTTGATTAAGACTAAGAAAGTGAATTTATTTACTTTTGCAAATTACTGATCTTATTAGACAAGATGTCTACATTAGATTATTTTATCACACAAGGCAAGGCTCTTGATAAGACTGGTCAGCAATTAGAAGAATGGGCAGTTGCTCAATATGACAAAGCATTAGCTGCTGAAGAAAGAAAAGCATTGATTGAGGAGACAAGATTAGAAGCTGAGGAAAAAAAATTACAAAAAGAGTATGAACAAAAGAAATTGCAGATACAGACTGATGAAAAAAGATTCCAGATGGAAATGGAAAAAGAGAAAAGAAAAGATGAAGCTGCTGCAGAAGAGAAAAAATTACAAGCTGCTGCAGAAGAGAAAAAATTACAAGCTGCTGCAGAAGAGAAAAAATTACAAGCTGCTGCAGAAGAAAAAAAGATTACAAAGAGAAGCTGAAGCAGAAGAGAAAAAATTACAAGCTGCTGCAGAAGAAAAAAGATTACAAAGAGAAGCTGAAGCAGAAGAGAAAAAAGCAATAAGAGAGCATGAACACAAAAAAGAACTTTTAGCATTTGAGTTAGAAAAGTTAAAGTTAACAAACATAAGTGATGGTAATCAAGCATCTGGTGGTAATGGTAAACCCTTTACTTACAAGGTCAAGGTACCAGCGTTCAACCCTTCCAGTGATGACATAACATTCTGGCTAAATAGATTTGAACGCTCGTGTCGAGCACATAATGTGGACAAATCACAATATGCTAACCAGTTATCAGAAAATCTGAAAGGTGATTCTCTGACTAGTTTAAGTTTGGTTGAAGAGGCTGACAAAGATAACTATGATGTTATTAGGGCAGCCTTATTAAAGAAGTACCAGTTGTCTGAAGAGGGTTATCGGAAGTTGTTTAAGACAATGGTGCCTGAGGCAGGTGTAGAATTCTCAGAATTCATTGCAAGGACACGTCTTACATTTGATCATTGGATTGAGCTATCCAAAACAGAAAAGACTTATGAAGCACTTATGGACTTGATACTCAGAGACAAGATTATGTCAAGTATAAATAAACCTTTCCTCGAATTCTTACATGAGCGTAAACCTAAGTCTCTAAAAGAAATGGAACAATATTGTACCCAATACGTCACTGCACATCCGGACGTAGCTATTAGCAACAGTAAGGTTAAAGAAGGTATGCCAGTTGCTTCTGCAACACCATACAACCCTAATCACTCTCACAAATTCCAAGGACCTCAAAATAGGTTTAATAAAAAAGGTAACTATTACAGTTATCAGAACCAAGGTAACCAATCATTTCAGGGTTCTTCTTCGAATACCTGGAGAAGAGCTGACAGCCCTCGATTCAGGGGTGGTCATAATTACAGGAACTTTCGCAAAGGAAGTCATTCTAGAAACTATCCAAGTTTTCCTTCATGGAGGCAACAAGATCATAATTACAGAGATACTCATTATAATGAATATGATGATAGTAACCAAAGGAGCTATGATTCAAACCCGAGTAGAGGTTATAATAGTGGAAACAATGATAAGTACAGAGGCAATAATAACAGAGGTAGAGCACAATTCAAAAAACATAAAGCTCATTACCAGGCGAACTCTGCACAGCAAGAGTCCCACGAAGCCTATAAACAAAATAAAGATAATGATGACTCTAATAATATGGCATGTGCCGCTTTTGATTTTGGGAGAGCATCTCAGTGCCCCCAATGCAAAACATTATTTGAGCCAACCACAGTGTCTACTTTAAGCTGTGGGCATCCTCTTCCCGCTCTTCCTGCGTCAATCGCGCATGATGGGAGAGGTTCTCTTGTCTTACACAAAGGTTTAGTAAATGACAATCCAGTCTCAGTACTTTTTGATTCTGGATGCACAACTATTGGGGTTAGGCAGTCACTCATAGATCCTTCTCATTCTACAGGCAAAGTAGTCAAATGCGTAACATTTGGCGGCACCATAGAGAAATACTCTACCGCTATCATTAGGATTGCTACTCCTTTCTTCACAGGAGATGTACACGCATGTCTTTTGCCGGATCCGATCGCTGATCTTATCATCGGTCGCATTCACGGAGTCAAAGAATGCACTCCGGAGCAAATTTCCGTTTGGGAAAATCAAAATATGCAATCTGCTAATGCGGTAGTCACTAGAGCTCAAGCTCTCAATATGCCTGAAACTTCATCTGTTGAAGATAATGAAGTGCATAACCAAGATGATCCCTTGGTAATTTCTCGTGACTCGTTTATAAAACAACAAGAAGAAGATCCGACTCTTAAGAAATTCTTCACTCTTGTAACGAAAGGTGATCCGAATAAAGATTCAAATTGTAAATCTTGGATTACAATGAAGAATGGCGTACTTGTACGTATGGTGCAAGACTCCACTAAGTCAAGTCATTCTCAGATTCTTGTACCCAAGAATTTGAGAGTTAAGATCTTACAACATGCACACGACTCTCAGTGTGCTGGTCACATGGGTTTTTCCCGTACAAAGTCAAGAGTTCTTGCGGCTTTCTTTTGGCCTTTTGTGAACAAGGACATACGGATCTATTGTCGATCCTGTAAAGTATGTCAAGAAGTCAAATCCAAAGGTCCTCGTCATGCTGCGCCTATTCAGGCTGCAGATATTCCTATTTGTCCATTCCAGAAAATGGCGATAGACATCATTGGTCCATTCAAGATCAAATCTGCTAGAGGACATCAGTTTATCTTAACGTGTGTAGACATGTGCACACGTTGGCCAGAGGCTATCCCTCTAAAGAGCATTACTACCGCTGACATTGCAGATGCTCTTTGGCTTATATTTTCTCGGCTGGGATTCCCCGGAGAAATATTATCAGATCATGGCACCCAACTGATATCGGATACCATGTCTCAAGTAATGTCTACTCTACAGATAGAGAGATCTTTGAGTAGCATCTATCATCCTATGTCCAATGGGATGGTCGAGCGACTAAATAGAACACTTAAGAACTTATTAGGGAAGATAACTGAGGATCATCCTCAAGATTGGGATAGGGTTTTACCCGCGGCCCTCTTCGCGTACAGAGAGGTCCCCAATGAACATACAGGGTTTTCTCCCTTTGAACTTGTCTTTGGCGCGCGACCGCACGGCCCAATGTCTTTGCTGCATGATCTTATAACAGCTGACAATATTGACGATGACACAAAATCTTCTTACGAGTATGTCATCGCGCTGAGACAAAAGATTATCGAAGCATGCAAATTGGCAACGTCCTCTTCTGAATTTGCTAAGCAGAAGGCAAGACAATTTGCTAATAAGAAGAGAACTTTACGACAACTTTGTCCTGGTGACAAAGCATTTGTTTTGCTACCTTGTCGTGAAAATAGACTCCTTATTAGTTGGAAAGGTCCGTACGATATAATATCGAAAATTTCAGATGTTGACTACATCGTCGATATCAACGGGAAGCATAAAACCTTCCACATCAATATGCTTACGGAGTTCCATGAACGTCCTGACTATCTACAGCCTATTTTCCAGGCAACGGACGATTCTCATGTCAAACATGGTCATTACTCATCACTGTCTGTATACAGGATGAGGAAACAAGTTTTTCGGATGTTAATCTTCCGCTTCCAATGATCCCACTTCATTCTAGTGAATCATGGAAAGACGTTACTGTTTCTCCTGATTTGTCTCTAGGAGAACAGCGACAAGTTTCGTCTATGTTACAAACATTTCAGGATGTCCTCACTGACATCCCTGGACAAACTCATGTCATTGAGCATGACATTGTTCTAACTGAACATACTCCAATTAGGGTTAGACCTTATCCTATCCCTATACATTTCCAAACACAGGTTGAAAAGGAGTTGGATGAAATGATAGATTTACAAATAATCGAACCATCCACTTCTGCATATTCTTCGCCGATGGTTATTGTTCGAAAAAAAGACAATAACATACGTCTTTGCGTTGACTATCGCAAATTGAATCAAGTTACGAAGTTCGATGCTGAACCTATGCCTTTACTAGAAGAGCTACTTACTCGTCTTTCTAAATCGCATTTTTTCACTAAACTTGATTTGTCTAAAGGATATTGGCAAGTTCCATTATCCGAACGCGCCAAACCTCTTACCGCTTTCTCTACTCCCAGAGGCCTTTTCCAATGGAATTTTATGCCTTTCGGCCTTATGAACGCACCAGCTACATTTGTACGCATGATGCGTCGAATCCTATCGTATCGGTCAGATGTCATTGCTTATCTAGACGACATCTGTCTTTTCAGCGATACTTGGGAAGATCACTATTCAGGGTTAGTTGAATTATTATCAACTCTGCGTGAGTATAACCTGACAGCAAAACCATCTAAAGCTTGTATTGGCTTTAGCGAAATTGCTTTCTTAGGCCATCGAGTAGGTCACGGTTTCTTGAAGACAGAAGACCATAATATCACTAAGATACTTAACATCTCTATCCCTAGGACTAAAAAGCAAGTGCGAAGTCTTTTAGGTCTCATACAATTTTATGGACGTTTCATTCCGAATCTGTCCTCTATCATGGCACCTCTCTCTACACTATTAAAGAAAGGGTCGCCTAACATGGTTCACTGGTCTCATGAATGCCAATCTTCACTAGAGAAGATCAAAAACTATGTTTTCATCACCACCTATTTTAGTGTTACCTACAACAGATAAGACATTTGTTCTTCGTAGTGACGCTTCATCCACTGGGATTGGAGCGGCACTAATGCAAGAGTACTCTGGAACTCTGCATCCTGTAATGTATATATCCAGAAAACTTAATGCTGCAGAAAGGAATTACTCGGTTTTAGACCGTGAATTATTGGCAATGGTTTGGTCAATTCTCAAACTCCAAAGATTCCTTCTGGGCGCGCATTTCGTAGTGGAAACTGACCAAAAAGCTCTTACGGCTATCCAAAGTAAGAACTTGAAGAGCTCGAGATCAACTCGATACGCAATCGCTCTTCAACCTTTTCATTTCTCGGTACGAGCTATCCGTAGTTCAGAAAATGTGATGGCGGACATTCTGTCCAGATGCCCACATGGTGCCACTTAACTGTTAAATATTGGATCTTTTTAATATGTATAACTTTACAACAGTTATTTTTTGTTTCTTTACTAAGATACACATTTGTAATTTAATAATAGAATGATGGTATCGCTACTTAGCGGTTTATTGATGTTTATTCACCGCTGTTCTTTGATGATTGTTTCTTCATAAATCATAAATTTAAGATTATAGTGTGAATTTTTGGTATGCATTGTATAATTACCAGAATTGTATTATACGTACATCACACCTTCCTGGAAACATTTATTCGTAGAGAAACAATTTCTCTCAGATTTTGAGATATATTCTCACCGGTCATATTAGGAATTATAGTTATTCCTGATATTTTCATCTGCGCCGTATTCTTGCGTTGTGAGCCTATTCTACGTGCTCCTAGATGTATTTAAAAAAAAAATTTTATTTTTTTTTTCCCGGGAGACTGTAAAGGGCAATTTTTACTATCTTGCAATATAATACATTTATATACTTATTATGTTCGCAAATATTTTGTAATCAAAGTATTTCCTTTTTAAGTGCTTAAGGAGAAGTCATTTTTGAGTTACTTCCCTTGAAAGTAGTTCCGTCATCTTCGATCGGACTCCGCGGACGAGTCTAGGCCTACTGCGATTTATTCTTTGGCTGGGTAGGAATAGATTGTTCTTGCTTCAGTATATCTATGGCCTGAATTTATACGTAGTGTTTGTATGAGTAGGACGAGTCTGTCTTATATATGGATATCTTTACATTTCTAAGTCGAACTATGTTGGTTGTCGCTAGAAAAGGTCAAAGGCTATGCAGCGGAAGTATCGCTAGCAAGGGGTGTGATCCATGGCCGTCATCCTGTCTGGATGTAGAATTTTGATGTAGCAGGCCTATCGCCGAAAAAGTGATCGATAAGTCAATGGGGAAAAGTGATAGTCATTTAGACATGTTGTATGTACTTTACCCCAGTGTTTATTCTCTTTTGCCAAGGAATGGCAAAGTTATATTTCGCATAGAAAGGTAAAACCACAATTTATTATGAACTTGGGCTTCGCCATCGTTGTTGATAAACAGATGCACAGTGGTACTTTTGAAAAGAATATTTATTCAAAGGAAGACGACATTCCTATATATCAACACTAGATTGTATGATATTATTCAATCACCTCTATGAGAGAAGCTATGAAGAAATGAGGACATTTAACGAATGACCAATTTTGGTCTGGGTCCTATAGTGAGTGAAACTCACGAGAGAAGAACAGCCATGTTGAAATTCATATACTTTGTATTTATCGAGTGAGAAAAAGGGATGCCTGTACTATCGCTCGATGAACCAAGAGATCACTGCTACATGTGAGAACCCATGTCTGGGATTCCTATATCTTTATGGAAAATATATATATTGAACTTTACGTGAAGGGATATTCACTAGACGAGGTTAGGTCTAGGAGCCTTCCTATATATTGGTTATGGTCTGACGTGCCCAGTCAGTAAAGCCAGATGATTTACATGATGGAACTCTGAATGCTTATTTACGAATGCTCCATTATGATATTTGCCAAGCATGAATGATAACTTAAGATGATATTCCTGTGATCAACATTATGCTGTCTATGTCGACATTTGTTCCTGTAACCATACACGTACTGTCCAAGTGTGCGTCCCATTAAATGTTATAAAAATACCACCGTAGTTCCAGTACTTCTTGAATTCGAACAGTGTGAGTATGAGTGATGTACTACCAACCTGTCAACTCTATCGAATCATTCTACCATTCGCGTTCTGACATTCACATACACACTCATTGTTTACACTCACATTCTTGTCGGAGCCTCATCACGTTCCAGGACAAGATGACCTGTATGACCAAAACTGTGCTGGGTTTAATGAGTTGACAATCGTTACACTTTACTACACCAGTCCCAACATCTACATTGATCAACTGGTGGACATTCACGGTATTTAACAAATAAAGCGTGATTCAACAACTAGTAGCCAGTATGAGTTAACAACTAAACAGAGTTTAACAGTATTCTGTGATGGACCAGATGTGGAGGTCAGAGCAGACACCAATGATCCTCTCATATGTAAATAAACACCATTTCATATTGACTCTGGCGTTTTTCCCCGATTATACAGATCTTCTTGACTTCGTGCTCGCCAGGCTAATGTGTACCCACGTGAAGTTTAACGTTTGCTTATAACGTGTATGTGTACAGTCACTAGATAACACCCGACCATGGTGTTTGTTACTGAGATGCGCATGAAAGTTCAGTACTAGCCTATCCCAGTGACAGTTTATCTACATTAAATGATTTGGCATGATGTGCTGTGCAAACCTGATGTCGACGCATGTCTACACATCAGATATAATTGGCGCCGTGACCAACCTCTAGCAGCACACACACATTGTTTCTAAACAGGAGTTCAGCAACTATGCTTTATGCTGTCATCTCTCCTCGCTTCAGGCAGAAGACACAGATACATTTTGACGCTGTGACAGATTTCAACAACCACGAACGACAGATAGCCCTGATAATACAGAATAACAACGACAGAAGACAAGATAATACGTTTTCGGATCTGTGACAGACCTCAAAAACTACAGACGGCAGGGTACATCTTAAACAGAATTCATATTTACATTTCGATAACATATGAAAAACAGAATCAGAGTACAAACAGTGAAAGTGTAAACAGAAGAAGTTTACAAGTTGGGAACCAGTCAACCAGAAACGTCAGCTCAGAAATCAAGTCCAGATTTTTTTTCTTCACACCTTCCTGCACGAGAGGGGGTCGCAAAGACAAAGCGGGTACAACATTTACTGTCCTGTAACACCAAATCAGAAACAAATTGTTTTAATTCAAATCTTCCAGCACGGGGACGACTCATCACAGCAGACGTCAGGTCGACGTGCATCGCTCTTCAAGTAGGGCAAGACAGGTCATAGAGTGCAGTACAGTAACCGATTCACGGATAGAAGCCTGTGTGTAGCAAAGAAAACGATGTGTAGTCCAGATGGTAGAAAAATATAACAATAGTGTTTGTCAAAAAGACAAGTCGGTCTCGCGCGCAACATCGCGACAAAAACGAGTACTCCAACGCAGACGTCTTAATTAATTAGTTTTATTAGACATTATAGTAATATTATTGATATTGTTATTACTGTTTAATTACTATTCTTATCATTATTATTAGTATTGTAGTCTCACTAATATTAAAATTGTAACAGTGTATGCATAATTTTTTTGTAACCGTAACATTATTTTTTTCCCCAGGAAACCCAAGACTAATAGAAAAATGTCCGTTCATTTTCAGGTGCAAGTTAGCTTAACTTAACGGTAGAAATAAGTAACTATTTTTCAGATTGTATGATGGCACAGACCGAACAGACACAGTATAACATGCAAGACAATCAGACTCTAGCCCTCGTAAAGACGATTACCAACACATTAGCCAAGGTAGACAACAGTGCTAAATACGCAAACATAAAAGGTAATGTAGACTTATTTTCAGGCGACCCACACGCATGCCGTAAGTGGCTTACAGACACTGATAAATATGCAATGTCAATAAATGCAGATGAATTTGAGAAAGTTAAAATTGCGATTTTTTTGTCTGCTGGTCTGGTCACTGATTTTATGAGAAGGCGACTAGACACATTACTCAATGAAAGAGATCTTCAATCAGAGTATAAATCTTATGATACGAAAGGAAAAGGACATTGTCACACTTGTGATGGAGAAAATAATGACAAAAACAAAATCCTAGAAACAGCTGCTGTACTGGCACACTGGAACACTCTTAATAAAAGAAGAATAAGAATGGCGGTCAGGAATTTTGTGGCAGAAGTTAGAAAAGGGAAGTCCATAGAAATAAATAACATCAACATAGCAAACCAACAGAAGTGCCAGATAAGAACACAGAATGGTTGGGAAATGAAGGTAGAACCGCTAGGAGTGTGGAGAAAAATAATAGGATCTTGCCATAAAAATGTCATAATAAAGGAAGAAGGTAATAGGAATAGACCATGGACAAGTCAAGTTAGGACAACAGTCCAGACACAGGAAAACATACAGAGAGACAGGGTCAGCGTTGGTACACAAACAGAGATAGATACTGTAGCGTCACACTTGGGGCCAGCACAAAAGGAGAAAGACGTCATGAGAGAAAATGAAACATGGTCACATGGGTTAGACAATACGAGAAAGTCTAAGATACCACTCAGTGTAAAAAGGACGAACCTACAAACGGCTAAAGAAGTAGTGGTACCACAGCATAGGGATAGCATCGAGGTAAAGAATAAGAAGGATGAACCGATGCAGATATTACTGCAAGAGAAAGAAAAATCAGCGAAGGCGGATGTTACCACTATGTTGAGGGTTAACATGAGTGGTACATATTATGTTCAATTACTGTTGATGGTGGTGGAATGTTTCTGGTGGATGGTGTGGTATAACAAGGACTGACAAGTACAGATTCAGTGAGGTCGGGCTTACGGATGGCCGACTGACGTGTGAGTAAGTGACTGTCAACAAACGCGAATGTAAATAGGTTCTGGCATACCAACACAGGCTGTAACCACACACTACAGTAAACGTACGAGTCAGGAAACGTTGCAACGACTGGTAAAGCTTAAACAGTTGATTACGCCACAGTCACGTAAACATCATGGTAACATAGGACGACACTTCATAGCAAATCATGGTGCATCAGATAAGTAAGTTCATTTCGTAGACATACAGCAAAAATATGAACAATGTTCCATGTGATATGAATAAAACAATTTATAATTTTCTGGCCATTGTTTTTTCTTTGATATGTTAGGGTTTTCACTCAGTGTTAGTGCATCGTGCCTTTGATGGAAGATTAAGCGAATGCGGGGGTGGAAGATTCCAAACAATACTTGAACCTTGGAATACGATTGATTTGATAAGTCATTTCATTGAGTCCATACATTTAATTCACAGTTGTACATATAGGATGATCATTTCAATAGGAGTAGAGCATAAGTCCATATAAGTCATGCATAAATTAATCAACAACGTAGACTGCTGGTTATGTGTCAATGTCCGTTTAAGGATACCATGCAGTATTGTCGTCAGAACATCACAGCTATATGCACGAGCAGATAGACATGGCTACCTGCCGACAGTGAGACTGCGAGTCTGAATATATTCATACGAATTTGACGATTATTCTCATCCTTCTGAGGATTCTAGTTAAATACTAACCTCCAATATTTTCCCTCTCATATAGAGTTCTAGGACTGACCCTGATCCATCAAAAATGCACATAAAATGGCTATATCCTGCCATTGAATTGGAAGGTTAGAAAAACGCAGCTATTCAGCTTGGCGGTCAAGTAACAAAGGGTAGCGTTTCTTAGTTACCGACTGTGTCCTAAACAACGCTATACACGTCATGATCGATCGTGTATGGAGCGTTCAGTAATTGAAACATCTATCGCAATATATTAAATGCCTTAACCTTTACAATTGCACGTCTGATAACCTTTAGCAGACGGCGTTAATATCATATACCGTAACAATTCCCTGTACACCGGGGAAAAAAAAATCGATAGATTTTTTTTCAAGATCTATCCGACCTAACAATTTTTCAAAAAATTTAACACAATTGTGACATATGGCCGACGATGTTCTGAGTAGAACCGTGTCGCGGTCATGTCAACTAACTATTTGTCATAGTCATCTTAACATTAATCATATTATATATCAATTATACATATTAGTATATCAACTAAATAAAATGTCCAATGTTAATAGTGAATGATAGAATTAAATTAAAGTAAGGTCTGTCGTATTAGTATGTCATATAGGAATTAATTTGACTAATTAAAATTAAATTAATGAATTAAACTAAGAGATAAATTATTAAGATTCTAATGTAACGCGATGTTATGAGAGAAGAAAAAACAAAAATAAGTGAGAAGAAGTAGGAAGAAATTCGAATATAAGTTTAACTTAATTGTGTGTGTTAAGTGTTAGTGAATAATAACTATCTAATTTAACTAACTAAGTAACGTATAGGTACATTTAAAAAAAAATATTAATCTAATACTTGTGTGAGATTTATTTTCTCTTTTCATAATTTCTTCTTTTTATATTTCGTTCTCTTTTTTTGTTCTTTCATTTCATTTTTTTCTCACATTTCATTTTATTGATAATAATTCAATTAAGAAGTTAAGTTAAGTAATTAATTAGTATAGGATATGATGATCCATCCGTAGTCTTGATCCTGATGAATTCTTTTAGGCAAAAATGTTCAAACGTTTACGTTGGAAAGAAATGTCATTTATCCCAGCATCCAAGAATTAAGTGCATATAGGATAATAAGTTCGACTTGTCGTCAGATATTGTTCCATGATTGTTCAACGAATATTCATATATCGTGTATGGACGTTAGACGAAGTTTCTATGACAATATGTATACCTTGATTGTCTTTAGTTCCATTCTGTGATGCATATAGTGTTTATAAAGTTTAAATTGAAGGCAAGGTTAGTTCCTTTATAGTTGATATGTTTTAGGAATGTTAATGTTGATTATTCGTCGTCAATAGGATTACGTGATAACGCATCAGCGACAATGTTTTCAGTGCCAGGAATATGTTCAATGGAGAATTCAAATGGCTGTAGGATGATTGAATATCTGGCGAGTTTCTGGCTCTTATGATTACATCGACGCAACGATGCTACAGCACGTTGGTCCGTCTGTATGGTGAAGGGAGCACCAAGCAGGAATTTTTCGAGTTTAGTTATTGCCCATATCACAGATAAAAGTTCCTTGTCGACTGTTGAATACTTTGTTTCTGCAGGCTTTAGCTTTCTTGAAATGTATAAGGTAGGTTGTAGAATGCCATCATGGTTCTGGAGCAGGCATGCACCAATGCCGTAGTTACTAGCATCTGTTCGTAAGAAAAATCTTTTGGAAGCATCGGGAAGTCTTAAAATTGGTTCATGCGAGAACAAATTTATAATTTTGTTGAAAGTTTCATTGCATGTACCAGTCCATGTCACCTTCACTGGCATGTCTTTCTTTAACAATGAAGACAATACAGCCGTGATGGATGACAAGTTAGGTATGAATCTACTGTAATATTGAACAAGTCCTAACAAACTCCTGACCTGTTTCTTCGTCTGAGGAACTGCTATGTTTAGAATTTTGGAGACTGTACTAGGTAACGTTCGGATATATCCCGATCCAATGATATGTCCCAAAAAGGTTATCTCATTACACGCGATTTGCACCTTTGTAGGTTTAGCAGTTAGATGATAATTCCTTAGAGTGTCGAAAACATATCTAAGTCCCGAAACATGTTCCTCAAACGACGAACTAAACAAGCATATGTCGTCAATATATGTAATAACGTCTGGTCTACCTGATAAAATTTGTCGCATCAGGCGAATGAAGGTAGCTGGCGCATTAACAAGCCCAAAAGGCATCACATTCCACTGGTATAGACCTTGTGGAGTGGAAAATGCGGTGTAGTACTTAGCCTTTTCGGTCAGTGGTATCTGCCAATAACCTTTAGTTAAGTCTATCTTACTAAATATAGTTGCGTTGGATAGACGTGGCAGTAAGTCGTCGATAAGTGGATGTGGTTCGCTGTCAACTATAGTCTTAGCATTTAATTTTCTATAATCAACACATAGTCTAATGTTATTGTTCTTCTTCCGGACAATCACTAATGGAGAAGAGAATGGCGAATTACTAGTCTCAATGATTCCCAGAGACAACATCTGTTCAAGTTCCTTAGTAGTTTTAGCAAGGAAATGTAAAGGAACAGAATAGGGATGTACACGAATAGGTGTATCATCATTGAGAGTAATGTCATGACTGATAGCCGATGTGCGACCCGGGACGTCGGTCAATACATCTGGATAAGATTGTAATAGATTAGCAATCTGTAGACGCTGTTGCGGTGTAACCGTTGAAGAGATGGTTACATCCCGCCAAGATTCAGTAGGTTGAACTACTGGTACCGGTAACGGTAACTGTACTTCAGGAAAAGAAGATTCTTCTTCCTGGATGACAGATAAGTTAGAATAATAACAAGTAGATACTGTGTTGTCATCTAGTTCATGAAAAATTGACTGTAAGTGTTCAGGACGTGTATGAAATTGCTTGAGCATGTTAATATGAAATATCTTTTTGTGTCCCCTGATATCTAAGACGTAATCAACGTCGGAAATTTTATCAATGACTTTGTAAGGACCATTCCAAGATATCAATAATTTATTGTTATTGTGAGGAAGTAACACATAAGCCTCGTCGCCTGGGAATAATTGGCGTAATCGTCGAGACCTATTTTGTAGAGATCGAGCCTTAGCTTTTGCAGCCTCAGAAGAAGCTGTTGCCAACTGGCAAGACTCAATAATGTTCTTCCGAAGATTAATCACATATTCTATTCGTAAGATGACTGAGTGTCCTGAGTCATCTCCTCGTCAATTAATAAGTTTTTTATTAGTCCCATAGGACCTCTTGGGGGAGCACCAAAAACTAATTCAAAGGGAGAGAAGCCAGTTTGTTCATGCGGTACCTCCCGATAAGCAAATAGAACAGCTGGGAGTGCTCTGTCCCAGTCATGAGGGTGCTTAGCAGTAACCTTATGTAGTAGTTGTTTAAGTGTACGGTTAAGTCTTTCAACCGAACCATTACTCATCGGATGATAAATACTACTTAAATTCCTATCAATGTTCCAAGTTTTCATGACTTCCTTCATGGTGTCAGATATAAACTGTGACCCATGGTCTGATAAAAGTTTTCTAGGAAACCCTATTCTAGAAAAGATGAGATGTAGTGCATCAGCTACATCTGTGGTAGTGGTGGTCTTTAATGGGATAGCTTCTGGCCATCGTGTGCACAAATCAATGCACGTAAGGACGAATCTATGTCCTCTGGCCGATGGTAGCAATGGACCAATAATGTCTATTGCCATCTTGTCAAACGGTCTTACTGAGATATCGCAAGCCTGAATAGGCGCCGTGTGAAAAGCTCCACGTGCTTTCACTTCTTGGCATGTAGTACAGGAACGTACATACTGCGAAATATCTCTTGACACTCCTGGCCAAAAGAATGAAGACAGTACTCGAGATCGTGTTCGAGTATATCCCATATGTCCAGCACAATGTGAGTCATGTGCATGTTGAAGAATGTACCGTCTAAAAGTATACGGGACCATAACTTGTTGTTTCATTTGTGATTTGTCATTAAAACATCTAATCAATATGTCATTTTTAATAACAAAACAATGTTTGTTATTATTACCTGAGGATAGATTGTCAACTTTATCAACCAACTTAAAAATTTTTTTTAAAGATTTATCCTCTTTTTGTTTGGTTGCAAATGTTTCCCTGTCAATAGGTGAATTGACTACAGATTCCTCTTGGTTGTCTGCATCCATTTTATTATCATCAACTTTCTCCATGAGTTGAGTTTGCGCTCTAGTCGTCACGGCGTTTCCAGTGCATAGGTTATGTTTCTCCCATTCTATAATCTCATCTGGAGTACAATCTTTACTGCCGTGTATACGACCAACCATCAGATCAGCTATAGGCTTTTTTAGCATACATACTTTTACGTTCCCTGTGAAAAAAGGTGTGTTAACATGAATAATAGCTGTGGGGTAAAACTCAATAGTTCCCCCAAAAGTCATGCAACGGACATATTCCCCCGTTGCACAGCTAGGATGTACCAGCGACTGTCGTACACCAATCGTTGTGGATCCTGAATCCCTCAGCACTGAGACGACGGATCCATTAACTAATCCCCTGTTAAAAATTAGTAGGCCTGTTCCATCGTTGACTGCAAGACCTACCTCTGGTGTAATATGTCCGCAGTTAAGCACTGTTTCTTTCGCCTTCTGAAAAATAAGATTGCATTGTTGGCAACTATTTGCCACATTATAATTAATAGCAAAACATGCAGCAGAAGACTGTGTTGTATTACTATCAAGTGGGACCTGAGCTATAGGGGTAGTATTATTTGTAACTGCCGCCCCTGTATTATGGTTGTAATGAGATGATCCCCGAGAATGAGATCGATTCCGAGTATAATTGTTAGAATTATCTCGTCGTCCTCTATAGTAACTATTATCTCGATGTCTCGAGCCATGATTATTACCATTCCAGTTACTATTATTATTGGGAGTATGTGATCGATTATAATTAGTGTTATGTTGACCATTGTGGTAGTTTGTTTGAGGTGAATAATTTCTATCTCGTGATCTACCTCTGTTGAACTCATTTTTATTGTTGAAATCATTATTATGTCCCTTCTGAAAGTTAACATTGTGATTTCTTTGGAACCTGCTTCTGTCTACACTGTGATGTCTTTGTTTGTTATTATGATTGTAGGCCATATTAGACGCCACAGGTAGAGGTTCTCTTAATGAGGAGTTAGAAATGGTTGCATTCGGATGTGCCGAACAGTAGTTTAAAGAAATTTTTTTCTAACTCGTCCATGGTACCTGGTTTACGCTCCTGCAAATATGCAAAAAATGGCTGGCTAACCGAAGATAATACCTTATCCCGTAGTAGTAAATC
Organism: Oreohelix idahoensis; assembly: GCA_024509875.1. Lineage (NCBI taxonomy): Eukaryota > Metazoa > Mollusca > Gastropoda > Stylommatophora > Oreohelicidae > Oreohelix > Oreohelix idahoensis. Next base: position 298,929 of record JAMPIV010011674.1, on the reverse strand, counting down.
AACTAATTTGTCATATGATTTGTTGACTTCTGCCAGTTCAACCCATCTATTAAATGTATTGCGTATGTTCGCAATGAATCCTGCAAAATCTTTTGGAGATTCAGGTAAAATTCCCTTAAATTTCAACCTACAGTGTTCCTCGTCCAGGTGAAATCTTCGTAAAAGCAAGGACTTAATAGCACCGTAGTTATTTGCTATTGATGGGTCAGCATTTTGAGAAGCCGTCAATGGTTCTCCAACCAAGAATTCATTTAACTTGAGTACCCATGACTCTTCAGGCAAATGGTTTGTTTTGCAAGTCTGTTCAAAACGTGACAGGAACGATGAAAGGTCGTCCACGTTCAAGTTGAGAGTGGGTAATTTAAAGTTGTAGAAATGTTTAGTTTGGCTGGATGATGATCCATTTTGTGCGTTATTATTCTGGTTTGCATCAGCACTTTGTGCTTGTAATCTTGCTGTCTCCAATTTGATACGCGCCAATTCCATTTCTTGTTGCAAAATAATTTCCTCTCGTTTCAATTTATTCTCTTCTTCCTGTCTGGCGATTGCTCTTTGCTCTTCTCTTTCACGTTGAGCAATCTCTCTCAATCTATTTTCCTTGTCAATTTGCTTCATCTCACGTTCTGCTTCCTCTTTCTTTAATGCAGCCTTTTGTTCCTCTTCCTCTTTCTTTAATGCAGCCTTTTGTTCCTCTTCCTCTTTCTTTAATGCAGCTTTTTTCTCTGCTTCTTTTCTTTCATATTTTTCCAGTTCTGCCTCAGCAAACTGACGAAGTTCTTGAGATTTATAACCATATTCCCGACCAATTTTAACGAAATGGTCTATAGTAAGCATTTTGACTTTTATCTGTAAGTAATTATTGATAATTACTGATTAAAATAGTCAATAGTAGCTTCAGAGTAATTATTATACTTACTCAACTTAGAAATATTCAATATAAATAATCACAATAGTACTGAACTCTAATGTCTAAGTTCAACTAATAGACAATATTTTGTAATAATATTGTATCTAAATAATACTATATCATAAATAGTTATGATATCTGTTAACTATTATGTAATTACTTCACACAATTAATCTCAATATCCAATAATGTTGGGTATGATTCCTAGTAATTATATTGTTCAATGTACTAAGTCACTCTCTTAGTACCAGAAAAGTATATTAAATAATATACAATGGGTCTATTACCTCAAAGGTAGACTATAAGATTATTTTATTTGGTCAATATATATATTATATTATTATGCCCTAGGCATCTCTTATAAATTGTAGTGCTACTTTCTTGGACTATCACTGCATAATAATGCAATGTCCCATATTAACCTTAAATATCAGAAAAAATTAATTAAATTAAATTACAAGTGTATTATTGCATATAATAACATATTATTAATGTAGTATTAATATATATTATGAGGACAAATAAAACAATGATGCAACTAAAGGGTACAAACAATGTTAAGACGCAAACAAGACATTTGCACAATTAAAAATGAATTTATGAACTAAATAAAACAAGCGGAAATGTCACAAGCCAAATGAAGGGTCAAGGTCTGACCCGAGGTCAACTTAATATTCAAAGTACACAAAAAAAAAATGACTGCAAAAAATGATGACATCACAGGACTCATAACGGACGAAAATTTAACAATCATCAAATAAATGATAGTAAGAGGAGACTGGACGAAATAGTTAACAAACATGGTACAGAACTGAATAAAATTGTTAACTGAGTACGAATAAAATACACCAGTTATCTACGGAACGGTACAGCTAACACAAATCGTCAAACGGTAGCAGATTTGGACAGACAGTCCAATGGCAAACCTCAATGGGGCTTCCAAAAGTGCAATCGTTTAACTGCCCTAAGACCGACTGAAATCTAGGTGGTCAGCTGTTCGCGACATTCCCCAGAGATTTCAGTTCCCTCCAACCGGCCCACGAATTAACAACACATTAAGACAACAAAAAGCACATTAAACATAGGTAAAAACATGCCGATGTCGGCAGAGGGCATGGACTTAGTTAGCACTGTTTGCAATAACAAAAGTTAAACACCTAGACTTATCTTTTCCGTTGCTTCGATCAGTGCTAGAGGTCGTCAACAGCTAGGCCTGTGCCTTTGACTGTCTGCTCCTGATGGGCAGGCAACGGTAGTCCATCTTGTGCATCTTGATCAATTTGAAACGAACTAGAGAGGCGTTGAAAAGATGTCTTCTTCACTGCGACAATGCAACAGTGACGTCATGTTGCTATTCATGATCACGTGCGTCACGTCAGCTTCGTAATGGTCATGTGATCGAAACTTGATCGTAAATATTTCATTCGAAAGTCATGAAGAAATTTTTGGTTTTTTGTTGTTTTTTTCGTCCCCATACACCGGGCACCACTGTTACAAGGTGGTGGTTTGCTCTGAACAATGTTCCATGTGATATGAATAAAACAATTTATAATTTTCTGGCCATTGTTTTTTCTTTGATATGTTAGGGTTTTCACTCAGTGTTAGTGCATCGTGCCTTTGATGGAAGATTAAGCGAATGCGGGGGTGGAAGATTCCAAACAATACTTGAACCTTGGAATACGATTGATTTGATAAGTCATTTCATTGAGTCCATACATTTAATTCACAGTTGTACATATAGGATGATCATTTCAATAGGAGTAGAGCATAAGTCCATATAAGTCATGCATAAATTAATCAACAACGTAGACTGCTGGTTATGTGTCAATGTCCGTTTAAGGATACCATGCAGTATTGTCGTCAGAACATCACAGCTATATGCACGAGCAGATAGACATGGCTACCTGCCGACAGTGAGACTGCGAGTCTGAATATATTCATACGAATTTGACGATTATTCTCATCCTTCTGAGGATTCTAGTTAAATACTAACCTCCAATATTTTCCCTCTCATATAGAGTTCTAGGACTGACCCTGATCCATCAAAAATGCACATAAAATGGCTATATCCTGCCATTGAATTGGAAGGTTAGAAAAACGCAGCTATTCAGCTTGGCGGTCAAGTAACAAAGGGTAGCGTTTCTTAGTTACCGACTGTGTCCTAAACAACGCTATACACGTCATGATCGATCGTGTATGGAGCGTTCAGTAATTGAAACATCTATCGCAATATATTAAATGCCTTAACCTTTACAACTGCACGTCTGATAACCTTTAGCAGACGGCGTTAATATCATATACCGTAACAGGTACACAACTCAAAGTACAAAGGCTGCAAAACACAGCAGCTCACGTTTCATAAAGGTTTTCATCAATATCTTTATAAGTGACGAAGATCACTGGTCGCTTACACAGCGGCATACAATGGCTTCTAGTAACAAGAGGAAAAATCCATCAGAATATACATGAATCAAAATCACGGCCGGTGAAATCCATGGCCTCTATAATAAATTCATCAGACTTCTTACAAAATATATAATGCCGGCGTACTTCCTGGCACCTGGGTAATATCCCTTGGAAAACAACCGATAAACTCCTGGGAGAAAGAACTTTCCCAATAATAATATCTTTATTATTACTTCGAAAGAATTATCCTCTTTAATTATCAAATTCTCTTCATAAGAAAACGCAAATACGCCGGACACACTAGCGAGAAGAAACGACCTTCTCCAAGCTCTGCCGCAAAACACTGCACGCAATCTCAGTTGCTTAAAACAGTTCAGTCTATAAGAATTCATTCAAGCGCTAACACGCAGCTTGAGATGTGAACTGGACTCATCCGTGTTTTCCCCCCTCAAACTATTTCATAGAACCTTCGACCAGAATCCTATCATATGTTTTTTTTAAAACAAGCGAACATCTAGTCAGTAGAGCTGTGTTCAAAAAATCACTGAGCATTCATCTCATCACAAAAAGTGTGCTTACAGGGGTGTATAAAAAAACCGACCCGTACCTACAAATCTTTTAACAGTTAACTCCCCTTAATAAAACACGACTTAACAGACTACACCGACCTCGAGAGAAAAAAAAGATAACTTTTTTTTTTTGGTTGTTGAAAAAAGTGCATGGAACAAAAAATATCGAGGTCGATGGAATCCCAATATCATCCATAAGGATTACAACTATGTTAAGTCATGTCAACAAAAATGAACAAAAGAGGGATAGAAGTAAGTGTAAAGTAAGACATGAAGTATAGAAAGATAATGAGATAAGCATACAAAGATAACAAATTCACAAAAATATGAAGTATGTGAAGTATAGACTAGGTATGAAATATTAAGTGAAAAGTGAGAAATACAAAATGAAGTACAAGAGGAATGAGCAGCAATGAAAGAAAGCAATAAATGACATATCATGGCAAATAATAAGTTAAACAATACATATCTATAGCAAAGGACAAATAATCAGTTACCATTTTAAATTAGCATAATATGCATAATAACCAAGTTAATAAACTTTACAACCTCAGAAAAAACAACTTTTTAATGTACTAATATCGCTATACACCGTTACCCATAGCGCACAATCAAGCGCTGGTCAAAGAAAAATACATCACAACATCAGAAAAAACACCCCTTCAATACACTAACATCGTCATACATAGTTACTCCTAGCGCACAATCAAGCGCTGGGCACAGAAAAAATATCTTTTTTTCTTGTCTTCATATTCTTTTCAAAAAAATACAATACCGAAATGTATCGCAATGACAAATTAAGAGATAAATGGAATCATCATTACAATATCATACGATCATTATTTATCAAAACACAATAGCATAAGAACAATATGGTAATGACATGATACATTATCAGAACAGTGTCATATAGAAATAACATGGTAATGACATGGTGCATAAAAATGAACCAACATACTATCTTAAAGAAATTATATCATATCATAATACAATACTATCTAATATACTATACTACACTAATATACAATATTATTTACTATCCTAAATCAATTACATAGTACGGAAGACTCCAATGGTCTTGGCACATCCTGTGAGTGCGAAGATACTAAGAAATCTAGTGGCGTCAAACTGCCGGTAGGCTTCACTTGGAACAGGAAATCTTTCGCAAGACAACTTAAACAAGGTGTTGAAAAGTAACCGCTTAATCAAGCAATATAGCAACTCTGACTGTTATGGCAAAGCCGTTGCTGTGAAAAAATACAAAAGAAAATCTCTGTTTGGTAACGGTAAGATTTTATGACAGGTAACAGTCAATTTAAATTTTAAGTTTTCAAATGTGGCCGTGTAAACTTCCGACCCCTGTACGATGTTAATCAAACCTTCCTCTGCTACATGAGAAAGGATAGCAGAGAAAGAGCACAGTCTAACTTGGAAAAATAATCATATAGAGTGCCAAAAGTGTCCGAGACAAATAGCAGTGTGCAATAATGTATGGTAAAGTTATGAATATACAAGATACCAACATCAATAGGCAAATCCATAAGATGGTAATAATGACCAAGAGTGTCATGATGGCTGACAATCTGAGATTTTGCGCAAGACAAAGTAAATGCAGTAGACAAAGGCGTACATCTTAAAGGCTGAACAGCAGTCATAGCCTGTGTACTGGGCAAAGAAAAAAGTAAGAAAGATATAATAAAGATGTAAAAGCATACAGTAATAAACTTGGACCTACGTCGAAGTTTAAAAGAAAAGCAGTAAGTACGACAAAAAGTCGTAAAAGACGAGGATACCGAGCTAACCGGTCCAGCAAGAAAGCTAAAGAAACCAATACGGTACAGATATGTACTAACAATTAAGTTCGTACATGTAGCAAAGAAAACGCTAGTCATTGCAGCAAAAAAGTTGCAATCAACGTGACTGGATGTAGATTCAGTCGTAGCTATAAAATTAGTGTGTGTATCAGACAAAACTGAAGGATCCTCTTCTATAATAATAGTTAAAGAAGAATCAAAGTTAGAGTAACGACGTACTGAAGTATGTCGCACTGGGCTCAAAGAAGCACCAAAATTAGCATGATGAACAATTGTATCATCAATACTGCAAGATTGCATTAAATTAGCAGAATGTATTGCGTTAGCAGAATGTAATTGGTGAAAAGATTTTGGCATAGTCCCTAAGGTAGAAGCAGTAAGGTTATGTTGCCGTTCCCAAGCAGCAATTTGTACTCGCGTACATATCTTTACACCATGTATCTGTCCGACAGTAAGGTCAGCGATAGGCGCTCTGAGCATACATGCGTGTATATAACCAGTGAAAAACGGTGTGGCAATGTGAACTATGGCAATCGGAAAAGTCTCAACTGTCCCCCCGAATGTCACACATTTCACCATTTTACCTGTTGCGCAAGATGGATGAACTAGAGACTGTCTAATCCCAGCAGTTGTGCAACCAGAATCAAAGAGAACTGAGACTGGATTATTATTCACCAACCCATTATGTAGAGTAAGAGAACCTCTTCCGTCATGCGCAGCTAAGGCAGGAAGAGTGGGTAGAGGATGACCGCAACTCAAGGTAGTTTGGCTGTAGGTTGGAACAACGTTTTGCACTCTGGGCACTGAGATGCTCTCTCGAAATCGAAAGCAGGGCAAGCAATAGTGTTAGAGTCGCTATCATTATTGTTACCTTGATTATTAATAACCTTGGGCTCTTGTTGAGCAGAGCTAGCATGGCGATAAGATCTATTATTATTTGGAGATCTACTGTCATATCGCGATTTATCGCAATTATTATCTCTATTGGGAGCATTGTTATTCGCTCTATTGAAACTATTGTTTTGATTTGATCCCCAGTTAGCATTGTCGCGATTATTATTTCCCCTTTTGTCAAAATATCTGTTAGATGAATTTTTTGTCCTCGAGAAAAATTATTGTAAGAATGATAATCTCTATTATAATTACCCCTTTCAAAATTTCCATAATTGTTGGAACCAAAATGTTGAGGACAGTTAAATTGTCTCCAGTTTCTTGGAGAAGGAGAATTACTACGTGGTAGACCCTTTTGGTACCGTCCAAAATCACGATTATCTCTTCTACCAAAATTGCGCTCAGCACTTTGAGATCTACTGCGCAAATTAGGACCATATGGTATTGCTGAAGCCACGGGTAAACCTTCTTTGACCTCAGAGTGGCTAACAGTCACATTTGGGTTTGCAGTGACGTATTGGCGACAATATTGTTCCATATCTTTCAAGTTTGCAGGTTTTCGCTCATGTAAAAAAGAAAGAAAAGAAGCGTTTACAGACGACATGACTTTGTCACGAAGCAATAAGTCCATGAGGGCTTCGTATGTATGTTCAGTTTTTGAAAGTTCCACTAAACGTGAAAAAGTAAGGCGAATTTTTGCTATAAAGTCTGAAAAATCTTTCCCTGTCTCTGGCATTAAAGACTTAAAGCGTAGGCGATAACCGTCTTCATCCAGTTGGTATTTTTTTAACAAAACCGCTCTGACAACATCATAGTTATTCTTGTCAGGGCCCTCCAACATACTTATAGTGTTCATTGCTTCACCCTTGAGTATTTCCATAAGTCGTTCACAATATTCCGACTTGTCTATCTTATGAGATTCGCATGAAAGTTCAAATCTATTCAGATAGAATGAAATATCGTTATAGGCAGAGTTGAAAGGAGGCAATCTGATTTTATAAGAATTAGTATTTGCCTTATTAGAAGTTGTTTGATTGTTTGACTCATTTTGTGAATTACCAATATTCACTACCTTTATTTTCTCCAATTCCATAGATAAGATTCTTTCCTCGTGTAGTCTTTTTTTTTTCTTCAGCTTGCATCTGAAGCTTTTTATCTTCCATTTGCATTTGCATTTGCATTTTTTTTCTCTTCCATTTGCTGTTGAATTTTTCTATCTTCAGCCTCTAATTTCTGTTTTTCAGCCTCTAATTTCTGTTTTTCCATTTCCATTTCTTGTTTAATCTTTCTATCTTCAGCCTCTAATTTCTGTTTTTCATGTTCCAACTGAAGTTTTCTCTCTTCTGCCTGCATTTGCATTTGCTGTTGAATTTTTCTCTCTTCAGCCTCTAATTTCTGTTTTTCCATTTCCTTTTTCTGTTTTTCAATTTCTAATTTCTGTTTCTTTTCTTCCGACTTCTGCGCCTTGGCATATTCGGCAAGTGCAAATTCTTTTACTTCCTCAGTAGTCATACCAAGGGATTTCCCTTGCTTAATGAAGTAATTCAAGCTCGACATTATACCCAATTATATGAGATAGATACTTATGTAAATATATTTCTGGAGAACCACACTTTATCCCAACTCATTGGGTGACAAGTCCTTGCCTAAGAACCTGTACAATTACCTTTAAGTATAATAATAATTGCTGAGGATAGAGAGCAGTGGAGGACCCTGTCTGCTGATGCTTCCACCATGGCACCCCTACGACCCATGACGGGTTACGGTATGAGATGGATGATGATAATAATATAATAAAGAAAAAAAATATTGCAAAGCTTGCAATGACAGCTGCGAATAGAATGACAAGACACATGACAGCACAGTGTATAAACGAAAAATTTGTATAAAAATCGAAGATAGTAAGAGTAGGAAGACACTCACAAACAAATTAATCAACAAACTAAGGTACAGAGAAAAATATAATGACAACAACACTGAAACGTTTCGTCACATCTAAACAATAATGTCACAAATTACCAAACACAGTGGACTGAAATACGTCAGCAAAAAGTTCGCTGGAAATTTCCACTGCGGGAAATTTGCAAGAAAGTCCCTACAGAACGCTTACGTAGGCCCTCGGTAAAGTGGGATATATCCTACCGTAAGTCACCTCACCAACCGCCCACATGAGTATGAAACATATAACATAGAAAAAAGAAATATAATAGTGTAAGCTGTGAGGAAGGTTCAATCAAAACATACAGTGGCACAGTTTACACTACAAACAATCACTTATCTTGCAAAAGGAAAAAATCCCGGCCTCCGTAACAGCAACAATGATGTACAACAGGTATCGATAAAGTAGAACGTTGATGGCCCACAGGATCTCCTGGCTTCTCAGGTCCTTGACACTGGATGACGTCTATTTGAAACTTGCACAGGAAACATGAACTGGTAACACTTGAATTGCTCATCAAAAATCAGCACTGTGAACACTGTAAATCCTGCTGTTGAACTTGTTAGGCAATATTCCACTATAGAATTCTTCATCTGTAGTTGGTACAGCACCCCAAACAACTGGCTCACCAGTTATGTTACCACTATGTTGAGGGTTAACATGAGTGTTACATATATGTTCAATTACTGTTGATGGTGGTGGAATGTTCCTGGTGGATGGTGTGGTATAACAAGGACTGACAAGTACAGAGTCAGTGAGGTCGGGCTTACGGATGGCCGGCCGACTGATGTGTGAGTAAGTGACTGTCAACAAACGCGAATGTAAATAGGTTCTGGCATACCAACACAGGCTGTAACCACACACTACAGTAAACGTACGAGTCAGGAAACGTTGCAACGACTGGTAACGTTTAAAAAGTTTATTACGCCACAGTCACGTAAACATCATGGTAACATAGGACGACACTTCATAGCAAATCATGGTGCATCAGATAAGTAAGTTCATTTCGTAGACATACAGCAAAAATAGTCATCCAAACAAAAGACAGCGTGCATCGCAGTCTCAATAGGCTGTAGAATGCAGTAACTCGTAGTATAAATCCCTTCAAAAGCAATATCCAAAGATTCAGCTACAGGTACACAACTCAAAGTACAAAGGCTGCAAAACACAGCATCTCACGTTTCATAAAGGTTTACATCAATATCTTTATAAGTGACGAAGATCACTGGTCGCTTACACCGCGGCATACAATGGCTTCTAGTAACAAGGGGAAAAATCCATCAGAATAAACATGAATCAAAATCACGGCCGGTGCAATCCATGGCCTCTATAATAAATCCATCAGACTTCTTACAAAATATATAATGCCGGCGTACTTCCTGGCATCTGAGTAATATCCCTTGGAAAACAATCCATAAACTCCTGGGAGAAAGAACTTTCCCAACAATAATCTCTTTATCTTTACTTCGAAAGAATTATCCTCTTTAATTATCAAATTCCCTTCATAGGAAGAAACAAATACGCCGGGACACACTAGCGAGAAGAAACGACCTTCTCCAAGCTCTGCCCGCAAAACACTGCACGCAATCTCAGTTGCTTAAAACAGTTCAGTCTATAAAAATTCATTCAAGCGCTAACACGCAGCTTTAGATGTAAGCTGGACTCATCCGCTTTTCCCCCATCAAACTATTTCATAGAACCTTCGACCAGAATCCTATCATATGTTTTTAAAAATCAAGCTAACAGCTAGTCAGTAGAGCTGTGTTCAAAAAATCACCGAGCATTCATCTCATCACAAAAAGTGTGCTTACAGGGGTGTATAAAAAAAACTGACCCGTACCTACAAATCTTTTAACAGTTAACTCGTCTTAATAAAACACGACTTAACAGCGGACAGTGGAAAAGATAGGATAGAAGAAACTCAGGACACTGGCGCATCTAACAGGCATATAAGAACAGCAGTAAGAAGGAATCCTAAGAAAACAAGTCCACAAGAAATACAGGACATGGACACATGTTATGGGCGTACAAGAGCAGTACAGAAGACAAGACAGGAAGAAGTAGATACAGTACACGAAAAGTACCAGTTTGACATAGAATCAGAATCTGATTCGTCAAGTGGGGAAGATATAGTTATGGACTCTGACGAATATGCACAGGGCTACTGGTCGGACGAACTCGATCATAGAATGGACAATGAAGGCAATAGAATTTATTGGTCGAAAAGTGAGAATAGTAATCGTGGATGCATAAATCAGATAAAGACGAAGAAAATTAGTGTACATGAGATAAAGACGGCAATAAAATGTACCCTAAGAGGAGCCGATCTTAACACCTTGACAACAAGGAAGGTGCGGAAAGTGCTAGAAGTAAAGTTTGATACAGACTTATCAAAAAAGCAACAAGAAGTTCACGAACTTGTGACCAAAATATTGAATGGAGAGACAGATGTGGAGGTCACAGAGAATGAGGATTACAAAGAAGAGGTTAGATCAACCAGGAGAAAAAGTCGACAGACAGTTAATGAAGCAGAATATAGCAGTAGACGGAGATGGTCGTCAGAATCGGTGTCGACTGACGTAGACAGTGTAGTGTCTGAGGAGAGTGACGGTAGTCACAGACACAAAAGGACTTATAGAAGAGGAGAGAATAGTAGAAGAATTAAGGAAGAAGGGAGTAAATATAGAAGTAGGAGTAGAGAACGGGAGTTTCCAGTATACAACCTGGATAAAATACTTGCGGACAGAGCAGAAATGTGGAAACGACACGCAGAGACAATCAGGCAGACTGCATGGAGGGAGGTGGATAAACGATGGAAGGAGAGATATGGAAATGGCGACATTAGCTAAGTCGTGAGTAGACTTTTAGTGGAGTCATTCTCCACCGAACACAACAGAAACCATAGGGAGATAGATAAGAGATGAGTCACGGAGAAGTGACGGGAGTATTGAGAAGCCACAGGAAGGATGGCACAGACATATAGAAGAGATAGTTCTAGAAGGAACGAATGTAGAGGTGAGAAGCCATTGAGAAAATGGCAAAGAGAGATTTTTGCGGCAGTGGCCGAGTCTTATGAAGACTTTGGGGAGAAATCATATTTTTTTCTCTCCGTAATACATGAAGAGAAGAGAAATGTGTTGAGAACGTTCCAGGGAGGGAACGAAAAACATATAAAAACGTTAAGTGCGTTGTTTACCAGACTACAAATGAGAGTCTATTGAGGGTAACCCTCACCGAACATATACAACATAAATTCAGACACGGGGAGACAGAGTGTTGTGGAAAAGGGGAAGAAAAGGAGGTAGCACAAAGAGAAGTTCCAGAGAGGGAACAGACATTAAGAAGCCATAAGAAAGGGACAAAGAAGAAAAGGAGAAGTGAGAGGGCACATGAACAGGATACAGATATGGAGTACTAAAGAAACAGAGACAAAAGAAGAAATATGGAGAAACCATGAAACAAAGTGATAAGGAGTGGACGTAAAAATAGAGTAAAGAGAAATGGACGTAAGTAGGAAAAGGAAGTCAAGTGACAGGTCAGCAGCAGAAAAACACGCAAGTAGGTAAAAACGACAAAATGGTTTAAAATGGGTAGACCTAAGAAGTTTCAAATATTTCCGCGTAGGAGACTATGGACAGAGGTCTAGTTAAAAAAAAGGTTGTACAGGAAGATGGAATTCAGTGTTGCCATGAGATTTAAATGGCTCACGCCATCATGAATTATATATATACAAAGACATGATAGACGATTTGTTTGGGCTTTATATGAGAGAAGAAAAAGGCCAAACAATTCACACCAGGTGTGTGGTGATGGAAAGGAATACAATATGATGAGGTTACATGTATAAAGATGTGGCAGATGGAGAGACCGACTAACAGTCAAAGGTTGTGTATGAATAAGGAGAATTGGAATGGGAAGGTTCAGATAGAGTACAAAAAAGGGATGCGCGAACAATAATGCGCATGAAAGAGGTGAACGATAATCCAGTGAAGCACGCTTTTCTCAGCAGGAGTCCAGAGGCGTGAGTTAGAGTGTGCAAATGGCACGTACGCTAGTAGCCATGTTGAAGGCAGTACTCAAGTAGTTTAGGTGATGAATATTTCACGGACAAGGAGACGAGTTTAGGGTAATGATTAACCCGAAATATTGAATAGTGAGAATTCTTGTCTAGAAGGAGAAACGGTGTGAGTTAGATTTTATTCAGAAAGGAAAAAGGTACGTAGAATGAATTCTAATACATAGACATACAGTAGTCCTATTCTTCAGTGATGAAAGGGAAAGTAACAACCCCGGCGAGGTCCGGTTCTACCAATAGATAACATGAACACTGAGAGGATACATATAACAATAATCTAAGAAATTGTAAGGAAGAAAGAACAGAAATAGAGACTATAGCACCTGAGTGATCATCTATGGTTAAAGATCAGAAGGTGTAGATTCGATATTGAACGAGAGAGAAAGAGAAAGTGAGGGAAGGAATAAATATTGAGAAAGAACTTACACATTGTATATTCTGTGATGGACCAGATGTGGAGGTCAGAGCAGACAGCAATGATCCTCTCACGTGTAAATAAACAGTATTTCAATTACTATAGCGTTATCGCATCACGTGCTGTGTGTGTGAGAGAGAGACTGTTATAATTATGCAGCATGTCAATGCTAACCAAAGAGGTAAAAGAACCTGGGCAGATATTGCCACATAATATGATTCATGATACAGCGACCAGGCTGTCACAAAAGGAAGGGCCTCAACTTTAAAACACAATATGTCAGTTTTGCTACACAACAAAATTTCTGATTTATTTACACAACAAAATTTCTGATTTATTACACAACAAAATTTCTGATTATAACAGAAGCAAATTTCTGATTGATTACATACACATGAGAATTTCAGAAATGTTCTGTATTTAATTCTCAATTTTATATAATCCAGCGTACGTTTTCTAGCATGCTGACGATCTCTATTGGTAATATCTTGCCAAGTATATCTATGCTTTGGACCCCTGAAGGAAAACGAAAGAGAGGCCGACCAAAAACAACCTGGCGGAGGACTGTAGAGGCTGAGATGCAAAGAATGAACCAGAGTTGGGGCACTGTACGAAGGATGGCCACCGATCGAGCTAAGTGGAATCAATTTGTTGTTGCCCTACAAGACGCCACTAGGCGTGATGGCCACTGACTGCTTTGACGGTTGGTGGCTAAGGATCAAAGAAGAAGTATATTGAGAAACTGTTTGACTCACAATTCTTTCTATAATGCTATGACTTTCTTAGTTAGTATTCGAATAATGTTACATTTTGTGCTAAAATGTGAGCTACACAATTTTCAATAAAATAAAGTTTAGACCCCTCATATTATTTGTATTAATCAGGGGATAGCGCGAACGCACCCGAGTCACCCGCATTTGGGGTGATCGCAGGGGTCAACCCAACCGGAGTGCAATGGAAGGGCCTCAACCTGGGAGCACCGCCTTATTGATCACGGTATCTCCTGTGCCAGGTAAGTATGCTGAGCACAGCCGGCAATTTCGAGCCGAATATCAACCTTGCCACAAAATGTTGTTTTTGTTATTTAAAATTAGTGTAACTGTAAGAATCACCCTGCTTATTTTTTACTTTCAAAATTAACAACTCCTGCTTATTTACACTTTTATCCTACTTGCTTTGTTGTTTCGTACAAATTGTGTAACTTCCCCTTTCATATTAGGGTAGTACAACCTTGTTTTTTTTTTTTTAACACTCGTTTTGTATATATATATATATATATATATATATATATATATATATATATATATATATATATATATATATATATACAGACACACACACACACGCACACTACTAATATATTATCTTCTTCTTCTTCTTCCGTCCTTAGCCACCGACCGTCAAAGCAGTCAGTGGCCATTACGCCTAGTGGCGTCTTAGGGCAACAGCAGATAGGTTTTCTTTGCCATTGTTTCCCATCACGCCTATTGGCGTCTTTAGGGCAACGGCAAATCAATCCATTTGCTGTTGTTTCCGTAATCGAAGTGACTGGCAAACGGGTGATCAGCCCGTTGGTACTAATATATTATCCTATGACATAATGTTGTGGTGTGTGCAAAACCTAATTGCTTTTGTCTTTTTTGAAAATTACGTAAGCTGAGTTAAGGGCTTTGTTTTCTGTGTGAATATATGTAGAAAAAGTTGAGAATTAAAAACTCTTTGCTCGTAGAGGGCTTTATTTCTACAAATCCATATCAGATGTCTATATTCTGCCAAAAGTGTTTGTAAGTATATTTTAATGTGTGGAGCCATCTTTTGAATGATGCTGAGCATAACTGCTTTATACATATCTACTTCTGTTGTTGTAAGTTTTTGTAATGTCTGTTTCAAAGTGTTCAAAGTTTGTGTCACTGTATCGCAATAAAAGTAAATGTGTTCTTCTGTCTCCATTACGTTTAGTCTACAAAGTTTACATTTGAGTAAAACTGTAATTGTATGTCTTTCTCTATACATAATTGGTGTTGAGTTCAATAATAATCTGTAAGTTATTTCCCTTACTCTTGGTGGTGTGTTTATTTATTGTAAATGTGAGAACACCTGCGAATAATCGGATATCCCATATTTATAACCTCTCTTTATTCTTGTGCTAAAACTAAATATTTATATATCTCTTGGTTGTTCGGTGTATTATCGTTTCGTTTCATTGTTTTTAAAGTTTGGTAAGACTCCAAAATGATGCTGTGCTGTATTGTTAAATTTATAAAATTTTGCTAATGGTAGTTCAGCATAGTAATGTGATAAGGGATATCCATGTGGATCATTTATTATAATACTTATAAATTTGATTCTCATAGCTTGAATTTTGGTAGATATATTCTGTAGGGATATAACTCCCCGCTCCCCCGCACCCCCCCCCCACCCCCCCCCCCCCCCCCCCCCCCCCCCCCCCCCCCCCCCCCCCCCCCCGCTTTATCCTGTATTAATGTTTTGTGTTTTATTTTATGTATTGTGTGACGGAAGATGAAATGTCTGATTAGAGAATTTATTCTTGTTAGCGTTTTGTTTGGAGGGTTAAAAATAGTACATATGTATAGTAACTTAGAGATAACATACGTGTTTACAATAATGCCTCTACCGAATATTGTAGCATTTTTATTTTTCTAGCGTTTTAATTTATTTTCATTTTTCAAGATTATATTTCTCCACATTTCTTTTTTGTTTTTGTTTTATATGGTATAGACATGAAATTTACTCCGTATATTTTCATGTTATTAGTTTGCGCTAGCTGTAAAGGGAAGTCTGTTTTATTTGTCCACTTTTCTATGACTATTATTTGTGATTTTTTAATGTTGATTTTTGAACCACTAGTTCATCTAAATTTATCAAAAGTATCTAGGATATTTTTTATTGATGAAATGTTTGGGGGGAAAAAGACTGTGTCATCTGCGTATGCTATTAATTTCCTTACACCAACACCTGGTACAAAGATTCCTTGAATACTTGTATTTTTCGGAATACTTTCTAATAAGGGTTCCAAAACTGGTACATGTAGTAAAGGAGACTTTGGACAACCTTGTCTGACTGATCGAGTGAGAGGGATTTTTTCCATTATACTGTGATTTATCAGCAATTTGCTTTCCGGTGTTTTGTATATGATTTTTATACAGGTTCTGAAATATTGGCCGAAATTATTTTCTTGTAGAATTTTGTGTAAAAAGGAATGTGAAACCCTGTCAAAAGCTTTTTCCTGATCTATGGACATTATTGCTGCAGGTGTGCTTTTGTCATGGGTGAAATGAATGATATCCCGAATGAAATGTGTATGTTTGTTTATGTTTCTATTTTTGACTCCACATTGTTGATCCTGGTGTATGAGTTTGTGCATAAAAGGTTGTAATTTTAATGTTAGGGCCTTGGTAAGTATTTTATAATCCGTATTAAGGAGAGAAATTGGTCTGTAATTTTGCATCTATTTCCTGTCTGTGCTTACTTTGTGTATTAAGGTTATGTAGGACTGATTTAAACTAGTGGGGAGTCCTTCTTTGTTAAAAGCTTCCTGAAGTGTTTTTAAAAGGCGTGGACCGAGTAGGTGAAAAAATTTTGAGTAAAATTCCACTGACAGACCGTCTGGGCCAGGGGTCTTCTGTTATTGTAGTGTGTTTAAGGCGGACTGCGGGTTATTTACTGTGAGAGGCTCATCCAAGATATTTTTCTCGTAGTCATTTAACCGTGAGCCACAGGCTGGGGAAAATTCTCTTGTTGGAGACCGTGTAGAGTCTTGCGTGTATAATTGAGAGTAAAACTCGTGAAAGGCTTTGATTATATCCGGGGTGGTTGTTAATTATATGTCTGATTTATTAGCAATTTTGTGTATTGTTCTACTCTTTTGTATGTTTTGTTCTATTGTTAGAAATTGTTTACTCGGTGTCTCCTGAAGTGGAGCATATGGTCTGGTTCTTACTTGAGCCCCGTTAAATGTGTATTGGTCATACTTTGATATTTCTTCTTGTAGTGAAAAAATTTGCGAGGCATTCCTGTCTAATTTTTCGACAAGGAAAAGGGCTTTTTCTAACATCTGCTTTCGTTTTCTAATATTTTTTTGAATGTGAGTTGCAATAGACTGTGTTACTTCTTTAATTGTTCCTTTTAGCAAATCCCAGTATTGTGTTATGTTTTCTGTTGGTGCAGTACTGGTGTAATCTTGAATGAGTTTTGTCATAGTAGTAATATAAAATTCGTTTTGTAATAGAGAATTGTTGAACTTCCAGTGGGGAGATCTTTTCGTAAAGTTTAAATATTCTTTTCCGTTGACCGATAGAAGGACTGCTTTATGGTCAGAGAAATTAGTAGTATGATTTTTTTTTTTTACATTAATGATGGTGTAACTACTATGTAAATAAAATCTGTCCGATCTCGTAGAACTTCCAAAGGGGCGTGTTCTGTCGGTGTATGTTGTCTCTGTACCTTTTGGGTATTTTTTCCTGTAAGCGTCTGATAAGTCGAGTTCCTCCAAGGTGTCTTACAGTATGTCTATTTGCCTATGTTCTGTCCTCATTCGGCTGTTTTCTGAGTGTCGTGTCCCTCGTATTCTATCTAATTCATGTAATACTAAGTTAAAGTCTCCCCCTATAATGACTCCGTTTCCTTTATATCGTTGAGTTACCGTGCCAGACAGTGTTTGGTAGAAGTGTAATTGTTGTGCTCTCACTGCTGGAGCATAACTGTTAATTAAGGTGTGTGTATATGTGTGATCATTTGAATTTCTTATTTGTATTATTGCAAACCTGCCTTCACTATCCTTATTTTTATGTGTTATTTCCCATTGATCTGAAGTCTGCAGGATTGCTACTCCCGTGTGTGATGTTTGTGGTGGATTTTGATGTTATGAATTGTTGTTAGGTATTATTATTGTAATAAATGAGATTAGCTATGAAGGTCCCTGAATTTACCCAATAGTATTGTGAACTTTTCAGGGTACCTTTCCGCTACCACCCTTTTTATCTCATTCAACATGTATTTATATTATTATATTAAATGACTTCGTGTAGTGTCTAGGGTTATGAAGGTAGAGTGTAATGTACAATAATCAACAAACATACAAACAAATAGTTTATTATTCACAACAGCACACAGTACTACCACAATAACATACAAACGACACTTTAAAAGGCTATCTTATTTAAGACTGTGGTTGAAATTTGTGTAAATATAATTTTTACAATTTATTATCCTGATTCTAATTTATTTTGAACCAGGACTGACAATCAAAAGTGAAATCAAAGAATCATTTACATCAGTCAAATAGCACAGTAGATCTTCTGTCCATACATAAAAATATTATTCTAATATACGTCTGTAGTTGTATTCTCCTACTTTAAGGTAATACTGGTAGTACCCCTAGGTTGTTGTTTAAAATCACACCCTTTTAGTTATGTTTGTTTTCGTTTGTCTCTTGTGGGACTATTAAATATTTGTCCCAGTTTTATTCACTGTCACTTTATATTCCTTTTTAGTTCTGTTAGTTGAGCTGCCAGGTGCCGAACATGAACTTAACTTGGCAGTAGAATACAGGTAGAACGTTTCCTCTGCTCGCTTGACAATCTGTTCCCTGTTTGATAGGCAATGGCCACTAGCATGGGCTCGCAGTATACAGACAGAGTCCTGAATCAATCAGTTTTCAAGCGTTTGGTACCACATTAACGTCAGTACCCAGGACCTCTGAAATGTGAAGGTTATGCATCCTTCTTAATATCTAGCATACACCAATAGTCCACATTCTAGGACAGGTACATTACAAACAAACAAAAATGATCATATCCTTATACCAACCTATGCCACCATTATCTTTTGATGTGACAATGTACACCAGTATTCCTCTCCCCTAATAGTTACAACGCCACTGCAATTCCAGCTGTAATCTTTTCCATATAATAGGATAGGTGTTATGTTCCTTTATGACACTCATACATATTCTTGTAGTTTTACACATCTCTGACAGTCTATCACATGGTGGATCAATCTTTAGGCTTTGCCTCATGGTCGCTATAGACCCACTCATGTACAGACATATATTATTATTTCACATTCAATTTTTATATAAAATACATGTTAATAAATGTCAATCTTACCACAATTTTTTCAATGAAATACACAGTGACGATGATTGACACAGTTTCGATCTGTTTTATTGTCCAGGCTGCCTAGAAATTGTATTTGAAAGCACAGCCTGATCTCATCAATCGCTGGTAGAATTTTTCAAGAAATGGCGTTCCCCCCCCCCCCCCCCTAACGCTTGTTCTGACAATATCGACTCAGTTGGCCAATCACTCTTAATATTACAGTGTAAACAGTCTTTCAAAAAATATCATTCAAACCTTTCTACGTTACTAGGCTATTTATGTTTATTCAAAGGTCAGCCAATAATATTTCGTCTTACTTCAAATTCCACCCAATCGAATTCACTGTAATATCTTAGCCTATCTGTCACCTACTTTTTTCCCAAAAATATGCGATCCAATCTAAGCAGATATGACCTGACCTGACAGTATCTCTGATCTCTATGTATTGTTTTATCATTATTTGATTAGTTAAGGGACTATTGAGATAACTAACAACATATTCTTCGTCAGCAAGTCTTCAGGTACACGAATATACGATTTTCAAGGGGCTATGCAGTTTGATTCAAAATTCTATCTTTTTTTCTATGTTAGTTGTTTATTTTTAAACTACCTCTCGTTCACTCTTTTTCCATGTAATTTCAAGCGAATAACGAGAGCTTAGGTCATTCACATTAAGAGCTAAACATGTTTCCATGACCGTAGTGTATACATTTCTAACTTTTTCATCGTATTGGGGAAACCCCTAAGGCAAGGCTTGCCCCTGTGCTGTGGGTGGCTTTTAGTTTGAAATCAATGCGAAAAGAATTAGCATTTTCATCTATCCTTGCCCCTCCTCGTTCCACAATGCATTTTAGGAAAATATTTCTTAGAGAATTTTAGATATTATAAATGAAGTATGGAGAGAAGAACAACCACCACAACAATGGAAAGACAGTATTATTGTAAAGTTACCGAAGAAAGGTGATCTATCAGACTGTAATAACTAGCGTGGTATATCTCTATTATCAGTACCTGGAAAATTATTATGTTGCATGATGTTAGAAAGACTTAAATTGCATGATGCCGAAAAGATCAGAGAAGAACAAGCGGGTTTCAGGCCGAAACGATCATGTATTGATCAAATATTCACACTAATAACAATTATAGAAGAATCAGTGGAAATGCAATCGCCACTTATTATCACCTTCGTCGATTTTCAAAAAGCCTTTGATAGTCTACACCGCCCATCATTGTGGAAGATACTTACAATCTATGGTTTTCCAACAAAATATGTGAATATAATCAAAGCGCTATATGACAATGCAAGATGTTGTGTTAGAACAAATAAAGGGAATACAGAATGGTTTACAGTAAAAACAGGGGTGAAACAAGGCTGTATTATGTCACCACTACTTTTTGGAATAGCTATTGATTGGGTTATGAGAAACTATTCCCACAATGAACAATTAGGTATAAAATAGACAAATGGAAAATTCCTGGGGGAAATGGATTTCGCAGACGATTTAGCATTCTTAAGTTCAACACCCAGACAATCCCAAGAAGCAGTAAATAATTTGTGTCATCTCTCGGTTAAAATAGGTCTCCAAATAAATGCCTCTAAAACTAAAGCTATGAACTTTTCTAACGAGACCTTTGATATCATCTTGAACGGGGAAAAAAAACTACAGAAAGTTGAAAGTTTCAATTATTTAGGCAGTAAAATGACTCAGGATGGTGACACAACAAGAGAAATCCATACTAGAATTGCTTTGGCAGCTAGCGCCTTCAATAGATTATCTAACATTTGGAAATTACGATCATTGAATATACATACCAAGCTTCGTCTGTTTAATTCAAATGTTATCTCAGTGTTAACATACGGTTGTGAGAGTTGGAAAATAACAAAATCATTGGAGAAAAAGCTGAATACATTCGAGAACAAATGTCTTAGAAAACTCATGAACATCAGTTGGAAAGAATTCAAGACTAATCGACAAATAAGAGAAGACTCTAGGCAGAAATATGTCTCCGACTATATAAGGAAAAGACGATGGTCATATATCGGTCATGTCCTACGAATGCAAAACAACAGAATACCACTACAGGCGCTCACTTGGGTTCCTGAGGGTAAGAGGAAAAAAGGAAGACCAAAAGAAACACTCAGAAGAACAATAATAAGAGAAGGAAGAACGTTGGGCCTAAATAATGTGCAAGAGCTAAGAGGAGTGGCGTCACAATGAACAACCTGGAGAGCACTGGTTTCTGCCTTGTGCGCCGTGTTTGGTGCTTAAAGAATTTATTATTATTATTATTATTTCTTAGAACTAGGAAAAGTGGTTCGTTTATGTCAAGGACGAATTTGAAAAATTCGGTACCGTTTTGTTCGGCTATTCGTTAGCAAATAATAATCTGAAGGCGTAGGCGACACCAACAGTTCTAGCAGAAATTTTTTCAATACTTTCTTATCTTTGCCTTTATGCCCTATACTGTTATATTCTAATTTAGATATTGTATTTAGAAATTCACTACAATGTTCATAGGCTAAAATGTGCGTGTCGTAAACCTAGTATTGTTTGTGATGTGGTTTGCACGTGATTCGTCACTAACAAAGGTTTCTTGTAGAAACATAAAATCTGGTTTATATGTTTTTATTAAGGCTACAATTTTATCTGTCTTATTTATGAGACCTCTCACATTGAGCGTCATAACGTTTAAGCTGTTTGTCATTGTAGTGGGCAGTAGGAAGAAGTAATTGTGTTGTATTATTTAAACCTAATTTTCCCCCAACATCGTGCAATACAAAGGTTCGAAAGGATAAGGGCAGGAAAACAAAACATTACCCTCGTGAATTCCATTCAGACACCTAGGTATACACCGATGTAAATATATGTATCTACGCGACTACTCATAAATATATCTACACAAAGGGAGTGTGACTCAAAGGGAATTGTGGATGTATAAAGATAAATCAGTAGTAATATTTTAAAATATTCGCAAGTGCCCTTTCCGTCTTTTCGCATCGCCCCTGTAACAAACAGTGTTCTTAAGAGGGGGTTCATTATGTAAGTTTCAGAAGGTCAGGGTATGTGTAAGTGGGTTTCCGTCATCATCCATCCTTAAGGCAGTTACATCAAAACTTGGCTCGTAGTAACCTTTTTCTGTTGTAAGAGTCGCCCAGGAAGGGAAGGTATTCTCTTTGTAAGGCGTGCCTGGAGCCGAATCGCTCGAATTATTATTGGTCTGTTGTTTGCTGGGTTGACTGATGTTTGTCATCATCATCATCATGTTTTTTTTTTTTTAATACCCCTTCTGGGGCTCAAAGTGAGGTCTATTGACTTTATTGAGTAAAATGTGTAAAATATGTGTGATCTCGGCCCTGACTAAGACACTTTGATCTTAGCCAAAAGGCCGAGACTACACTTTGATCTTAGCCAAAAGGCCGAGAAGCGATCATCATCATTACATTATATAATTCACTAAGAATATATCATTCTCTAAGAATGTCCTGTCCTGTCCTGTCCCAGAATATTTTTTCTTGCACTCTAAAAATTATACAAAAGTTGTGCGCTTTTAGCTTTTGCACAAACTGCATGACGTTTAATATAGCGCACATCTTTTTCCCCACCACAGTTGCAGTTGTATTTTAAATAATAAATAAAAAACACACAGTAAAGTGTCAAAAATCTACAATATACTTTATTGTTTTTATTTTAAATTTGTTGCTTAACTATTTCCCTTTCGTAGAAAATAAATTACGCCCCTGAAAAAAAGCTAGCATTAATTTTTTCTCATCAAAGTTGCAGTGTGAAAAGTACGCAAAAGTGGTGCGCTTATGACCATTGTACTAAATTGCACGACCTCTGAAATTGCGCGCTTTTCTTGCTAATATTCTTCAGTATGCACAATCAACGTAAATGAATCATTTAAAAACCGGTCAATAGATTAAAATACCTGGGCAAGTTAATAACATTGTGCAGATGATGCATCTGATTAGTGAAACGGAGAATTGCACGTTTCACTAGCTTTGCCCTCAAACAAATGTAATTATCTGATTAACCGTCCAACGTATTAATGCCATTTTTTGCATACGATGTTATATTGGGTTAGACCCAACAAATATATACTTTATATCTGTGCATCTTGTCTAGTTCCCATAAACGAATGAAATCCTTTGATCTTTGTCGGCATACTAATTATTGTGTATCGAGAAAAGAAATTTTACCACTTCAGTCACAGATTCTGTGAATTGATTAGGCATAGGCGTGTCTACTATTACAATAATGTGGCCATCACGTTTGCATATGAATACCTGTTGAAGATGATTTCTTAAATGATCTGCATGCGAGATACTCGTGACATTGTTTGTCATTGACATTTAGTGCGCTACCAAACTGGACCTTCATTGATCTAATTATTTCAATAGGTATCACCACTTTGCGGTTCATAAATATCATAATGGAACGTTGCTCCTCTACTGTGCTTGTAAATAACGGTAAGGTCATCTTTAAAGAAATTAAACTTCATCCGAATCATAATCAGATGTCTCTGAGAAATTGATAATCAATCTCGGCTGAATGAAGGACAAACCATCATTCGTCCAATATTCCTCTTCCTCTTGTAACACATGGTTCTCACATTTCTTCCAATAATCCCTGGCTATATTGGAGATGGCGGCTTTTGTAAGTATTTCAACATCTTTTAATTTGAACGTTCTATTTTCTGTTGCTACCTGTTCCTTAATTTTAGCCCAGACTAATTCTATTGGGTTTAAGTGAGAATGGTAAGGAGGCAATCTTAAACATCTGTGACCATGTTCATGGATTGCCTTGTCTATGTGAAATATCTTTGTATGCTGTGTCTTTTTTACAATTCCAAGTAATTCAGGCTTCAGGGACATTTCGTTGAATGGAATGTTGTTTTTGGTCAGCCAAATCTTTATTACATCTTTAGTACTTGATGAATTAGGAACTTTATCTTCTGGTGCCACAACGTTGTGATATGAAGCATTGTCCATTATCAAACACGACGGTCTATCCAATGAAGGAAGTACATGATTCACAATCCAATCTTGAAATATCTTGCCATTCATCTCTGTATGATAATCCCTATTATCTGTGGATTTTGAAACAAATATGAGTTCAGTATTATTTAGAAGCCCATGATGGCTGCTTCCTGCATGTGCAATTATTAGGCGCTGTCCTTTGCTGCTTGGTACTAGTCTCTTAGTTGTCCCATCAGATGATTGCCATTCTCGTTCATTACTGTGGTGCGCATTGATCCAAGTTTCATCTAAATACACAAAATCATAACAATCTCTTCTCATTTCTCTGACCTCGCGTAAATATTTGCTTCTCATTGCAACTATATGAGGCTTCTCACAAATAAGGTTTCTACCACCAACATATTTTCTAAAAGTGAATCCCAAACTCCTAATAGTCCTCCATAGCGTAGATTTGGAAATATCAATGTCATTATTCTTTCTTAACCAAATTTTCAATTTCCTTAAAGTCACTGC
Organism: Oreohelix idahoensis; assembly: GCA_024509875.1. Taxonomy (NCBI): domain Eukaryota; kingdom Metazoa; phylum Mollusca; class Gastropoda; order Stylommatophora; family Oreohelicidae; genus Oreohelix; species Oreohelix idahoensis. The sequence continues at coordinate 274,300 of JAMPIV010011674.1, read as the reverse complement.
CTCATTATTGTGAAACATATTGCAAATTTCTCTGCGGATCAATTCTCTGTCAAAATTATCCACCACTCTTGGCCTAATTTTCGTGTGTAAAACACTGGAATTAGAAATTTCAGATGTCGCTATCCAGCGGTGCAATGATCGTTTGCTTATCCCCAAGGCATGAATAGTCCTCTTTTGTGGGTTTGAAATAGAATGATATAGTTTTCCTCGAGTAGCTTCATTGCAGAAATACTTAAAAATCCTATTTGTGATTTGCTGTAATGTCATAAAATGTACTCGCAGACTCATTTTTCCTACTTAACCACACAATACTTTTTGTAGACACGCCACTGATTGACAATGTGTGCGTAACACCGGATATAAACTGTTTTATGTTCAAGAAGTGCAATTTCACGCTAAAATCATGCCAATTGTTTGATAAACCAAAAATGTGCAAATGAGGTCGTATAATTTACTGTAGACATTTCAATATGTGTGTGTGTGATGTGTGTTGGCAAGTAGGATTTTGATATTATATCGCCAAGAAACGAAAATTGAAACCAATGGCCACATTTTAATGAACAATTTAATTCATAGGGTCTATACCATTTCAAATTCACACACAAAATTTCACTTATATGCGTTATATATTCGCTGAGATATAGCATTTTGAAGTTGGGCAAAGCTAGTGAAACGTGCTATAGCTATGGGTCGCTAACTGCATTTCTCACTGTTGACGCGTCTTAGGTCCCTGATGGGTTATTTTGTTTTCAATGATTTTAATTTCTTGTAAATCATATGTAGGCTATAATAAGAGGCGAAAGCAGCATTCTATAAAATGAAATGTATTTTATACAACAACTCTTTGTCAGTGGAAGTACGAAAGATAGTTCTTTAGATCTGACACATGAAAGTGAGTCAAGGACAATTAGTAAACAAGTAGGAAAAGCCAAGCGATACCGCCCTTCCTTTCATCTTGAGACGTCGTCAGTTTCCTGTGATTTTGGCTTTAGCCAAGACAATCAACAAAGCGCAGGGACAATCGTTTGACCATGAAGGTGTATACCTACCAGAACCAGTCTTTGCTCATGGCCAACTTTATGTAGCGCTTACGAGAGGAAGGAACCCAACCAATCTTAAAGTACCGTATATATCCAGGATACAGTCTACCAGGACAAGATTTTAAAAGATACACGAACATTTACGAGAAACGTTGTCATAAAATAACTATTAGTTAATTAGTCAATTTCCGGTCCATTAGATCAGTATCACTTCTCTCCATGTCATTTAGGAAGGTTGCACCATGGCTTCATATTTAATCATCCAAACAATTTTTACTACTAAGATCTGAGGACGGTGACCTGTCATAAAATGACCAAAGTAGAAATAGTGCCGTCTTTAGGACATGTACCAGAAAGAGCACACTATAATTAAAAACCCGTAAATTGTGATGGGTTTCTTACTAGTCAACAACTTAATCATCATCATCATCATCTGCAGCAACATTATTAGCACCCTTCAGCTTCTTAAGAAGCATAGGCCTTCTACAAACGTATGCCAAGTATCCCAGTCCGCTGCCATCAGCTCAAGGTCTTCTGTCTTCTTCATCCACTACTTGTTTGTCTCTAGTTGTCATAGCGGCAAACACGAGGCGGCTGGAGGCCCAGCAGGGCCATTTGGCCCGGGCTTCAGAGGGGTCTCAGCTTAGCAGAGGATATAGAAATACAAACAAAATAAATCAGTGTGAATCTAATGTACCTTATGCAACATTAAAAAAATTTAAATATACAACTTTGTACATCCATCTAAATTATCATTGTCAGTTTGTCTCTTGATTCCACCTACATTACACCCACAAAATCACCCCTGCCCCAAGCTCTCTGTCTATCTCTCTCTCTTTCTCTCAATTCACGTTCTTTCTTTCACCCATGCATACCACCAGGCTCTGCGAGTTGTGGAATCATCAGAGCCAAGGGTCATTTGGCCCTGGCTCACCTCACAGACGTGACTCAGCTTAGCCAAGTAAGCACGATGAATGCACCTGTGCTCTTCTCAAAATTTAAACCAGTTAAAAGTTATAACAATTAACCGATATTTCAGCTGAGGTCATAATTTAAAAAGTCGCCCTCGAAGGAGTTGTTAACTATTGCGGATAAAAGTTAACTATTGCAGATACAAGTTAACTATTGCGGATGAAAGTAGAAACATTGTTTATGAAATAAACGAGTGTGATGTCACATTTTTCCAATACCCCCCCCCCCCCCCCCCCCCCCCCCACCCCCCCACACCCCCCCCCCCCCCCCCCCCCCACCCGCCACCCACACCCCCCCCCCCCCCCCCCCCCCCCCCCCCCCCCCCCCAAATCGTCACAAATTTCTGAACCCCTCACTGCGTGACGTCATATGTGAGCGACCCCTAATATGTTAACAATGGTTGTTAACAATTCTAAGAAGATAGCCCCCACCAAGCATAATTGATGCTTTTCTCATTGTTTTCATCAATAGAGCGGCGGAGCAAGCATATTATACTGAATGTTAACTTCACTTAAAAAAAAAAAGCAAACAATGATCACGTTCGCGATTAAAGTAAATTTCCGAAAAGCTAGCGCGTGATCTATCAGTGGGGACGCTGAAAAGACCTTTTAATCCTGGGGCACTGCGCTTTTAGATGACGCGGGAGAGGATCAGTCTGAAATATCTGTAGCTATAAAATTCGTTCTTTTTTTTTTTTCACTCTCCTGACATTTAGAGATCTGTCTAAGCATCCCCTGTGACCTATAGGTTGATCGGAATCTACTTTATGCAAGACCCCCTGCAGTAGTCTGTCTATTCCTTGCTTTTAATTTACAATATGCCGAATTGCACTTGTGCTTTTTTTCTACTTATATACATATTATAATTAATATAATATCCAGCAAACAAACTCAACTTTAAGTCAATAATTTTACTCTTTAAAACACAGCTAGTAAATATTGCGTTAACAATAACGTGATAATTGAATACGTTTGAATCAAAACAACAAGCAGCTCAATGATTAGAAAACAATATTTGCTCAGCATATACCTGGCACACTATTGGTTTGTTGATCACCAACTTCCCGACGATCATGAGATCTGAGTGGTTTGTATCTCAAGATGATGTCAATTTAGCATGTTAAAACAAAATTATCTTAACGTTATATGAGATTAACATGAGACGGCAGCTTGAAGGTGAATATTTCAGTATAATTATATGGGCACTTCACCATCGCAATTACATAAAATACTTCCTTCATGAAAATGTATTATTATTTTTTTAAGAAGATTTTGCTGCGAGTCAGGTGACTGAGTGAAGTGATTGTTTCGACAGTTTATACTCGGCTGTTATTTATTGAACGCAAATGGCATGACTTTTGTTTGTTTGGTTAAACAGAACAAAAAACCAATTCATATTTACTGTTAAGGCTTCTTCTTCGTACACTCTCAGACGTCTTGAATGTTTTGAAAGAAAGCAGTGTTCAGCTTGAGGCTATTTGTATCTCCATAGAGTTTTTCCAGGATGGTACTGTGACGGACATGTGCTTTCTCTGTTGCTCATAAGGCATTTTTGAAGCAAATGTTCAGCAGTAATTTCATCGGTGCCACAGTTACACTCATTGATCGTTCCTATATTTAGCTTGTTTAATAGATGATATTCCTATCTGTTGTGGCCAGTGTGGAGTCTGAAGATTATCCCCCCTTCCCTTGGAAATCTGTTGGCCTCTTCATTGCCAGAAATGTTACAATGAGATGGTAGGCCTATCCATTATATCACAACCCTTTTGAATCATTGACATAGTTTTTGGAGCACATGTCTTAGGTCATCCTGGTCTGCATTATTCTGGCTCCTCAGCGTTGCAACTACTGACAGTGCATCTGCAAAGAAAACAACTTGTCTCTCTGTGCTTTCCTGTGCCATTAGAACCTCTGCTGCAGTTTATGTGTCGGGTATCTAGAGACCTAAAAATTCCTAGCAATAAGAAACTTCTTAGACTGCAACAAGGAATGGGATATTTTAGAATACCTTACTGTGCAGAATGTCTAGAGAAAAATAATATAGAGCATTTCCTACTAAAATGTAGGAAGTATGAACAACAGAGAAAACCAATATTAAATTATTTACAGGCATGCAATGCATCCGTAAATGTAGAACAGGTGCTGAGAATAGATAGACCTAGAGAATTGCACAGTATAGTAAAACAGTGTATAATAACTAAAATTAATATATAGGGATCAATTATGTGTGAGGATAAAGGGTAGTCTGATGGGAGTACTCGTGTGAATGATGGCTGATAGTTGGTGGATTTGATGTAATCTCGGACACCTCCAGGCTTTCTCACTCCCTTCCACCTTGTTAACAGCAGGGCAGTTGTGAGAGACTACTTTTTTTGTTGTTTGTTTGATTTTTTTCTTGTTTGTATTGGTATGTTTTTTATTTTTGTTGTTTGTTTCTTGAGAAGGGGGTATCACACACAAATTGATTCACACAATTTTGGTTTTGATTTACTATATTTGGACAGTGGAGAGCAGAAGGTACTATATTTGAATATTGGAAATATGATTTTGTCTTCTTGAATTTATAACACTATATGTCCTAATTATAACCCATCAAGGATGGGATACTTTGAAAAAAAAATGTGTGTCTCTGTCTCAAGTTGCTTGAGCATTTTCCTGTTGCCACTGACATCTATTTTTGTGTACCAGTGCTTCTCCAATTTCCCCATACTGCCTTCGTGCCGCCGCACATTGTGATTTCATTGGCTTTCACTTAGGGTGTGAAGACAAAAATATAGCTAATTTTAACCATAACCCTAATTACGGCTTTTTCGGGGGGGTCGGAGTGGCTCAGAGGAATGGCGTCCACCTCATATTCAAGAGGTACTGGGTTCGAATCCCAGTTGAGGGATTATAATTTATTGAAGTATTTTTCCCAGAACCAGTGGTCCTAATTACGTCATACTCCCCCCTGGTCTCATGGGCAGTGAGATTGGATGCCTAGCCTTCTCGGATAAAGGCGAAAAAATAGGAGGTCCCATGTGCAAGTTGCGCATGTTAAAAATCCCACGGCAGTTGGAAATCGTAAAGAGTAGGCTTATCAGGCCGCTGCCTTGGCCAAATTTAAAAATTAGAAAACCTTCCCACCACAAAAATATTTATAGAATGTGATTCCTATACATTATATACACACATTGGGATTCTCGCCGGTGCTATGGAGTTCGTGCACTGCGCTGAACTCCTCCTTGTGTGATCTAAGGGAGGAGATCGGTGAACTGATGTCGTTGTCCGTGTGCAATGAAGATAGTCCTTAAAAACCAAAAACAGCTTATTCACACAAAATAATGTGCAAAAAACACTGGTTTTCTAAAACAATATTTAAAAAATAAGTAAATAAAACCAAACAAGCATAGTAACAACAGACAATAATCAAACAAACCCATGTAATCAAGTAGCTGTATTTTGCGATTTTGCCTCTTGACACCTATCCCTACTATGCTTGTCAAGAAACATTACCTAACGCTAAACTTAAACCTACCCCTGTTTTCCAGGTTATTGACAAAATAATACCATGCAAAAAAGAATCGGCTTGGACTAATTAAAAAAACAAAAGCAATAATAACCGACAATTATCGCACCCACCTACAGAATTGATTTCACTGCTGTTACCTTAGTAATGTACACACAGGCCTTTTACTCCGTATCACATGATTTGCGGTTCCATCATCAATGGTTAGAATGCACATAAACAAACATGTCGGCTAACATTAACCCTAACCCTACCCCTTTCCTACCTTTTTGATACATAATAAATCTGACAAAACAAAAAATAAAATCCACAAGAAAACATCATATGTTTTAAAAGGACGATAAATAAACTTCCAACTTACTCATTATAAATCTGTAATCGGATTCATATTTTAGTCAAAATCCCTAAAAATATACATTTGTATTAAAGATGGCACATGGCCAAAGGTGCATCATTTCCACCGTGCATGTCGGTAAGTGCACTTCTGCTATAAACAGTTGTGTACTATTTTGAGTCGTCATATTGTATTAGGTGGAAAAGCAGCTGGTCCAGATGGAATTCCAGCAGAGGCCATCAAAACAGATATTGATTCCTCTACAGAGATATTATACAAACTACTTGGTGTGACGTATAACGGAAAAAGAGCCTACAGTAATCTGAAAGTCTTTTGTAATCTCGTAGCATTCTATGATTTGCTGGCAAAACCATGCATTTTCTGCCAGTGTTTACTTACACAAGCGTACTTTTTCATCATGCTTCTTTGAACATAAGCAAACGAAGTGTTTACAAACTTTCGTGACCTGCCCGTCATAACAGGTAGCGAATCAGGTTTGTTTACCTCATCTTCTCATGCGAAGCTTATCTGTCAGTCATACGATACCTGACAGACCGCACATGAAAAACATAGAATCTTTTGAAGTACGTACTCAGGGGAAGTCAGAAACCCCTGGGCTCTTTGATCTTCAGAAGCGGGCTTTCGTACAGAGAAAACCCGTTACACGTAATAAGTCTTTTAATGACTGTCAAAAGCGCTCGATGGAAGACCGACCGTAGAGCCTTTATCTTGTAACTTTGTTTCTGATTCTTCGTTACGCATAGTAACGTGAAAAGTAACATCATCGATAGATCAGAGAAATATAATGATATATAAACTGTGGTTTCTTAAACCTGCTATCAGTTGTCACTCAGAATTTTTGGAATACTCTAAGCACGCAGTTCTAGAACCATTTTGTTAAATGTGTTATTAGCAATTCTTGGGGATTTTTCACTCTGATTTCTGGTAATAGAAATTAGTGCTTACTGTGGCGGAAGGTTATTTAAAATTATTTATTTATGTAAGAGTATGCCAGTAAAGAGTTCTGACCTTACAAGTAATACCCCAGTCTTATAAATAAGCACTGGTGTATTGTTATCATAAAAATAGTCAGACTGTGAAAACCCTGGCCCAGTTGGTAAGAAGTAGTACCAGGATTTAAGGTGTCTCCTCCCTGTGACTATCTTATGATTACTTATACTCTAGGGATAAGTAAAATGTACATTCACTGAAACCACAAATGGAAGAAGTGAATAAGTCCTCAGGTACAGTTAAAATAGTTTAATAATTACACTAATATTCTATTTCTACTAGTTGGAAAAGAGCATACACATATATATATAAAAGTATTCACACAATTACTATTATTGTCTGTTTAGACTTCATTCATTTTAAATATATCACGGTTTTTAGTCCTCTGATAAATGTCATCACTTGACTATTTATTGTGTTTCATATATTGTGGTAGTCAGTGTCCTAAGTGACACTTATCTGTTCAACTTGATACTGCTGACACGGAACTGTCCTTTGCTGATATCAGACTTGGTAGACCCAACAGTAGGGATGCCAATGACCAGTTGAAGTTCACTCTTTGGGGTCCTGCACTTTTGTGGGATTGCCTCTGATGAACTACACCGGCTTCTGATACTGGACAGTCTGGTTTGAGTTATTTCATGGAACCCTCAGACTTCAGATACTGGACTTAAAAATGTTTCTGGCGATCCGCTCACAATTCATGGATAGTGGCGAAACTCTGCCTCCAGTCTGTCTCAAACCTTTTCCGTTGTCTCTGTCTCAGTTTACCGGTACGCTTTATATACGATAGCGCGGACGTATCGGAGAGTACCGACATCACAGCTTTAGACCTAGACCTAAAAAATCCTTCCCGAACAGTGATTTCGGCCGATCTGTGCGTCGACGGAATTTTTTGCCTTTCTCATTCTCGGCATATATAATATCCATATTGTTCCATCTTATCTAGTTTTATACAGCTGATAAAACTCTATCTTCCTATCCATGTAAATTCCCAAACTGTTATTTGTTGATTTTAATATTTCGAACAGAAGTGGGTTTACCAGCTGTTAGCGTAACTGTGGGCAGCCGAAATACGCATATATCTCCGAAAATGAGAACTTCCTACCGTTCCTTCTTATATGCAGTTATACACAATCCTTCCCTGTACTGAAATGTAAAATCTTTTTCATACTGATTCCCTTCTGCTTTTATTTATCCTTGGCGATTTCCTCTGACTGATACACATTTCGCTGATACGCCGCCATTTTGAAAGCGGTCAATCGATCGTAGACGGTTTTATAAATCTACCTGAAAACGTTTGCAATGACTTGCAACCAATTTTGCGACATAGCTCCCCCATATTTTAAGCTGGAGGATATCTAGCTTAACTATTGGGTACAAGACAATTGCAAATCGACCATTCCGAGGTTAGTTTTCCTTCCTTCTATCCTCCTCAAGCTCTGTGGGATGGCGACTTAGAAAATCTGCGCCCACATTCTGTTTTCCCGGAATATATTCAATAGTGAAGGAATATGGCTGAATCAATAATGACCACCTTAGTAAGCGAGTATTTGCGTGACGTGATGAGGCCAAAATGACAGGGGTTGATGATCGCACTGGACCACAAATGGTTTGCCATACAAATAGGGTTGAAACTTATTGATGGCCCACACCAATGCTAAACATTCCCTCTCTATAGTAGAGTAATTCTTTTCTGCCGCGTTCAACTTGCGGCTGGCATAAGCAACAGGAAACAGTTCCTCATTCTGGGTCTGAGATTTTTGCAAAAGCGCGGCCCCAATTCCTACATTGCTTGCATCAGTCCGTACTATAAACTCTTGCGTCAGATCTGGTAGCTTCAGAATAGGCCTACTAGTGAGTCTATGCTTCAATTCTGAATATGCATGCTCATACTCTGCCGTCCACTTTATTGTGTCAGGTTTTCCTTTCTTTGTCAGATCCGTCAAAGGTGCACATAAGGTGTTGAAGTCTTTGATGTACTTTTGATAGAATCCTCCTAAGGATACGAACGACCTCACATCCTTTTTTGTCTGTGGTCTAGGCGCATTCCTTAACTTTTCTATATTTTTGGGATCAGGAGACATGTTTCCATGACAAATTGTATGTCCCAAAAATTCTAATTCCTGACATCCGATTACACACTTGGTTGGGCGAGCAGTCAAACCTGCCTCTCTGAGTCTACCCAGTAACATTGATAGAGAATGTAGATGATCCTCAAATGTTTCCGTGGCTATGAGAATGTCATCCATAAAGTTGGTGATGTTAGAGTTGTTCAAGGGTTCCAGCAATTTCCTCATCATCCTTGAAAATACGCTTGGTGCGTTTTTCAACCCGAATGGTAGTACATTAAATTCGTAGTGACCATCCGAAGTGCTAAAAGCCAGCATGTGTCGGATCTCGGGTTTGACAGGAATCTGGTAATATCCCTTACTTAAATCGACCTTAGAGAAATATTTCGCAGTACTTAGCGTCGAGAACAGCTGATTGGTATCTGGTAATGGATCAGCTTGGGTTTCAGTGATCGCATTCAATTTCCGGTAATCGATACAGAGTCTGTGTTCTCCACTTGGTTTTCTTAACAGTACAACACTTGAACTGTAAGGTGATTCTGACTTGGAAATGATTTGTTCTTGCAACAGATAATCAATTTCCTCCTTCAATGCCTGTGCCTTGGCATATGGTATAGGGTAGGTCTTCATGCAGATAGGTGTTGGATCGATGACCTTCATATCATATGTCAATAAGTTGGTGCATCCTGGTTTATCAGTTAACACATCTGCATGTGTTTTAAAAACCTCTTTAACTTGCTCCCTCTGTTCCTGAGTTAACTGAGTACTAATTTTGACTTGTTCATATGTCTCAGTCGGTCTTAATGGATACTCTATTGAGGTAAGTGGTTCATGCTTCATTTCGGTTGCGATGGCCAGAGTCATCATATGAGCTACCTCCGTTGATGTCCTGTCATAATATTTCTTTAACAGATTAACATGGTACACCCTTTCTTTGCCCTTCTTGTCAATTTTGTAATTAGTCCTCGATATTTTCTCTAGCACGTTATATGGACCCTGCCAACCAATCTGCAGTTTGTTGTTACTGCTGGGCAATAGAAGAAGCACTTTTTCTCCAACAGCAAGTTCCCTATCCTTTGCTTTCTTGTTATAGTATTCAGTATGTTTCTTTCTGGCTCTGCGAAGATTGTCATTAGCCAATTTCCAGCCCATTTTCAGTCGAGTGGTCAACTCATTTACATACTGAATTGATGAGGTGACACTTTCCTCTGCCTTCTCATCTGTCCAAGTCCGCAGTAATGCTTCCAGTGGACCTTTTATAGGCCGACCAAACAACAATGTGGCCGGTGCCATTCCTGTGGAATTGTGTGGGACTTCCCGGTATGCGAATAATGCAGCGGGTAAGTATACATCCCATGTTTCAGGTTTTTCACTTGCCAGCTTCCTGAGAATAGAAATGAGCGTACCGTTGAACCGCTCGACTTGACCATTTCCTTGTGGGTGATAAGGAGAGCAATGATAATGTCTGGCTTGAAAAATCCTGAACACTTCTTGGGTTAGCTTTCCCTTGAACTGGGAACCATTGTCCGTCAATATTTGATGTGGAAAGCCTAACCGGGTGAATATTGTCAACAATGCCTCTGCCACATGCTTAGAATCTATAGATACCATGGCTACGGCCTCTCCCCACATAGAGCATGTATCAACTAGAGTTAAGATATAACTATTCCTTCTCTTAGTCCTAGTGAGGGGTCCAACAATATCCACTGCAACTCTCTCGAATGGGGTACCCATGATTGGCATTTCCCCTAGAGTTGCTGGTGCAGTCCCATGCTTGGGGGCTACCCGTTGACACTCTGGACAAGATTTCACATATCGTTTGATATCTTCCGTGATCCCTGGCCAGTAATAGTGACAAGCTATCCGTTGACTTGTGGCACCAATTCCCATGTGTCCACTAAATGGAATAGCATGTGCGAGCTCCATAACTTTCTCCCTGTATGACTTTGGTACTACCAGCTGTCCATGTCCTTGCGGTCCTGTACCAGCTTTTCTATACAGTAGTCCATTTTTCATATACAAGTCTCCTTTTTCTGGAGGGTTATGGGCCTTTGGCAATTTGCCAAAACAAGGCTTCAATGTGTCATCTTCTGATTGAGCCTGTTTCATCTGCTCTGGCTGAGTATTGTTAGGATTTTCCTCCTCGTTTTTGGTGCTCGACCTGGTCTGGACTGCCGCCAGGACAACAGGTTTTACTGGGTCACCCAAGAATACATACCTACACCCCAATATCAGCGGGTATATAGGGTCATCTATCACTGCGGCTGTTATCACTCCTTCCACGTAGCGAGATTTCACATTGATCCTAGCTATAGGAAGTGTCATGGTTGCTGTTCCCTTAGTTGCCCCTTGTATTTCCACGGTGTCTGTGGTAATTTGATCAGAGTGCACTAGGGTTGAACTCACAACTGAGTCGAAATCCAGGCCGGTATCATATAAGCACATGACTCGATTGCCGTTCACGGTTACGAGCTCACTCACAGGGGGATGACGGAGGCTATTCTGACTCCCTGTCAGTTCCATCATATCTGTCCTATTCCCTGTTGCTAAACATGCAGCGTGATGAGGGGTTTTCCTTCTACAATCTACAGTGTTGTGGTTGCTCATCTTACAAATTTTGCACCACTTATCTCCCTGTTTGTAGGGTTTCTTTTCCTGAGTCTGAGGGTTCTTGTCCTTATTATCAAATCTTGGCTTATTTCTGTATGGATGATCCTTCTGGTCAAACTGGGTATTCTGCGGTGGTGGCTTATATCCTTCTACCTGCTTCCTTTTTGTTCCTACCAATTCAGCTTGAGCTGCTTGGTATCTCTCTGCGCATTTCAAAATGTCTTCCAGCCTCTCTGCTCCTTGTTCCATAAGGAATTTCCTCATTTCTTGAGACATGGAATCTTTCACTTGCTCTAACATAACCATTTCTTTCAGATCCTCGTATGTTTTCTGATACTTACCTAAACTACTCCATTTCAACAAATACGTTTCTAGCCTAGCTGAGAACTGGTTATATGTTTCTCCAGGTAGAGGTTTAGATGTTCTAAATTTCTTCCTATATGCCTCTGAGTTCTTTTCATAGCGGATCAGTAAGGCTTGCTTTAGTATCTCATAATTTTCCTGATCTTCTTTGGGGAGTTTCAGAAACACATCATATGCAATACCTCTCAATCCCTGGGATAACTTTAGACTCCATTTTTCCTTTTCCAGTCCATATGTAGAGGCTAGCCTTTCATACCTATCCAGGTATGACTCAATTGCGTCCTCCTTTTCAACAAATGGATCTAGGTGGAAGTTCATGGCTCCATTTGCTGTGTTCTGAAAAGAGCTATTCGCAGAATGAGGTGAGCTATTACCATGGGTGATAGTCCCAGCCTGAAGTTCAAGATCAAGCTGTCTCATTTTCAGCTCATGGTCTCTCTCTGCTTGTAACCTCCTTTCTTCTCTCTCGGCTTCTAATTTCTTGGCTTCTCTCTCCGCTTCTAATTTCTTGGCTTCTCTCTCTGCTTCTAATTCTAATTTCTTGGCTTCTCTCTCTGCTTCTAATTTCTTGGCTTCTCTCTCTGCTTCTAATTGCTTTGCTTCTCTCTCGGTGTACTTTTCACATTCCGTCGTGACATACCGGATCAGAGCGTCACCATCCATGCCAAGCTCTTTTCCCACCTGCAGTGTAGCAGACCTAAATTTGACCAAGTCAGCCATGATGTATCTGTAGTCTAGTAGGGCAAGTGATCTTACTCAAACTAATTTACTACAATATAATTAACTTAATTAAAATTAAAGTTAATTAAACTGACTTCACCATATATGAAACAGCTTTCTTTATCTGTACTCAATGGTACTCCTAAAAAATTATATATTTCCTACTATGTTAACTCTTTCCCAAAAATTTTCAAAAAAAAAAAAAAAATTTCTACACAGCAGAAATAGAAAGTTGGCTCAGGAATATCAAAGATATATCCCGGACGAGCCCCCACTGTGGCGGAAGGTTATTTAAAATTATTTATTTATGTAAGAGTATGCCAGTAAAGAGTTCTGACCTTACAAGTAATACCCCAGTCTTATAAATAAGCACTGGTGTATTGTTATCATAAAAATAGTCAGACTGTGAAAACCCTGGCCCAGTTGGTAAGAAGTAGTACCAGGATTTAAGGTGTCTCCTCCCTGTGACTATCTTATGATTACTTATATACTCTAGGGGATAAGTAAAATGTACATTCACTGAAACCACAAATGGAAGAAGTGAATAAGTCCTCAGGTACAGTTAAAATAGTTTAATAATTACACTAATATTCTATTTCTACTAGTTGGAAAAGAGCATACACATATATATAAAAGTATTCACACAATTACTATTATTGTCTGTTTAGACTTCATTCATTTTAAATATATCACGGTTTTTAGTCCTCTGATAAATGTCATCACTTGACTATTTATTGTGTTTCATATATTGTGGTAGTCAGTGTCCTAAGTGACACTTATCTGTTCAACTTGATACTGCTGACACGGAACTGTCCTTTGCTGATATCAGACTTGGTAGACCCAACAGTAGGGATGCCAATGACCAGTTGAAGTTCACTCTTTGGGGTCCTGCACTTTTGTGGGATTGCCTCTGATGAACTACACCGGCTTCTGATACTGGACAGTCTGGTTTGAGTTATTTCATGGAACCCTCAGACTTCAGATACTGGACTTAAAAATGTTTCTGGCGATCCGCTCACAATTCATGGATAGTGGCGAAACTCTGCCTCCAGTCTGTCTCAAACCTTTTCCGTTGTCTCTGTCTCAGTTTACCGGTACGCTTTATATACGATAGCGCGGACGTATCGGAGAGTACCGACGTCACAGCTTTAGACCTAGACCTAAAAAATCCTTCCCGAACAGTGATTTCGGCCGATCTGTGCGTCGACGGAATTTTTGCCTTTCTCATTCTCGGCATATATAATATCCATATTGTTCCATCTTATCTAGTTTTATACAGCTGATAAAACTCTATCTTCCTATCCATGTAAATTCCCAAACTGTTATTTGTTGATTTTAATATTTCGAACAGAAGTGGGTTTACCAGCTGTTAGCGTAACTGTGGGCAGCCGAAATACGCATATATCTCCGAAAATGAGAACTTCCTACCGTTCCTTCTTATATGCAGTTATACACAATCCTTCCCTGTACTGAAATGTAAAATCTTTTTCATACTGCTTTTATTTATCCTTGGCGATTTCCTCTGACTGATACACATTTCGCTGATACGCCGCCATTTTGAAAGCGGTCAATCGATCGTAGACGGTTTTATAAATCTACCTGAAAACGTTTGCAATGACTTGCAACCAATTTTGCGACATTTACATGTTTAAAAGTGTTAGCTTTTACCATTATAATTCCCTTAGATTTTCTAGCTGTTAAAAACTAGTGAAATAAAATAATGCGTAACTATTTCATACCAGATGTTCAGTTGTAATTAAATTTTCACCACACGCTTTCTCACACAAGAAGAGACGGTTTTAGCTGACTGGTTTATAGGCTAGGCGCGACTGATAGTGACAGAAAAGAATTCACGTTTATTTCATTGTGCGTATTTATTATAAGTACCCATTCTTCTTCTTCATGCAATCGCATCTTTGATGTTTACACCGTCAGACGAGTTCTCATGATGAATTCGACTGTTGTTTGAAGTTCCTCTTTAGCTCCATATAGCTTTGAGTTTAGTGTTGAGTCATTGGGCCAGTATATCTTTCTTAACTGGTCATACAGAGGACAATCCTGTAGAACATGCTCAGCAGTTTGTTCGTTTAATCCACATGTGCACAGTGGTGAAGCAGACAATCGTAGCTTGTGCATGTGTTTATTTAGTTTGTTATGCCCTGTCCTGAGGCGAAAAATAGTTATCTGTCCCTGCCGGTCGAGAGTGTGATAGTCGTCTTTGGGTTGGTTCTGTTCTCTTCTGATAGTCTGGATAGCTCTCTTTTTCTCAAAGTATGTGACTTCATTATCTTCTTGTTCACATTCTCCTCCCTTTTTTGCAAGTTTATCTGCCTTTTCATTTCCGGGTACACCACAATGACATGGTACCCACTGAAGTATGGTTCTCTTTTTGGCAGCTACCTTGTTTAGTTCATTTCTCCGATGCGGGCGTTTACCACCCTTGAGAGCTTGCAGGACAGACAGTGCATCTGTGAGGATGACTACCTGGTGGCAGTCAGAGTTGGTGTTATAAATCATATTTGCAGCTTGCTCTAGAGCTTGAACCTCAGCTGTATAGTTGGAACAGAATTTACCAGTGGGAATGTGCCTAGTCTCTTAGTGGTTGTCAGGATATGAGATAAAGATACCGGCACCTCCATTCCTAACAGCATTAGTTGCTGATCCATCTGTATAGGCATGTATCCATGATTGATCGGGATAGCTTTCTTGGATCATACTCAATGTAGCAGTTCGTTTTTGCAGATCATTATACTCACATCCACTTGTGAGACCACTGACTGATGTATTAATTTGGAGGGCATTGCTGGCCTGCTCCCATGGTACAGGGTATAGGGTGGGCTTCAGTGGTGTTGTCTTCATGGATAGGTCTTCTTGATGCTGTCTTTTAAGTCTTTTTCCCCGATGCACAAAGCTGCTACACTTTAGACGTCCCAATGCCAGATCATCTAGTCTTGCCTTCATTGGGTGCGTTGGCATACTGTTGTACTTTTCCATCTGGATCATGGTTTTTGTGTCTCTTCTATGGGACAATGTCTGTAATCCAGCAACCTTCTGCATCTCTGATATTGGTGTAGTTTTCATGGCTCCTGTAATGAGCCTGAGAGCTTGATTTTGCACCTTGTCCAAAGACTGCAGATGTGAGTTAGCAGCTGATGACCATGCTGCTGAGCTAAACTCTAAGTGTGGTCTTATTACTCCATTATAAATCTTCTTTACGGACCCCAAGATGCAGCAATAGTGAATGCAGTCAGCGACCCATAGCTGTACTGCTTGCATCAGGACCAGCGAATCAGAGCTGGTCAAGACCGCACCCCACCTCCACGTGGTGATCCTGGAAACAGTCTGCAGCAGTGCAGTCTGGCTGAGCGAGTGCGGATCGCAATGGGAAGGCAAACCCGGTCCCTAAAACATGCCGTGCTGAAGTCGGATGTGTCGACCGAAAGGTGCAGATATCACAGCTTAGGCGTAAACAGACACAATGCAACCACCGTCCTTTTCAGGGTGAACGAGGAAGAAGAAGAATCTTCTTTAGATTTCGTTCATTTGCTCCCCAGTTGGTACCTGCTAATTTTCTGAGTATGCCTAGTCGTCTTCGGGCCTTTCCTTCTGCATTTTCAATATGCTTATTCCATGTAAGCCTTTGGTCAAATGTCACCCCAAGATATGTGGGGTAGCTTTCTTCCTTGATCACGGTTGTCCCTAGGTGTATGTTAGCTGCTTTATCCTTGGGGGCGAGGGAGAACAGTGTTGTGGAGGTTTTGTCTGCGTTTATTGTGATAAGCCATTTCTCTGCCCATGACACTAGCATGTCTGCTGCCCGCTGCATTCTATAATTTGCTGTGGTGACGTTTTCATCAGCGCACCAGAGTACTAGGTCATCTGCATATAAGGCAGCTTTCACTCCTGCGGGGAGATCTTTCACCATGTCATTGATGTAAACAAGGAAGAGTGTTGGGGAAATTACTCCTCCTTGAGGTACCCCCTGATGGAGCAACACTTTTCTGCTCTGCAGACCGTCAAGAGTGACTCTAGTTCTCCTGTTATGCAAGTATGACTGGATCCATTTCATCATGTTGCCTTGGATTCCACTTCTAAGTTTTGCAATAAGGCCATCTTTCCACACCTTGTCAAAGGCCTGCTTGAAGTCGACCCAGATCGTCAGGACCTTTTTCTTCTCCTGGAAGGCATCTTCTATTGCTTGAGACAAGTAAGTAACTTGGTCTTCTATACTGTAGCATTCTCTAAATCCAGCTTGTTCCGGCACCAGGATCTGCTCAGACTCTAAATACCATTTCAATCTGTGGTTGACTATTCGCTCCATAGTCTTCCCAACACAGCTTGTGAGACTGATTGGCCGGTAACTTGCAGCCTCGGTCTTACATTTCCTTTTCTTTAGTATGGGTATTGTGATGGCTTCTCTCCATACTTGGGGTACCGTTCCTTTCAACCAGCTGTGGTTGAATATCTCAAGCAGTTTTGTCTTTGCTGCTGAGCTCAGATTTACTAGCATTTCGTTGCTGATTTTGTCTGGGCCGGGTGACTTTTGAAACTTAAGCTTGGAAATAGCGTTCTGTAGTTCTCCTAGTGTGATGGTTCCCTCATTGGGGCAGGAGTATCTGTCTGTCCCATGGTTGCCAGTATTTCTTTTCTTATCTCTCTCTGATGGTCTATGTTAATGGGTAAGTTGCTTTCTGAACTGTATCTTCTAGCAAACAGGTCTGCAGCTTGTTTTCCTCTGAAAAGTTTGCCACCTTCATCCAATGTGATAGTTTGCCTAGGTGAGGAACGCTCTTCATTTAGAGACTTGACTAATCTCCAAAGTTTCCTGCCGTCTTTCTCAAGGTTCAGCGATGCCGTTTTAGTTCTCCAGCTTTTCCGTTTTTCTTCTAGCTTTGTTCTCTGAAACTCTGCTACAGCCTTTTCCCATTTGTTGTGAGTTTCAAGTGAAGGCTGAGATTCTGCATCCTTTCTAGCCATGTCCATAGCTTCCTGACGTTCTTGGAGTGTGCTGGACCAGTATGGTATGTAGTTACGCCGGCATCCTTTGGGAATGGTTTCTTTTGCAGCTTGTAGTATGCATCTGTTGAAGTCTTTTACCACTTCATTAATGTCTCTGTTCTGTACCTTGAGGGTAGACAGCAGCGTGTTTACTTGATGCCTGAATAAACCCCAGTTGGCTTTTTTGTAGTTCCATCTTGTAATGGCTGGGCCTGTACTGAGAGTAAGAAAGATTGGGCAATGGTCGCTTCCCCCAGTTGGTCTCCTACTTCTCTACTAATAGATCCAGTTATATCTGGGGTGGCGAAGGCAAGATCTGGTGTTGAAGTTGTGTGCCATCCTCTAGAGTAGAAGGTAGGAGTATCTGTGGCATTATTGACTAGGATTAGGGAGTGATCATCTTGCCATGTTTCAACCTCTTCACCTCTGTGATCTAGATGGTTATAGCCCCAGCTGTGGGAGTGGCTATTAAAGTCTCCAACTGCTATAAAGTTGGTGGCTGGTACCTGTATAGAGCTGAGATTCAGGGGTTTGTTGTTTGGACAGTAATAGTTCAGGAGTTCTATTTCCATCTTGTATAAGTACCCATTATTTAATATCATACGACTAAACTATCAGACGCTGACCAAATTAATAGCTACTTAACGACCGATGATAGTTTGTGATAATTGACACTGTACACTGATCGTTAACCGCGAGCAAGGGGGGGGGGGAGGGAAGAAGAGAAGCATAACTAAATACAACCTACGCTCGCTAAGCGACGCACGATAGGGTAGGCTAAAGAAAACACCTGTGCCATTTAACTTTAATCAGGACTGACGGAGTGGATAAGAGACCGTCTTGTCCCTGTCTGTGTGCATATATATAGCTATGTGGAAGAGTAGCATTTTTCCATAATTGTTTTTCTTATATTCTTAGCAGACCTGATCAAGAGCATCCAGCGGTCTTTTCTTTTGTTTGTTTTGGTCTGGGAAATTTTACTGTTAGTTACCTGTGCCTCAAATTGGTTTGAGCGGTACCGATCTTCATTATAAGCGTACGCGCCAAAGATACATGAGAACAGTTCTGACACTAAAAGTAATTTAACTGGACTTACCAAACCCAGCAATATTGTTTCAATTTTATCAGCCCACTGGGGTGTACAAAAGATAACATTTATTCCCGACTTCTGACAGTCGTATTCAAGTGAAGCATCCAGAAACTTACGCTGTTTTAGAATCGGCACTCTAACATAGAGTCAGCTGATAGGATTATCATCATTTATCAATTGTAACATTTTTTTAGCAACCAGATGTTTCCCAATACTGGAAGTATTTTTCTCTTTTAACTGTGAACCCCAAGAGCACTTCCTACATCAACTATTGGTGGTGACATTTTGTTCATCCAGGACAAACCAACACCAGATTCGGCGTTCACATCACTAGTCTTTATTTGTTAGAAGATGGACTGGGGCCAATTTGGGAAGTGAACCTGATATTCTATATATTCAGGAAAAATTGTAAATCCAAGGGATATCACCAAGAGTAGGTAAAAGTGATTGAGTGGCCACTGTATGAAAGAGTGTGTGAGTATTTTTCTTTGTTTCAGGGAATTTACCAACTTTGGATTTTCTTAAACTTGTTTACTTTACTGGGCAGTATATAGTAGGAACTTGTTTACTTTACTGTCTACTCTGTAACATAGTGCTAACCTTCGACCTTTGGGTTAGTAACTTCTGGGTTCTTTTCTCCATAGGGGGAGGGTGCATTTATTCTGCTGTTTCATATGTATGTAAATCTGTTTTTATTTGATCTTTCTTTAGATATTTGGTGTTGTCAAGTTTAAATGATAATAAACAACAAAGAAACTTAACTTTGTGTGTTGGTCAGACCCATACCCAAGTAACCGTAGTTTTTCACGTTTGTGTGTCTTGTTGTCACATAGCAGTGTGTGTGTGTGTAGTTAAACTTATATTTATATGTAGGAGGAGGGCAAGGTTGTCTTGTACTAAATTATAGTCGTATAGATAGGCTGGAATAGAGAAACTTACTCATTCCATAGACATCTTTTTCCTTAAGCTATCACCCGTGAAACATATTTCTCACAACTTTCTCACATACCTATCACCATCCACTCTACTCAGACGGGCCAAAAATAACTCACAACCTATCTGTACGACACTTGGCAAAGTCTAGGAGAGAGAGGAAGTACCAGCAGAATGGAAGGAAGGTCAAGTTGCCTAAGAAGGGAAATTTACAATAGTGCACAAATTATAGAGGGATAATATTACTATCAGTGCCAGGAAAAGTATTAAACAGAATCATCCTTGAGAGATTAAGAGTCCATAGACAAGCAACTGAGAGATGAACAAGCAGGTTTTCGACAAAACTGATCCATATAGCTACATTGAGAATAATAGTTGAACAAAATCTGGAATGGAATTCACCGCTATACATCGGATTGATGGACTATCAAAAAGCATTTGACAATGTAGACAGAGAATAACTTTGGAAATTGATGATGCATTATGGAGTTCCCATGAAGATCATTAACTTAATAAGGAAGACCTATGAAGACATGACATGCAGAGTTCTTCATGAAGGACAACTTACAGAACCGTTTAGGATTAGAACAGGGGTGAGACAGGGATGCCTCTTGTCTCCATTTCTTTTCTTACTAGCAATAGATTGGGTTATGAAAACATCGACATCACACAACAGAAGTGGAATCTGACTAAACAGCTTGATGATCTGGATTTTGCAGATGACGGCTCTTCTGTCCCATAACCATAATCAGATACAAGAGAAAATGAAAATTCTCGATGAAAGGTCACAACAAGTGGGCCTGAAAATACACAGGGAAAAGACAAAGATTATGAGAATAAATGCAAGAAATGATAACAAGGTTGAACTTGAAGAAACACCACTAAAGGATGTAGAATCGTACACATATCTTGGCAGTAATATAGACAGAGTTGGAAGGACAGACATTGATATCAAAATAAGAATACAAAAAGCAAGAGGAGCTTTCATTGCATTGGGAAACATATGGAGAACAAGAGAAATCAAGTCCAACACAAAAATAAGAATCTTCAACTCAAATGTCAAGTCAGTCCTATTGTATGGCTCTGAAACATGGAGAGCAATAAAAACAACAACCAAAAGCTACATACTTTTATAAACGGGTGCTTGCGTAGAATAGAAGGACCGAAATGGTATGACAAAGTCACAAATGTGGAATTGATGACAAGAACCAGACAAGTGCTAATGGAACAAGAGTTGAGAAGAAGACGCTGGCGATGGATAGGACATACATTGAGGAGACCTGTTGATAGCATTAAAAGGCAGTCCTTGTTCTGAAATCGACAGGGAAAAAGGGGCAGAGGTAGACCAAAAAACACATGGAGAAGAGAACTGGATACAGAGGTGAAAATGATGAGGAAAACATGGAAAGAACTTGAGCAGATGGCACAGGACAGGAAAACTTGACATGTATTTGTTGAAGGCCTATGCTCCTCGGGGAGCTAAAGGGTATAGATTGATATTGTATCATAGTTCTCGGCACTTTGCTGCATGCACAAACTTTGTAGATATAATTTTTGTTATGCTATGCTATCCTTAGTCAGTTTCTCTATTAAAGAAAAGGTAAAGGTACTCCCATAGCAGGTAACCTACTGCCATATTGGAGTGAAGTGTTAGAGACTTCATTATACTAGATCTCAGCTTTTATGAGGTGGGGTGACTGGTTCCTTCCTCGCTATCTTTGCCTTCCCTAACTCAAGAACGGCATGCATTTTAAGCCAGGTAGACAGCAGCGTGACACTACCTGGTTTTAAACACGATAGCTTTCCCTAGAGAAGCAAGCCCTTTAACAATTCCACTCTTTTAGTATATTGTAGAATTTTGAAAATAGTTAATTTCAGATTTGTTTGTTTCTCTTTATAGGTGATCTGGTGTATTTGAGAGTCGTTTGCCCTTGTTCAGATGCAGTGGCCAGTTAATTAGCGAACTTTTTACTCAAAATGGATTGAAAACCACCACAAAAGTGATCATCCTGAAAATTTTGACAGTGTGCCTGCCAAATTATATGCAGATTTTTCTCTCAAGACCTCATCTAACCTAACATTAATCAAAATGTTGACAGCAAATGGACAAAACAAAAAGAAGAACTTTCACTTAGATGAATCTGATCTTCTCTGCAAAAATGGCTGTGGCTTTTATGGAAACCCAGCATGGCAAGGATTCTGTAGTAAATGTTACAGAGAGGTGTACCAGACTGCTCGACAGGCCCAGATGCAGCACGATGCAGCCAAGGAAGCTGCCCAGTCAACAACTGTGATGAAAAAGTGAGTTGTTGTTTGCCAGTGTAACATTGAACATTGTGACCCCCTTTTGTGCTTGTTGTCAGTTAAGCTATAAAGAGGAATAACTTTCACTTACCTTTTATCCATAATCTGTCATATTTTTCACAAAAAAATAAGTTTGTAAATGATACGAGGAATTATTGAGTGAGTGTCAATCAAAACTTTACAGATTAAAATGTGCTACATGAGGGATCTGAATACAAAGTTTCACTTATGTATGATGAAGAAAACATAGAGATTTTTGAGCATGAAAGATGTGAAACAAGAAAAATATATAACCTCATATGAAGTTAAGTAAACATGGTTAAAGAAAGACAGAGAAACAATCTACAAACTGATCATCCTTAAAATGATGAGAAGGAGCACTTACAATCCAATATCCAGAGCTGTAGTTAGTTAGTGAGAGAATGTTAATTGTTCCTGTTGCATGCTGGTTGTATTCACACCAGATTGCATTCTCTCATAGGTCCATCCCTGCTAGTTTTATGTTTGATGCATAATTCCAGCAATGTTAGCCTTGATGATTCATCTATTGCAAAGTCATTCTGTAATAGGTGATCATTAATTGTCATTAGTATCTCTCCCTTATCTATGTTCAGTGCACCCACTGTGGGTGCTCTTGAAGCTAATCGCTAATCTGTCAGCTCTTTCATTGTCACGTGCATGACCAGGACAGTAGATCCACACTAGTTCCTGAAAATTTGAGGCTTCTATGGAGGTTTTCTACTCATGCTGTAGTTATCCATTTTGAACTTTCCGAAGCATGGACTGAGAGTCTGACACAATAACTACCGGTCTTAACTCTTACAGGACGAGGAGCCAGTTATATTGGTCGACGTTTCTAGCCTTAGATGACGGGAAGCCCCGAATCTTGGTCGACATGTTTGAACTAAGTTTTTGTTTCGTTTCATCACAGTTAGAAGTTTTCGATGACTGGGAAGCGGAAATATAGCCATTTTTATTATGATTTCAAAAGCAGGAGAGTTATAGCGTCATTCTTTCTATTAAATTCAAAACGATTCCGATTGAATCCTCGTGTTTTTTTTACGAAATTTGGGTTACCTATTTTCGATACATATTTTCAATGGCATTTAATTCATCTTCTCGAAAGCGACCTGCTCGTTTAAGTGCTCAGCAGGCCCTTAGTTTGCTAGAAAATTTCAGCGAAGATGAGGACGGCTATAGCAGTAGTGATTTTAGTGCTAATTCGATGAATAATTCGTCTTTCAGTGATGTCGATTCAGAGAATGAAGGTAGGCCTATTATGTTAGAAAGAGTGGGCGTGGTTCTATTACCTAACTTTGATTCTTCAACATCAGACCCAGTAGGACCTAATTTAGTTTTACAAGAAGGGGAAAGACGAAAACAGGAGTGTGTCAGAAATATAGAATGGCACGAAGCAAACTTGGGTGTAATAACAAGGAATAGCTTTAGATTTCAACCTAAAGACGGAAGAGCAGTGGGTGTGTCCGCAAATTTAGGCCTAAATGAATCATCTACCCCGATCCAGTGTTTTGAAAGCCTTGTATCATCAGCTGTAAGGGAGGAAATTTTAAAAAGCATAAACTGCTTTGCAGAAATTGAAGTACAGAAGCATACACCGTCACTGAAAAGATCAAGATATAATCGATGGAATCCAGTAAGCGATTATGAGCTGCTAAAATTTTTTTGCTCTGCATCAAGCAATGGGTATCGACAAAAGGCCAAGCATAAAAGATTATTTCTCCTCACAAGAGCCTATGTTTCACACTCCATTTTATTCCCAAATGATGGAGAGAGACAGATTTTTGTCTATATTGCAAACTATGTTGCATATCGGTGAGCCTGTTGCAGAAGGGAAAAATAAAATAGAGCCCTTCGTTCAAATGTTATGCTCTAAATTTGTTGCGGCATACACTCCGAACCAAGATGTAGCTATTGATGAGATGATTATAGGATGGAAAGGTCAGTGGAAATATAAGCAATATAACGCAAAAAAACCACACAAATACCACATTAAAAGTTTTGGGCTTGTGGACAGTGAAACAGGTTATGTGCTAAACTTGCTAACATATTTTGGATCAGACACCTCCTATGATCCTTCAGTCAGAATGGACTCTGCTGGTGCCAATTCCGTAAACATTTTTGGAACACTTTTGTCTTGTCTGGGAACTGGCTATCACATTTATGCTGACAGGTGGTACACTACAAAACTTTTAGTAAATGAAATGCTTAAATGGAAACAATATTACACTGGGACACTTCAAGCGAACAGAGTCGGATTCCCACAGCAGCTGAAGTCTTTGAACCTAAAACATATGGAGACTAAGTATTATATCAATTCTGAGCAAAAGATGCTAGTTGCTGCTTGGAAGGACAAAAAAGCTAAAAAACCTGTCACAATTATTACCACAAATGGGTCTGCTGTGCCTGTCATGGTGAATGGAAAGGAGAAACCTCTTATCATTCATGAATATAACCATAACATGAATGGTTGCGACAAGGCAGATCAGATGATAGGGTATTACGGCTTCTTCAACAGAAAATTCTTGAAGTGGTGGAAGAAGATTTTCTTTTGGATATTAGAAATAGCCACCTGTAACGCTTACATTCTGTACAAATTGACAAGACCAGTTGGAGTTGGAAAATCGCAGCTTACGTTAAAGTTGTTCAAACAAACACTGATCAGAGAATTGTGTGCTTCGGCCGCATCTTCAATGCCTGAAATCAGCCGCATGCTAAATCCTCCAAGGCCAAGTAAATTATCAGATAACCCATTGGAAAGACTGGAGGGTGCAAAACATATAATGCAAAGAAGCACTAAGTTCAATAGGTGTAAAGTTTGCAGCACACCTGACGACGGGAAAAGGACAAACTATTATTGTGCCGGATGCACTGGCCACCCCCATCTGCACATAGATGAATGTTTCCTAAAATGGCACACTAAAGTTAAGTTGTAAATATAAGTTGGGGTGTAATGAGTGTTCGCCAATGCCGGTCCCAAGCCCGGATGAAAAAGGAGGAGGGCGGCCTGCATGGAGGCCGTAAGGAGGCAGCCCCTCCACCATGCAAAGGCACAACAGGCCAATCACCTGTTTGCTTTAAATCATGATTACGCGAACTACAAGAGAGAAAACCGGACTGATTCTAAAGGCGACGAACTGGAACGGACTACGGACTACGACTTATGGAACTTGGAACACAAGAAGTATAAATGGGAAGGAAGAGGAGCTGGTGGAAGAGATGAAGAAAGCAAAACTAGAAATCCTGGCTATAACGGAAACGAAGAAAAAAGGACAAGGAGTCATGGATCTCGATGGCAACATGTTGCTCTACAGTGGTGTACCCATATCTGAAAGGGCTAAAGGGGGCGTGGGTTGCATTGTGGCCCAAAATCAAAAAGATAGTATCAAGGGATGGAACTTTGTCTCGGAGCGCATTATGGTTGTAAAACTAAAAGAAGGAGAAACCATAGTCAGCCTGGTCATAGTGTATGGGCCAAATGAGGATGAGAGAGCAGAGGTCAAGGAGGAATTCTTCGAGCTGCTTCAAAGGACAGTGGATGACTGCCTAGATGAAGTTATTATGCTCGGAGATTTTAATGCCAGAGTTGGAAATGACCATGCTAGATGGGGTGGAGTTATCGGAAGATATGGAGAAGATACTCTCAATGACAATGGAAAGCGACTCCTTAGATTCTGCAGTGAGCAGAATCTGATCATTACAAACACAAAGTTCCCCCATAAGCGCATACATGCATACACTAGATGTGAACCAACCAAGAATGAGAAGTCAGTGATCGACTATGCCATTGTTCGGAGAAGCTCATTCAGATATGTCCGAGATGCAAGAGTCTGGAGGGGGCCAGAGATTGGAAGTGATCACTACCTGCTAACAATCAAACGAACAACTGAAAGAGTTGCTCAGCTTAGGAACTGCCCAACATCACGCAAGAAACCAAGTAAACGAGCAGGAGAAATGAGCATTAGGACCTACAAGCTGAGAGAGCCAGAAATTAAGACCAGATATCAGGGGCTTATTGCTACAGCAGTGAGCAACACAGAAGAACGACCTGATGACTTGGAAACCCTCTGGAATAAATTCAAGGATATCATAAAGACAGCTGCTGCAGAAGCATGCGGTGAAGTCCGACTTGGGAACCAGAGAAAGAGGACACCTTGGTGGACAGAGGAAGTCAAAGAGAAAATAAGAGAGAAGAAAATGGCATGGAAACAATACTTAGGAGCTAAAAACACAACAGGACAAATGGAAAAATATAGAGAATATGTGACACTCAGAACAGAAGCAAAGAACAAAGTGCTAGCAGCAAAACAGAAGTCCTGGGAAGAATTTGGAGAAAAGCTAGAAAAAGATGCACAAGAAAACCAGAAATTGTTCTATAAGACCCTAAAGAACATGAGGAAAGAAAAACAATGCCCTCTCAAATTTATAAAGGACAAGCAAGGCAAATTGCTTACTGCCCCAAAGGAAGTAATGGAAAGATGGAAAGAATATTTCTCAGAACTCCTGGATGGTGAGCATGATGAAGCATCAGAAATGATAACCACTGACACAGAAGAGGAAACCAATGATGGTGAAGATGACATAAAGATGGAAGAACTGAGGGCAGCACTAGAGAAAATCAAGATGGGCAAAGCAGCAGGGCATGATGGTATAACACCAGAAATGGTTAAGTACATGGGAGCATCAGGCGACCTATTACTCTTAAAGGTCCTACAGGCAGCATGGTGCAACAAGACCATACCAGAGGATTGGGAGATTGCCATCATAACACCAATTTTCAAAAAGGGTGACAATCGACAATGTGGAAACCATAGAGGCATATCCCTTCTCAGTGTCCCTGGTAAAATCTACTCTAGAATCCTAGAGCAGAGACTCCGACGCCTAGCTGAGCCACAATTGGATGAGGTCCAGTGCGGATTCCGAGCAAACCGAAGTACTCAAGACCTAATCTTCACACTCAGACAGCTGAGTGAAAAGGCCCTTGAGTATAAGAGTGAGATCCATCTTTGTTTCATAGATCTGGAAAAGGCGTTTGACAGGGTCCCCTGGAGCAAACTTTGGGACTGTTTGGCAAGGAAGAATATTCCAGCACCTCTGATTCATGCTATACAGAGCTTCTACAAGTCTTGCAGAAATTATGTGAGGACAGCAAACCATAAGTCAGAAGAGTTCAGGACCACCACTGGTGTAAGACAAGGTGATATCCTATCACCTTACCTCTTCATACTCCCTATGGACGATGTCATCAAGGCATGTAAGGAGAGAACAAGAAAGTATTCAGTGGGGTACTGGAAGATGAGACAGGTCTATATTTCGGAGCTGGCATTTGCTGATGATGTTGCCCTGATTGCTAAATCAGAGGCACATCTCCAATCCAACCTGCAAGTCTGGAAGGAAGAGCTGGAGAAGAGAGGGATGGTCATAAGCAGCTCTAAAACAAAATCCATGGTGATATCACGAGAAGAAAGAAAACATCAGATTAAGTTGGGAGAACAGGTCCTGGAGCAGGTCGACCACTTTAAATATCTCGGAGCTATTATAGACCGAAAGGGAGGCATCAAAGAAGAGTTGACCACACGGAAAGCAGCGGCTCGGAAACTTTTTCAAACCATAAATCGTGGATTCCTCAGCAAGAAAGAGGTTGGTAAGAAAACGAAGATGGCTGTATACCGCTCCACCTATGTCCCAGTCTTGACATATGGATGCGAGTCGTGGGCAATGACTACAACCCACAAAGCCAGATCCAAACCTCAGAAATGAGGTATCTGAGGAAAGTGGTTGAAGTAACAAGAAGAGACATGGTCCGCAACCAGACGATCCGTCAAGGCCTAAAATCCCATCTGCTGCAGACCCAAATAGAACAGTCCCAACTAAGATGGTTTGGCCATGTCTGCAGAATGGGAGAAGATCGGCTACCACGACAAGCATGGGAAACAAAGAGCCAGGGATCCAGACCTCCAGGACGACCCAGAGTCCGCTGGGAGGACAACATTAGACAATCTTTGAAGGACCGAGGACTAGAATGGAACCAGGCCAGGAAGAAGACAGCTGATAGAATGGTCTGGCGCTCTCTCTTCCAAACCTCTACACCTCACGGTAGAAGGGGAACGACTAAGTAAGTAAGTAAGTAATGAGTGTTCTTTGTGAGAGCAGTTCAGCATATATATCACATTTTGTGATCTTTTTCAATTATTTGTAAATTTGTGACAATAGAGTGTAGGCCTATTTCATTTTCTGGATGACACATGGAAAGTAGTTAGAGTATAAACTTGATGTGTGGTTTATTTCCAAAATGGATATAGTTTACAGTGATTTCTATATTGGATGATGGATTAGCTGTCTTCAATTGGTAAGTCTGATATGTTTGTTTTGTTTTTTGTTTAGTAAAATATTTTTCTGTCTCGTCTTTAACTACTTTATATTCATAAAAATTTTGTACATTTTAAAACTGAGAATTTTCACAATCTTCATTCATTTTCCTTTTTAAATATCTATAACATGACTATATTCAGTTAAAAACTTTGAAATAACTGACTCTTACATGGTAACACTATATGCAAAACCTGTGCCGCAGAAAATTTGTGACAAAAGAGTGTCTTTCCTTTTCTTGAAGCCAATTGAAAAGTAGTTAGAGTATAAACTTGAGCCATATGTATTTTATTTTCAAAATGAATGTAGTTTACAAATATTTGTATCTTGGATAACATAAATGATGCATTAGCTATCTTGAGTGGGTAATTCTGATATGTTTTTATTATTTTTTTTTTTTTGTCAAATTTATTTTCCCAGTCTCCAACTATTTTATACTCATAAAAATTTTTTTTAAATTATAAACTGAACATATTCAGAATTCTCATCCATTTTCCTTTTTAAATATATATATAACATGACTATATTTGTTAAAAACTTTGAAATAACTGACACTTATATGGTTACAGTATATGAAAAACCTGTGCCGCAGAAAATTTGTGACAAAAGAGTGTCTTTCCTTTTCTTGAAGCCAATTGAAAAGTAGTTAGAGTATAAACTTGAGCCATATGTATTTTATTTTCAAAATGAATGTAGTTTACAAATATTTGTATCTTGGATAACATAAATGATGCATTAGCTATCTTGAGTGGGTAATTCTGATATGTTTTTATTAATTTTTTTTTTTTGTCAAATTTATTTTCCCAGTCTCCAACTATTTAATACTCATAAAAATTTTTTTTAAATTATAAACTGAACATATTCAGAATTCTCATCCATTTTCCTTTTTAAATATATATAACATGACTATATTTGTTAAAAACTTTGAAATAACTGACACTTATATGGTTACAGTATATGAAAAACCTGTGCCGCAGAAAATTTGTGACAAAAGAGTGTCTTTCCTTTTCTTGAAGCCAATTGAAAAGTAGTTAGAGTATAAACTTGAGCCATATGTATTTTATTTCCAAAATGAATGTAGTTTACAAATATTTGTATCTTGGATAACATAAATGATGCATTAGCTATCTTGAGTGGGTAATTCTGATATGTTTTTATTTTATTTTATTTTTTGTCAAATTTATTTTCCCAGTCTCCAACTATTTTATACTCATAAAATTTTTTTAAAAATTATAAACTGAACATATTCAGAATTCTCATCCATTTTCCTTTTTAAATATATATAACATGACTATATTTGTTAAAAACTTTGAAATAACTGACACTTATATGGTTACAGTATATGAAAAACCTGTGCCACAGAAAATTTGTGACAAAAGAGTGTCTTT
Source organism: Oreohelix idahoensis (assembly GCA_024509875.1). Lineage (NCBI taxonomy): Eukaryota > Metazoa > Mollusca > Gastropoda > Stylommatophora > Oreohelicidae > Oreohelix > Oreohelix idahoensis. The sequence continues at coordinate 244,571 of JAMPIV010011674.1, read as the reverse complement.
CCTTTTCTTGAAGCCAATTGAAAAGTAGTTAGAGTATAAACTTGAGCCATATGTATTTTATTTTCAAAATGAATGTAGTTTACAAATATTTGTATCTTGGATAACATAAATGATGCATTAGCTATCTTGAGTGGGTAATTCTGATATGTTTTTATTAATTTTTTTTTTTTTGTCAAATTTATTTTCCCAGTCTCCAACTATTTAATACTCATAAAAATTTTTTTTAAATTATAAACTGAACATATTCAGAATTCTCATCCATTTTCCTTTTTAAATATATATAACATGACTATATTTGTTAAAAACTTTGAAATAACTGACACTTATATGGTTACAGTATATGAAAAACCTGTGCCGCAGAAAATTTGTGACAAAAGAGTGTCTTTCCTTTTCTTGAAGCCAATTGAAAAGTAGTTAGAGTATAAACTTGAGCCATATGTATTTTATTTCCAAAATGAATGTAGTTTACAAATATTTGTATCTTGGATAACATAAATGATGCATTAGCTATCTTGAGTGGGTAATTCTGATATGTTTTTATTTATTTATTTTTTTTGTCAAATTTATTTTCTCAGTCTCCAACTATTTTATACTCGTAAAAATTTTTTTAAAATTATAAACTGAACATATTTAGAATCCTCATCCATTTTCCTTTTTAAATATATATAACATGACTATATTTGTTAAAAACTTTGAAATAACTGACACTTACATGGTAACACTATATGAAAAATCTGAGTCGCAAAAAATTCCTTGCGTAAAACATGGGAAAACCCCTACGTCCTGAAAGAGTTAAGGAAGTTTCAGCCACCTTAGGGCTGTAGTTGCAGCCTCTACCTCTATGCTTGTGCTGGAGGTTGTTGTCATGTAAATCTCACTATGATCAGTGATCATCCTGCCCTTTGCTCTAACCGAGAAGCCTCATCTTGATTTATCACCACGGAATACAGACCTATTAGTGTACACAATGGAATCATCATGCCAGCAATAGATAGGACACATTGAGGAAACCTGTTGATAGATTTACAAGGCAGTACTGGTTCTGGAATCTTCAGGGTAAGAGAAGTAGAGGGAGACCACAAAACACACAGAGAAAAGAACTGGAGACAAAAATGTAAAGGATGAAGTAGGCCTGCAAAGGTCTCAAGTGAATGCACAGGACAGGAGACCTTGGAATGAGTTTGTTGAAGACCTATGCTCCTTGTGGAGCTTAATGTAAATGATAATGTATTGGCAAATTAATGTGTGCATTCTCTTCTTCTTCCGTCCTTAGCCAAAGACCGACCAAGCAGTCAGAGGCCATCACGCCTTGTGGCGTCTTAAGGGCAACAGCAGATTGATTTTCTCTGTTGTAGTTTCCCATCACGCCTAGCGGCGTCTTTAGGGCAACAACAAATAGATCCATCTGCCGTTGTTTCCGTAATCGGTGTGACAAGCCAACGGGTGATCAGCCCATTGGGCAATGTGTGCATTAATACACACATAAATGATAAATAATGAAGATATGAATATCGTGCACTTTGTTTGATTTTGTATGTTTGTTATATTTCTTTGTCTGTTTGTTCTTACATTTCAAGCTTTTTTTTATCACAAGTGCTACATGGAATCCAGAACATTCCATTCAGTGTGACCCTCAAATGTGTGTTTTATTTTAGAGTAGTCAGATATTGCACACACATGTAGTACGAGCTGATGGCTACACCATACATGGCAAAGTAGAAATCAAACAGACAAGTCAGCCTCAGTACTGTAGTACTAAAACCTACTTTTTGAAATTAGCATATTGTTAGCATTGAGGCTTATTGTTTGGCTCTTGCTGAAGCTGGCTAGAATTGAGTGACTATTGCTGTGAATACTAAATTTTCTCATTTAGGTCAACAGGATTGGGGTCAGGTTTAGAGTGGTTTTATGATACCTTTTTTGGAGGTGTCTGTGACTGGATGCATTCTTGCTGGTGGGGCAGTGTTGACAAGGGGAGTAGGCAGATTCAGATCTCTGTTATGCATCTTCATTTCTTCCTCTCTTACCGCTGGTCTTCTCCTGTGTCAGACAGTTGCTGCTGCTGCTGCTGTTTCTTGATTCATTGCCTCAGGTTTATTAAGTTTTTGCTGTCCATCTACAATCTGTGTAGTTCCTGATGTCGCTAAGAAAGAATAGGACTAATTCTTCCTCAGGCATATTGTATGAGCAACTAATATGAGGTTGTGTATGAGGTTGCACATAAAGGATGACACTAGACAACAGAAAAGAAAATATAAGTGAAAGGCTTACCGGAAATCGAACCTAGGACCAACCAAATGGCGCCATCGCCTTGCTGTAACAGTACATCGTGATAGGATGCTCAGCCAATTTTGTACCCTTTTATTTTCTTTTCTGTTGTCTATTGTCATCCTTTATGTGCAACGAGTAGCTGTTAATTACCTTTATTTATTTATTTATTGTTCACAGGACTCAAGGTTTCCTCCATTGTTTATTTATGTATGGGGTTGGCAACCTCTTCATGTAAAAATAAAACAGAAATTCTACACAACCCACGGCTGCAATAGCATGTAAATGCTTTGATGCAGAATTCCTTTTCATCTTTATAAATTGGCACATAGTTGTTGTGTAGTTTAAAAAAAAACAAAAAAACAACCAAACAGACAAAACAAAACTTAAAATGTTAAATACACAAATGTAGTGGGTGAGCACTATGGCATACTTAAAGTATTATATTATTACCGGGGTGGATCCTACCTTCATCACCCACCCCCATAAAAAAACATGCAGAATAGTGTATTATGCTTGCCAGTATGATTTAAACACTACAGTACTGTTATAATCAAATCATGTGCTGGACTTCAAAGCATGTAACACTGCTTAGATGGTGCAGATTGTGCTGGCTTGGCCATGTTATTTTCTACTGGCAGATGGCAAAATAACAGTTGGGCGACTGCGGCTGAGGTTCAAAGATGTGTGTAAGAGAGACATGAAGACATAGGACATAAATCCAGCAACCTGGGAGGGTGAAGCTGCTGATCACACCAAGTGGTGATGCTCCCTACTGCGCCACCTCAGATTGGGTGACAGGAAACTCACAACAAGCAGAAGAGAAAAGAAAATGCCGAAAGGATTACCAGGCCAAAAAAAAAACAGTTGAGGGCTACACCTCTGGGGCACATTCCCATAGTCAATTATGACTGAAGGAGGCTACTACTATTATAGTAGCGTCCTGTGACACCCCCTACTGGCTGTCACCAGGGGCATACCACCCCCACACACCCCCATTGGTACAGGGGAGAAATAAAAAAATTACATGGAAACCAGTATTGCTATAAAAAAAATATTGGAATAGCAATGCTTTTGGAAAAGTGAGTTGTTTTTTTCCTTCGTAAAACTTACTTCCCTACCACTTTTGCATTTTGTAATTTAGAAGACCAAGAAAGAATGTGACAAACAAAAGATGGTTTCCAGCTAGAAGCACATTGGTTGGTTAATTTTTAGATGTGGGCAAAATAAAATGTACACTGTATTGAAGCTGGCATGCATTTTCCTACCTCTGCAATTATAAAGGAATGTCCTTTGCACTTAGAAACTTCATTAGGTTTGGGTGGTGGTTTTATCTTTGTTTCCTTTCAGGCAAAGTTTTTCTCAGTTCATTTGATTAGACTAGTAGCAATCTCTCATGTTTAGTGTTTTAGCATCTCGTCCAATTCCTTTATTTCAGCAGCTTCATAAGTTAACATTGTGACGGGTAGGGTGGATGTAGAAATGTAGAGGCTCAAGCAACAAACATACACCACCGTCTTTTTTATTACAACATCTCCAACAGCTGGTGCAGTCTCCATGGATTTATGTCACAAAACAAGTCACAATGGGCGTAAGGCCATTCCGATCACTGGAGACGTAACAAATCCGTAGTATTTTACAATCACTCTGGTACTCGAATAACTACATCAGCAAAGTAGGCTACTTCATAAATAAACCCACTGCCCAACATCACTGGTCCTCTACTCGCACACTGCTCTAGCCATCCACCCTTCTCTTCGCTCCTCGCTGTCTACTGTCTACCAACACACCCTTCTGTCCATTCGTCCCCTTCCATTCATGTTCACCAAAACACGTGAAACTCTTACACACTTCACTGAGTATCATTCACATTCCAGCTCACAACATCGCTTGAGGCAAAAATTCCACAACGCAAGTATACACAACTCACAACAACTCAACTTACCAATTAAGCTCCCACTGGAGCAGAGGATCTAGAGATACGAGCAAACAAACCCAAAAACACTCCTTGACAAACATGTTGCGGCAGTTTATGAAGTTTAATAATCTACTTTAGATTCATTTTTAAATATTTTATTTTTTTCCCTCTGTCTTTAGGGTGCCTGGCCTTGCAGATGTAAGGGCTTCATTTTCAAGGTTTGAAGAGAAAAAAACACAACAGGTCAACAAACGCAGCAACACATTTAAATCATTTCTCAGGAAAACCCCAAACAAAGGTATGTGTGGGTGTAATTCACATGCAGTGGAAGTGTAGTTCTTCAAGTGTCTAGAAGCTGTATCTCATTGGTCTTCTAGGTTGATGCAGGTTTATGGAAGTTGGAGAATATTTCTGAATGATTGCTGTGAAGGACTATGTATGGTTCATATGGATGTGATGCAAAGAATGAACCAGAGCTGGGGCACCGCACAAAGGATGACCGCCGACCGAGCAAAATGGAAGCAGTTATTTGCTGCCCTACAAGACGCCACCAGGCGTGATGGCCACTAACTGCTTTGACAGTTGGCGGCTAAGAATCGAAGAAGAAGATTGGACATGTCATTACATTGAACATGTAATGACATGTGCAGACTATATGTAAAGGTTGCCTGAAAAGTTTCGCAACACAAATTTTTTGTGTTTGTTATTGCTAGTAATTTCTTCTAGAATTGTTTGAACATACTTACAGGATAACTGCAAGGTGATTGAAAAGTGACTTCCTGTTTTTAAATTATTTCTAACTAATTGGTATGAAACAAATGCCAAAATTAGAAGAATTACTGTCATTGGGCACTGCACGAAGGGTGGTCGCCGACCGAGCAAAGTGGAAGCAGTCTGTTGCTGCCCCACAAGATGGCCACTGACTGCTTTGACAGTCAGCGGCTATGGGTCAAAGAAGAAGAAGAATTACTGTCATTTAATTACATAAAATGCTGTGTCACATTAATTTTACAACTTCACATGAGAACTGGTCTGTTCAACACATGATTTCATTGCTGGCAGCCATTTTTGATGTCTTTTGTAACGTTAGTTTATTGACCATTTTAATTTTGTTTTATTATGTTTCTGGGAATAAAAAATACAACTTATTTTTCAAATGGCTGTTATTGCTTCTTCTTCAAGTACTATGCCTGGTGGCTATGGAGATCATGTCTCTCCACAACTTCCTGTCTCCAGTAAAACGTATCAATTCTGCTGTTGACTTCTTGCCATGCCACAATGTCAAACTGTCCAGTATTTGCTCTCTTTGTCTTCCCCTACACTGCAGTGTAGAAAGTGTTGCAAAGCTTTTAGGGTGGCATATGTCCTGATCATGTTTTCTTGATTTTTCTTCTCTCAAAGTGCTATTTTCATAAATGCCCTTCATTTTATGAATGTTCACCAAGGTAGGGTAGTTGTCACAGAGAACAACAAAAAGGACAGCCACAAAATTAAGGCATTCATACGTAAATGCTTGAACAGAATAGATTTACTTACTTATTTAGTCATTCCTCTTCTACCCTGGGTGTAGAGGATTGCCTGAGAGAGCGCCTTACTAGCTTATTTTTCTATCTTCCTTCTGGCCTGGTTCCAGTCTAGTTCTCTTAGGAGATGTGTCTAATGTTGTCCTTCCAGTGAACTCTGGGTTGGCCTGGAGGTCTGGATCCATTGCTGTTGATTTCTCATATTTGCTGTGGTAGTCAATCTTATCCTATTCTGCAGACATGGTCAAACCATCATAATTGGGACTGTTCCACTTGGATCTGCAGGGGCTGGTTTTTGAGGCCATGACATATCGTCTGGTTGCGAATCAAATATATTCATGACTTCAACCACATTCCTCAGATACATCATTTCTGAGTTGAACAGAATAGACGGATTCAAATGGTTGGGCAGGATTATTGCTGTGGAATTGATGGAAAAAGCTATACAAATACAGGTAGAATTAGAGGTGAGGAAAATACTAGTGATGGATAGGACATACATTAAGAAGATGAGCTAATAGCACCACAAGCAGTCCTTAATCTCGATCTTCAGGGTAAAAGTTATAGCTGGGAAATGCATGGAGAAGAGATCTTGGGTCTAAGAAAGGTAGAGAAGACTTGGAAAGAACTTGAATGTATGAGGTAGGGTGTGAGGGCTTGGAGGCCGTGTACGGGCATAGTTCCTGATGGTCTCTGAGGAGACAGTTAAAGAATAGGCTTACTGCTCCTGTGTCTAAAGAGGCAACTAATATGAAGTTGACAGCATCATCATGTAACAAGTTTCTACAGAAACTGCTGCTGTGAAATCCCATGAATGCTTTGGGGCAACCTTTCTGCAAGGGGACCGGCTGCAGTGGTGGCTCATTAGGACGCAAAAAGAGAGGTAGTGGTAATAGTACAGGAAGCAAAAAGAGAGGTAGTGGTAATAGTACTGGAAGCAAAAAGAGAGGTAGTGGTAATAGTACAGGAAGCAAAAAAGGCAAAGGAGGACAGCTATTATTTATTCATTTTATAGATCTTATCTATCTTTCAGTGCCATTGCTTGTTACATATTATTTCTTATGATCTCTGTTATATTTAGTTTTACTTGCAGTTATAATACGATGAGCACAGGTTGTAGTAAACTATTTTCTGTTTTCCTCATCTTTAATCTGCTTTATGTTGTTATATCTTTACATTGTATATGTTTGAGAGTGAACCACTTGTAAAATAGCGACCACACTACAAGCCACAATTTGAGCATTGTCATCATTATCCTACAGCTCCGCAAGGAGCATATACCTTCAAAAAAACCCATGTCAAGTCTATAGTGGTGGCTCCATGCCAGTCATAACGCTGAAACTACTCCTTCACTATTCATGTTTCAGAGAACCAGCCTGTTGTGAAAGAACCAAGACCATTCAGTGCAGAAAGTCAGAAAATTGGTGGGGAGTTTGCAGACTTTCTTAAGTCTATGAAAAGGAAACCAGCAGCTTTGGAAATATCAAAACTGGTAGAGTATGTTTTTAGAATTGAGTGTGTAGAAGTAAAATTAATGCCAGAGTCTAAGTAACCTTTAAATCAGTGCTTTTTAACCAGGGATGCATGCACCCCTAAGGGATGGGAGACCCACATTTTGGAAATGCGAGAATGCTAGATATTTTATAAGGTGAACCATCATAAACACTTGAATAAACACATGTACAAGCCACGACTGTCTGCTTCAACACTGTGCACATGTGGATTAAATGAACAAGCTGCTGAGCATGTTCTACAGGATTGTCCTCTGTACGACCAGTTAAGAAAGATATACTGGCCTAATGACTCAACACTAAACTCAAAGCTCTATGGAGCTAAAGAGGAACTCCAGACAACGATCGAATTCATCATGAGAACTTGTCTGACGGTGTAAACATCAAAGATGCGATCACAAGAAGAAGATCATAAACACTCAGAATATGTAATACCCAGAACTCAATTAATTGGTACAAAATACAGCATGGACAACAATTAGATACTGAAGCTTAGTCCCATTTTGTAAACAACACTTTCTGACAACGTTCTTTTATCTTTTTCGTGCGCGCTAGAAGATAATGGAGTGCCAGGCTTCTTTATGTACTTTAAAGGGGGAGCGAGGCTTCTTAATACGCTGTAAAGGGTGCGAGACTTCTTAAACTGCTTTAAAAAGGGTGAGAGGCTTCTTTACACATTAACTACCAAATTGAAAAACGTGCTGTGGCGTAATTAAATTGTGTTCCCGTTGTCACCTTTCTTAATTGTTTACAGATATTTAATAACACTGGCTAACAAAAAAAAAATTTTTTTTTCTTTCTCTAACATTTCTATGTTTTTCTGGTCAATTTTAATGCGCTGTTTTTAAATCTGCAAACCGTTTTTCTCTATCAGGTCGGGATCTCTAGAAATACGCAATTGAAGTTTTTTAACAACGCATATAGTATTACAACATCATTCGTACAAGAAGTATAACAGTTATGTAGGCTTGAATTTCTTTGCAGTCGACTTTCGTCGGTGAATGGCATGTGATACATCGCGATGAAGCATCCAACAATAATCGGCAAGCATGGTCACACTCCACCGTCCTTGATAACGTGACTCCATTACGGCGATATCTTGATGGAATCATTCTCCATGTTCATCGCTGACTTCGCCAAGGTTGTCAGGGAAAAAGTCAAGATGCGAATCGAGCAAATGGATTTTGAGGGACATGTTACAGCCCATAATTCTGTATGCATCTATGCACTGCTTAACAATATGCACATAGTTGACAGATTTGTGATTTCCCAGAAAGTTATCGACGATCGATTTGAATGCCATCCATGCGCGAAGTTCACTACCATGTAACAAGTTCTCGAATTGTTTGTCTGCAATAACTTTCCTAATTTGAGGTCCTACAAAGATACCTTCCTTTATCTTTGCATCGCTAACTTGCGGAAACTTTTCTCGAAGATGAGTGAAAGCTTTGCTCGTTTTATCTAACGCTTTTACGAAATTCTTCATGAGCCCCAACTTTATATGTAACGGTGGTAAAATGATGCTGTCTTTGTTAACTAATGGCTCGTGTTTTACATTTTTATGCCTGAGCTGCATATGATACCTCATAGGCCACACCTTTCTTGCATGATGTTCCTGTCTGTTGCGGCTGTCCCATTCACATAGGAAGGAACACAATTTAGTATACCCAGTCTGCATGTCCGTGAGAATTGCAATGACCTTCAGGTCTCCACAAATCCGCCATTGGTAGTCATTGTACTTTATTTTTGCCAAAAGTATAGCCATATTGTCATAAGTTTCTTTCATATGAACAGAGTAGGCGACTGGAATTGATGAAAATAAATTTCCGTTATGCAATAACACGGCTTTTAGACTAGTCTTGGAAGAGTCGATGGAAAGTCGACATTCGTTGACTATGTGCTCATGACCGAGGTGCACCATTAGACCGTTTACATCTTTGCAATAGCAAATGTCATCATCCACCTCAAAGTATTGAACAAGTTCTCTGTGTCTATGACGAAATTTAGATATCGGAGTATTGGGCGCTAAAAGATTCCATTCTTTGAGTCGCGAACCGAGTAATTCCGCTTGTAATTTTGGTAAGAGCGAGATCACGTATAGATCTGAAAGTTCTGAATGGTTAATTAAGTGAACACCATCATTCACCGGTATATAATCCGAGTCAGAATTAGTTTCTAAAGCAGGTAAACTATCACTTTCTGATGGTTCATTCACGTCCAACGGATATTATTCTGGTGGAACTGGGATCGGACACGTGATTGGATCATGCGGCACTGGTTTCGAAACCGATTCAATATTTGGATAAACCACAGACTTTCTAGTTTTACAAGTAAAAGTGAAAGCATGGATATTTGTCAAACAGAAGTAACAATCAGTAGCATGATTTGTCGGTTCACGCCATATTACTGGCACTCCAAAAGGCATCGACTTATGCTTCGGCGATTTTCGTAACCAACCTGCCAATGTATTTGAACAAGTCGAACAAACTGCATTTGGCTTCCAAGATTTATTTGCATCATCAACTTTCGAATCGAAATAAAGTTCATATGCTTTCTTTAGTAATGGTGTATAGTTTTTTCTGGTGAACACGATCGGTAAAATATCCGCACACGTAACAGAACAGATCAGCCGAATTTCTACAACTTCTACGAGTAGAAGCCATATTTCGCTCAGAATTATTTCAAAATACAGTAACTATTTGAAAAATAGCGTAACATATGTCATGCATCTTTTAGCAGTATAAAAAGTAGAATTATTTTGCATTTTATTAATTTTTAATAAGTTATATAGTAAAAATGAAACGTATCAAATAACGGTTTCCCAAAAAATATATTTATTCACAAATATCTTAAGAACCTGACGTGATAGAGATAAACGGATTTCAGATTTGAAATCAGCGCAAGAAACTGACCTAAGAACACTTATTCTTATATAAGAAAGAAAAATGTTGTTTGTCAGTGTAATTATACATCATTTTAAAGAGAAGTGAATGTACTATTACCGCAAGCTGAAAAAATGTATGTTTACATAGTATGGTAAATATTATTAATAATATAAAATGATTGACAGACAACAAAAGTTTCAAAATTTAAAAAAAAATTATAAACTTACCAACGCATTGCTTATTCCTAAGTCAGTTAATGCTTTTCAGTAGGTAATTATCATGTAGTATATCCAATGACACAAAAAACAAGCCTAAGAACACATATTGACTAGTATTTACACTATTAGTAACTAACATAATCACACCTACACCACTTTAAAAAAATCTCACGATTTTTATGCAGACCTGGTTCACGAGTTGGGACGAAACGAAAACTATTTATTGTCACTAACTTGCTGCCATTGTTATCTTTCTTTAGTTACTTTATTTCCTGTACCATTTGTAACTGTAACCGAGGTTTTTGCTATTTTACGCCCCACCGATGGCCCAGGACTTGCAATATCTTCGCTATCATCACTGCTTGAATTGTCACTACTATTGTTATCACTACTATAAAAATCAATATTTGAAGCAATGTCCACACTGTTTTCACTGTCGTCCTTGTCGCTAGATCTATCAATTAATTGTTGAAACAAGTTTCTGCACTGTTCAACCATTAGACAAGATGTACAAGCGTTTTTTGTGGCCCTATTACTTGTTGCCATTGTAAAGAGTTTTACGATTTGATAACTAACCTGAAACATTAAAAAATATGAAAATAATATAAATTTTCCAGAGTCAGACATATATCCATGCTTATAGATTTTGTCTTGCGGTGGTGAATGAAAATCTTGAACCAGATGGCAAAGTGTTTCGATACATATTTCATTAGTTTTGTTACTAAATATAGATCAACGCTGTGAGCGGCGTATGGCCAAAATGACGAGATTTCACGATCTGCTGACGGTGGCTCGCGGTAGTTAACTCTTTGACTCGGGAACAACGCTCAGAGCATTGGTCAGATTTGACACCCTTGCCAAAACAACTCTCTAAGCATTGTTTTTAATCTAGCACGAATTAAAATTACGGCACAGGGTGGAAAATAATTGCGGAGTCAAAGAGTTAATGTGTTAAGATGCTGTAAAGGTGTGCAGGGCCTCTAAAAGGTAAAGAAGCACTGCTTTCAATCAAGTATTATGAAAGGCAGTGTGTTTTGTGATTAAAATTGTGCTTGTTGCACTGCAAATACCTTTAAACTAGATTTGACCAACATCCCATGTCAGAAGCTTGGTGCATTGTCCTAACCCCAGCCTTTAGGAACTACATGTTATATTGGTGGAAAAAACAACTAGGTTTTATTTATTTAAAGACAACCTGGGTAGAAATACAGAATCTGATTCTAATCTTATGCTAAATTGACTTTTGTTACAATTGATCTTACCCTTAGAAAGCTTGGAATTACCCCATCAGGGGTAATTTACCCCTAGTTGGTGACTGATGCCGTAAATATTGTTGTACATTTTGTTTATGGTTACAAGTGAAACTAACTTGCAGTATAGACAGAAGCATTTCTCTAAACTTAAGGTTATTAAGAAACTATCAGTTTATGAACATTACAGGTTGATAACCCAGAATCTGAACATCCGAAAACCGAATTGTTCTGAAAATAGGAAGTTTTTTTGGGCCGATTTTGTGGCTACTTTTCGTAAAATCCGGAAACCGAAACAATCCTGTATCCGAATCACAGCTGTCCTCGAGCATTTCGGATTCTGTGTTACTAACCTGTACATATGTAGTGTAAATGTCTTTTCCTGAATTGTGTACTTCTTAAAGTCTCATTGTTAGAGTAGTGACATATTTTTAACACGGCTAGTATGTTTATTTCGCCATATGTTTACATGTCATTTCATATCTAGTTTGTTATTTCAGATAGTTTTGTTAAATCATTAATTCAGAGACCACAAGGGCGTTAATATTTGGACATGTGTCCTAATATAACCGATGGCCCCTGTATCTAGGTTGAATAGTGCTTGTTGTGCCATAACGAGGAAGAACTTTTATTAAAAGAAAAAACATGTTGTATTATTTAAATGCTTTATGTTTTATGTGTGTGTTTATCTATCATTTGAAGACCTCAGAAATGAGGTATCTGAGGAAGGTGGTTGAAGTAACAAGAAGAGCCATGGCCCCAGGATAGTGTAATTTAAAACATGTTATTGTATAAGTTATATGTATTCAGAATGCATTCCGAACTAGCAAGTTCAGAAGTGATTTTTTTTCCCCCCAGGTACGTGGGTTTATAGAGCGTATACAGTACAACCAGGACATGAACATTGACGATTTGTCTGACATGGTGCAGGACTTTTATGGTAGCCTGTTAGACAAGCTCAACGCTCAGCAAGTTTTTAAAGGTTTGTCATAAATGTTTATTTAAAAGACATAATAATTGTGTACCATAATAAAGACCATAATAGAAGGCAGAGTTGAAGGCAAACGTGCCAGAGGAAGACGGCGCTATAAGTGGGAAGATAACGTCAAGAGATGGACAGGAAAGAGTCTATCAGAGTGCACCATCAAGACAAGAGACAGAAGACGTTGGCTATCCATTGCAGGCAACCTTCGATGTGAAGATGGCACCTGATGATGAATAATTGTGTCTTAAATTTATGTGTACAGTGTTATCACAATATACACTATGGTTATGTTTCAGAGACATACACATAATTTGAGAATCACGTATACTGAGGTTATTTACTCCATAGACAGCCAGTACCTTACAGTCTGGGGGATGGTTCTGCAAAGTAGATTAAAATAAAAAGTAATGAAAATTTTCATTAAAAAAAAAAAGCTAGTCCCATAGCACAGTGCTCCACAACCAATGTGCCACCTGTGTCTACCTAGTATGCCATGACACTAGGCAGAATACATTGTATGAGGGTTTACAAAATTCTGTGTTGTGGTAAAATATTGCAAAAGAAGCTCACACATAAAATTTTACAAATAATAAATTGAGTTGTCATCATCCACCAATCCATGGAAGTGATGATCCACAACTTCAAAAGCAGGGCTGAATGCAAATATCAAACCAATTCTAAAGAAAAACAAGCCAGCTGAAGAACCTGGAAGCTATAGACCACTCTCACTGACCATAGTAATTGGAAAACTCGCAGAGAAAATGGTGAATCACAGGCTCTACTGGTGGCTGGACAGCAACAAATTTATCAGTGATAGTCTGGCAGCCTTCAGAAAAGGTTGCAGAACAGATAATAAGCTCTTTCTTTTTGTGCAAAAAAAAAAAAAAACATTTCAAGAGGGTAAATACACCACAGCTGTATCCATCAATCTGCAGCAGGCAAATGACACAGTATGGAGATGAGGGCTCTTCGGCAGAATGACAAAAATGATCATACACAGAAAAATTTACTTGTGGATTAAAGCCTTCCTTAGTAATAGAAGAATACAAACAACAGTAAAAGGCACCAAATCATACACAAAACAGCAACAAAAAACGCTGAAGGAGGGATTACTGCATGAGTTAGCGTTAAGTTACACCCTCTTTTTTAACTTTATAAATGAACTTCCTTCCCCCCACATTGAAGTATCGTAAGCACTGCAGCAGGCAAATGACACAGTATGGAGATGAGGGCTCTTCGGCAGAATGACAAAAATGATCATACACAGAAAAATTTACTTGTGGATTAAAGCCTTCCTTAGTAATAGAAGAATACAAACAACAGTAAAAGGCACCAAATCATACACAAAACAGCAACAAAAAACGCTGGAGGAGGGATTACTGCATGAGTTAGCGTTAAGTTACACCCTCTTTTTTAACTTTATAAATGAACTTCCTTCCCCCCACATTGAAGTATCATAAGCACTGTATAAAGATGACCTGCTCATTTGAACAGCAGAAGAAAAAAAAACTGGCCCAAACTAAACTATGTAGAGCCCTAGCCACAATAACTGTGTGCTGCAGGCTTTGGAAACTAAAAATAATCAGCTTGCTTAGGAGTGGAGCTTGACATACAGCTACTTGTCAAATTCTTCATGCACAGAATGAAAGTCATGGCCAGTGGACGCATGACCCTAGTTAAACATCTTGTAAGCAACAGCAGATGGATTGATTTGCCGTTGCCCTAAAGACGCCAATAGGTGTGATGGGAAACAATGGCAAAGAAAACCTATCTGCTGTTGCCCTAAGACGCCACTAGGCGTAATGGCCACTGACTGCTTTGACGGTCGGTGGCTAAGGACGGAAGAAGAAGAAGCACCAACTGGAGAGCAGGAAAAGGCTATCTCAGACAGCTGTACCTGGGATATCTCCGATCAGTCATAGATGATAACCAATACCAGTAGTCATTAATGAGTAAAACCACCATGGCAGAATTGAACAAAGTCGTTAAACCAAGCATATGTTCACATGAGAACCACGCCAACAGCCTGTAAAATCTATGCAAACATATAGCTTATGGACCTACGGCATAAACGTGATGTTCTGGAAGCAACAGAGCGCTACAGAAGAATGAGAAAAGATCACACAAACAGCTGGTTGAAAACTGGATGCAGATTAAAACAAACATCTTACTACAAGTAGCAACACTTTAGCAGAATAACACCACCTTCCACAGACGAGAAATAATTGAAAAAACAAATACCTAGTGCTTCATCCCAGAAAGGACTCAAAACTGCCTATAATAAAAACCACACTAACTGATAGCACACTAACAAGAGACACCAACCCAACAATATTGAAAACAACTACTTTAGAGATTATAGACGGCTACCCTAACACTGCAAAACATTCATACACTCTGCCATCATACACGCTTGGCTTGGAGCCTGCATTGGCAGCACGCTATAAATTGTGAACCATGTGGAGAATTCTGTACTAATTACCAAGCAGAAATTACAGCAATAAACACCACCCTCACTGCAGTAGGCAGCAAATTTAAACAAGCAATCTTTAAGCCCTCCGATATCATAGTCTTCACTGATTCAATATTTACCCTTAGGGCTTTGGAAGAAAACACTGAAAATAAAATATTTAAAAAATACACCTGGCTGAAGCGATTGACAGTTTGCTAGCAGCATCAACAAAAAGCATAAGACAGACTAGCAAAACTAGGAACAAGCATAGGTTAAACAAATGCTCCAGCCAACACGCAGACAGCTAAACTAATGCTCCAAAACAGTGCCAAAGAGGAGTGGCTGAACCGATGGGCAAAATGACATATCCCAATAAAAATTGCCTCTACGACATGCGGAGCAGAGAACAGTCTTCCTACTAAGAACAGAACACACCAGACTCAACAAGCATGAAAAGAAATTAAACCCCTCAAGGGGACTAATAGCTGCAGCTGTACCCATCCATATGAGGCAGTTCAGCATGTGCTGTTCACTTGCCAAGGACTCACCACAGAAAGAAGAAGACAACGGCCAGGCTCTCTAACAATCACAAACACTCTATACAGTACCACTAAACAACTACAGAACACGTAACTTCTACAACTTGGCATTGGCTGTGAAAGAGCGACGTGCTCAGCAGCCGTAGTTAAACAGCAGCAACAACAACAAACATAACAACCACCATCACCACCAGTCCCTCACAAATAATTAGGGAGCGTTGTCTTATGATTGCAGCAAATTTTTAAGTATTTATGATACCCACCCACTGGTCACCCCCTACCTGAAAAAGCTGGACCTTGTATAGTGACGTCTCTAACACTTTGCTCCTCCTATGGCAGTATCTGCTGTGGAACTATCTTTGTATTTACTTTTTTACTTACTTAAATATTATAGCCTCTTCTCTCAGTTCCCAGCAAAATATTAGGCAGGATAATTATACAGAGAATTTCAAAAGCAGTAGACCACAAACTGAGGGAAGAACAAGCAGGATTAAGAAAGAACAGATGTGTAGATCATATATTTACCCTCAGGAACATTATAGAGCAGTGCTCAGAATGGTAGAGACAGCTGTATATTAATTCAGTTGATTTTGAAAAGGCTTTTGACAGTATACGTAGTCTATGGAAAATACTGAGGGCTCATGGAATTCCAAGCTGCATAGTGTCAATCATAAAAAGCCTCTATGCCAACTTTACGTGTAGCCTAACCTTTGAGGTGAAGACAGGAGTATGACAGGGATGCCCCTTATCAACCACTCTATTTTTAACAGTCATAGACTGGGTGATGTGACACACAACAGAGGGTAGTCCAAGAGGAATAAGATGAACTACATTTTCTACATTGGAAGATCTGGAATATGCAGATGACATTGCACTACTTGATTGATTGATTAATAAGTATAGTCAGCAGGTGGGCCTGAACAGTCTAAAGAAGACAGAGGTCATGACACTCAATGTGAACAACCCCGAGCCCATAACAGTAAGGAATCAACAACTGAAACAGACAGACCATACCTAGGATGCATAGTAACACCAGATGGCGGAGCAAGCAAAGACATCAACAACAGAATGAACAAAGCAAGAACAGCCTTTTTTATTCTAAACAACATCTGGAAGTCCTCTCAGTACAGCACAGGCACAAAATTAAGATTATATCAGAGCTGTGTGCTTTCTGTGCTTCTCTATGGCACGGAATGCTGGAGAGTTACAGAGAAGGAAATGTCGAAATTGTCCTTTTTCCACACAACTTGCCTAAGAAAAATTCGCCGAATACCATCACCAACCAAGATCTGCTTACTCAGAGCAAGCAAGAGGACATGCACACCATCATAGCTGGCAGACGCTGGAGTTGGGTTGGCCATGTCCTCAGAAGAGACCCAGATGCCATCACAAGAACAGCTATTCTATGGACCCCTGAAGGAAAATGAAAGAGAGGCAGACCAAAAACAACTTGGCGGAGGATTGTGGAGGCTGAGATGCAAACAATGAACCAGAGTTGGGGCACTGTACGAAGGATGGCCACCGACCGAGCAAAGTGGAATCAATTTGTTGCCACCCTACAAGACGCCATCAGGCGTGATGGCAACTGACTGCTTTGATGGTCGGCGACTAAGGATCAAAGAAGAAGAAGAAATATTATAGCGTGCTATAGACCACTCTCACTGACCATAGTAATTGGAAAACTCGCAGAGAAAATGGTGAATCACAGGCTCTACTGGTGGCTGGACAGCAACAAATTTATCAGTGATAGTCTGGCAGCCCTCAGAAAAGGTTGCAGAACAGATAATAAGCTCTTTCTTTTTGTGCAAAAAAAAAAAAAAAACATTTCAAGAGGGTAAATACACCACAGCTGTATCCATCAATCTGCAGCAGGCAAATGACACAGTATGGAGATGAGGGCTCTTCGGCAGAATGACAAAAATGATCATACACAGAAAAATTTACTTGTGGATTAAAGCCTTCCTTAGTAATAGAAGAATACAAACAACAGTAAAAGGCACCAAATCATACACAAAACAGCAACAAAAAACGCTGGAGGAAAGATTACTGCATGAGTTAGCGTTAAGTTACACCCTCTTTTTTAACTTTATAAATGAACTTCCTTCCCCCCACATTGAAGTATCGTAAGCACTGCAGCAGGCAAATGACACAGTATGGAGATGAGGGCTCTTCGGCAGAATGACAAAAATGATCATACACAGAAAAATTTACTTGTGGATTAAAGCCTTCCTTAGTAATAGAAGAATACAAACAACAGTAAAAGGCACCAAATCATACACAAAACAGCAACAAAAAACGCTGGAGGAGGGATTACTGCATGAGTTAGCGTTAAGTTACACCCTCTTTTTTAACTTTATAAATGAACTTCCTTCCCCCCACATTGAAGTATCATAAGCACTGTATAAAGATGACCTGCTCATTTGAACAGCAGAAGAAAAAAAAACTGGCCCAAACTAAACTATGTAGAGCCCTAGCCACAATAACTGTGTGCTGCAGGCTTTGGAAACTAAAAATAATCAGCTTGCTTAGGAGTGGAGCTTGACATACAGCTACTTGTCAAATTCTTCATGCACAGAATGAAAGTCATGGCCAGTGGACGCATGACCCTAGTTAAACATCTTGTAAGCAACAGCAGATGGATTGATTTGCCGTTGCCCTAAAGACGCCAATAGGTGTGATGGGAAACAATGGCAAAGAAAACCTATCTGCTGTTGCCCTAAGACGCCACTAGGCGTAATGGCCACTGACTGCTTTGACGGTCGGTGGCTAAGGACGGAAGAAGAAGAAGCACCAACTGGAGAGCAGGAAAAGGCTATCTCAGACAGCTGTACCTGGGATATCTCCGATCAGTCATAGATGATAACCAATACCAGCAGTCATTAATGAGTAAAACCACCATGGCAGAATTGAACAAAGTCGTTAAACCAAGCATATGTTCACATGAGAACCACGCCAACAGCCTGTAAAATCTATGCAAACATATAGCTTATGGACCTACGGCATAAACGTGATGTGCCGTGAAGTAAAAAAGGCTGCGGAGCCATAGCAGATACTGCCGTATGGAGTGAACTGTTAGACACTTCACAATACTAGGTCAAGCACAGAGAGGTGGGGGACCAGGTCCCTTCCCTGCTGCCTTTTCCTTCCCTAACTCAAGAGCAAAGTCAAGTACTCATTTACAGCTGGGTAGACTGGAGCGTGTCAGTACCATGAATTGAACCTGGCACCTTTGCCACGAGAGACCGGTGCTCTAACCACTCTGTCAGTTGGACGCTCTTTGATACAGAAATTAATGTTTTTTTTTTTTTAGTTTTATGTTTCTTTTCCTTTGCATTTTTCCATAAAAACAAAAACATAAAAACAAAAGAAACATTAAAAAAAGAACATTAAATTGTGACTTTTAATAGTAGTAGCATGTTATTCCAGCTTATAAAATTAGCATAAATTGAGAGTATGTATATTGATACATTATCACACTATATGTTTTTTGTGCATTTACTATATCAACTTATCAGATAAATTTATGTGGTGTGGCTGTTTGTGGCCATATTAACCTTTAGCATGCTGCATTCTTTTCCCGAAAACTTGCCCTGCAGCTGCATTCTTTTTCACAACCCCCCGTTTTTACAGTGGGCGACTTGTAATGTCTATAGTTTTTGTGTTTCTTGGTCAATTGCTATCATTTTTTGAATTTATATAAATAAATGAATGGTGAATCTGATGATATAAAATTTGTTTGTGTACATGTTAGATGTGATAGGAAGAGAGGAAAGGAAAGATGAAAAAAACGATAAAAAAATTTAAAAAATAAAAAAAAAACTTTTTTTAAATTTAAAAATAATAAAAAATAAAATAAACAACAAACGAAGTGTCCATATCTCAATTATCTCTTGCATCTCAATGAAAGTCATTTGACCAATACAAATCAAATGACGATCTTTTCGTTACACCCATCATCAGTAGCAAAGCAACAAACGCCCATGTCAGCAGTGACATTCGGCCGTAACCCTAAATCTTTCCGATAAATCTAATCCTAACCCCTAAACTTTTACATACTAGCAATGACATTCTACTTTCGTTTCCATCTCTGTCATCAACCATATTCTGAGAACCGATATTAGTGCTTATAATGACAAAAATCTCATCCCCACCGCATGGCGTCAGAATACAATAAAATTAGAGCGAAAATGGCCGCGTGTTCGATGCCGATTCATTTCGATTAAAAAAATTCACAGAAAATAAACGCGAATGCACCCATTACTAAAAAAGATCGGAAACGGAAGCTAACTCTCTCTCAGATAAGTTTAAAACTTAACATCCGGGGGTGAAGTCACGTGTACACACATTCTAATGCTAGAAAATGAAAATATCCGCTTGTCAACATATGTCGACAACAGCAGGGAGAGCATAGGTTACCTTCGTCAACATATGTCGACAGCAGTGTGCTAAAGGTTAATGAAACGGATGTGTTTGATTAATCCAGAGTTGTTTTCAAATCTTTCCTTACAAATCTCAAGTCGAGTCACAAGTCTCTTAATATGTCTCTCAGTACAATTCTCTTAGTACAGGTCTCCTAGTACAAGTCTCTTAGTAAAAGCCTCTGTCCTAGTATACGTCTCCTAGTACAAGTCTCTTAGTACAAGTTTCCTAGTACAAGTCTCTCTCCTAGTACAAGTCTCTAGTCTAGTCTCAAATTCCTAACAGCAGCTTTCAGATCGAGTCCCAAGATTGGTCTCATTTTTGTATCTAAGACTTTTATATTCACATTCGCCTTTTTGCAAACAATCACGACAATCACTATAAATAATAATGAATCATACTTACTTATTTAATTAATTCCTCTTCTACCATGAGGTGTAGAGGTTTGCCAGAGAGAGGGCCAAACTATCCTATCAGCTGTTTTCCTCCTGGCCTGGTTCCAAGCTAGTCCTCAGTCCTTCAGAGATTGTCTAATGTTGTCCTCCCAGCAGACTCGGGGTCATCCTGGAGGTCTGGATCCCTGGCTCTTAGTTTCTCATACTTGTCATGGTAGCCGATCTTCTCCCATTCTGCAAACATGGCCAAACCATCGTAGTTGGGACTTCTTCTTGGGTCTGCAGGAGGCTGGGTTCTGAGGCTGTGCCGTATTGTCTCATTGCGGACCATGTATCTTGTTACTTCAACCACCTTCCTCAGATACCTCATTTCTGAGGTTTGGAGCTGGCTTTTGTGGGTTGTAATCATTGCCCATGACTTGTATCCATAAGTCAAGACTGGAAAATAGGTAGAGTGGCAGGGGCTGGGCTTTAACGCTTTGCCATGAATAATAATAATGTCAATCTTTAGTATTTTATTTACTGATTGCTTTCCTTTGCTGGTACAATATATGTTATCAATTTAAACAAAACTATTTTCTGTTTCTCACAATGAGTGCATTATGAATGATGACAGAGAAATTGGTTCACCAAAATTGGCAAGTCCGAGTCGAAATGCTAATTAAAAAAAAGCTTCAGTCAAGTCATCATGGAGACTAAGTCCTACTAAAACATGATAATTGGAGTCTTGAAAATAAAATCTTACTTACTTACTTAGTCGTTCCTCTTCTACTGTGAAATGTAGAGGTTTGGAAGAAAGAGCGCCATACTATCTAAAAAAATAAAATCCATTACGATTAATGCAGGGTTACAAGTAAAGCCGTACTAAAACATGATATTTGGAGTCTTAAAAAATTCATTGTAATTTTTTTAATCCATTGTGATAAATGTGGGACAACATATAAAAAAACCATTCAAAAAACATTATATTTGGAGTCTTCTAAAAATCCATAACGATACATGCAAGGTCACATGTAAACCCTTAAAAAAGCATGTTATTTGAAGTCTTAAAAAACCATTATAATAAATGCAAGGTCACATTATCATAGGTTAATGAGCAGCAGTTGTCTTTAAAGCTTTTGTAATTAGAGCTTAATTTGCAAATGGAAGGAGTTAACTGATTATGAGTATTCTGTTAGATTCTGATTAACAATGGCAATTACGAGGATTCAATGTCATTGCACTCCAGGCAAACCCACAGGAGCTCAGTCTCCCTCAGCAGATATCAAAGGGTATGAAAGCTAACTGTTCTGATTATCTCTGGGCATGTTATGTCTGGGTTTTACTGCAGTTTGGGAATAATGAGTAATGTATACCAGAGTTCTGTTGTCATCCAAACTCTTGAATTCTTGAAATTTTTATCTTGTAATCTGATTTGTTGAACAAAGTTCATTTTTTCCCCTGTAGGATTTACACAAGAAACAATTGACACAGTTATGGACTACACAGAGCGTTATATTCTTATACGTTTGTACCCGTCCATCTTCTGTTCTCCCTCTACAACTGATGAAGAAAGAGACCTGGCCATACAAAACCGCATAAGAAGTCTGCACTGGGTTACAGCATCTCAGCTTGATACCCTCATTAAAGAAAATGACCCAGCCATTCGACATGAATTAGACAGTGCAATAACAGGTTTGATCTAATTGTTGTATGGTTAGTTGGTGCATTTATTATTCAGTCTGTCAGTCAGTCATCTCCTATTTTCACTTCTTAATGGAAGATGGAGTCACCACTGCAGATGGCCTCCTTAAACAAGCCTACACCAAAGCTCAAATTCATGCAGTGGTCGTTTCTGCAAGGTCCCCTGGAGCAAACTTTGGGACTGCTTGGCAAAGATAAACAGTCCAGTGCCTCTGATTCATGCTATACAGAGCTTCTACAAGTCTTACGGAAGTTATATGAGGACGAAAAACCATAAGTCAAAAGAGTTCAGGACCACCACTGGTGTAAGACAGGGTGATATTCTCTAACCTTATCTTTTCGTACTCCTCATGGACGATGTCATCAAGACAAGTAAGGAGAGGTCAAGAAAGAATCCAGTGGGGTACTGGAAGATGAGACAGGTTTGTATTTCAGAGCCGATGATGTTACCCTGGTTACTAAATCAGAGGCTCATCTTCAGTCCAACCAGCAAGTCTGGAAGAAAGTGCTGGAGAAGAGAGGGATGGTCATCACCAGCTCCAAAACAAAAACCACGGTGATATCACGAGAGGAAAAAAGGCATCAGATTATGCGTCAACCACTTCAAATACCTCGCAGCTGTCATAAACTGGAAGGGAGGCATCAAAGATGAGTTGGCTGCCTGAAGAGCTGCAGCTGGAAGACCTTTTCATGCTTCAGCAAAAGATAAGTTGGCAAGAAGACAAAGATGGCTGTATACCACTCCACGTATGTTCCAGTCTTGACTTATGGATGCAAGTCATGGGCAATGGCTACAACCCACAAATGCCTGCTCCAAATCTCAGAAATGAGGTATCCGAGGAAGGTGGTTGAGGTACCAGGAAGAGACATGGTCCACAACCAGACAATACAGCAAGGCCTCAAAACTCAGCTCCTGCAGATCCAAGTATAAACAGTTACAACTACAGTCATTTTGACATGTCTGCAGAATGGGGGAAGATTGGCTACCACAACAAGTATGAGAAACTAAGATCCAGGGATCCAGACCTCCAAGGTGATCCAGAATCCGCTGGGAGGACAACATTAGACAATCTGTGAAGGACCGATGACTAGATTGGAACGAGGCCAGGAAGAAGACAGCTGATAGGACATTATGTCGCTCTTTCAGGCACATCTCTACACCCCATGGTAGATGAGGAACGACTAAGTAAAGTAAGTGGTTTCTGCAGTAATTTTCCTTTACATGATGAGGTTGCCAGCCCCATACTCAACCTCATATTAGTTGCCTGAGGGGTCAGTAGTCACATTTTTTCTCCTGGAACTACACAGGGTGCATTTATTTTTGGTCTTCACTCCCAGCCTCATGTATGCCATTAAATGTCATGGAGAGATGCAGTTTTTTATTCTTGTGTCAAATGTGCTGTATTGGTCTGCATCAGACCATGTATCTCAACTTAGAATATACGTAACACTGTCCACCTTCTCAGGTGACCTTTGCCTCAGCAGTCAGATCTTCTGCCGTTGAAGGATAATGCTGGCAGCTGATACAGTTGCATTTTCACAAGATGGTGGACCATTTTATTGTCCATCTGTGCGGCTGATGCAGATGGTGTTGTTGAACCGCTGTTTGAAAATTATATGATCTTTTGTTATCTCACTTATTGATAGCTCATCGAGATGAGCATTGAAACATCAACAAATAAGGAAGGGAGACCTGAGGCCTGTAAACAGTAAATAAATCACACACAAAGGTATGTTTCAGGCACTCGTGAGAAATAAAGAAGTAGAAGACTAGACAACAGAATAACAGCAGAAGTGATAGGTTTGCCGAGAAATCAACACAGCAGAGAGACGGAGCACTAAGAACAATCTGTAATGACAGGTTACTTATCAAATGTTCTTATACTGCAGATTGAATATCCTTTTAAACCATTGATCCAAAAGGAGCATTGACCTACCACTGCAGTTAGTGCTCCAGAGCACTTCCTGTGCTTGCACCGTGGTGGTTTCTGGAGCAAATTTGTTTTACATGATGAGGTTGCCAACTCTATGCACAACCTTACAGTAATAATTACACCGCAATTTCTGTACTTAAATCCTACAATTTTTTCATCTGTGGTTATTCATTCAGTGAAGGTGATGGGTGTGGAATATCTCAGACAAGACATTTGCTGCGATATCAACTCTATCACCTCAGACATGCTGAACTCATTTGCAGAAGTTTATTTTCCAAATAAAAACATCTTTTGTCCAGATGCAGGCGTCTTGTCAGAGCCATACAAAATGACTGGCATGATATCTGAGTTTACGAGTCTTATTTTTTCCTTGGGTTTGATTTCCCTCCATATACAATGAAAGCTCCTCTTGACTTTTGTATTTTTATTTTGATATCATGTCTGCTCCTCCAATTTTTCTATACTGCTGGCAAAATAAATGTTCAGGTTTTTATACTGCTGTCAAAATAAATGTTCAAGTCCATATCTTTTAAAGCTATTCTTCTTCTTCTTGGATTGGATTCTTAGCCCCTGACTGACAAAGCAGTCAGTGGCCATCACCCCTAGTGGTGTCTTGTAGGGCAGCAACAAACTGTCCCCATTTATCTCGGTCGGTGGCCATCCTTCGTGCCGTGCCCCAACTCTAGTTCATGCTTTGCATCTCAGCCTCCATTGATCTCTGCCAGGCTATACAGCTGTCTAATTCTGTATATGTGAGATAAGAATAGGCCATTATCATTTTTCAGTGATCTATTATGCACTGTATGGAAGATTAAATTTAGTATCTACTTAAATCCATGATATTCTGTCCCCAGATATTATTGAAATGGACTCGAAACGGGCCACACAAGACAAGCTTCAGTGCATAGTCAGCTGCAGCAAACACATATTTGAAGTCTTGAGGCAATCAAAGCAGGGTCCTGCCAGCGCTGATGAGTTTCTGCCTGCGCTGATTTATATAGTACTTAAGGCAAATCCTCCTCTGCTTCAATCGAACATACAGTACATAACCCGCTTCGCTAACCCGACGAGGCTGATGAGTGGAGAGGAAGGATACTATTTTACAAATCTTGTGAGTTATTTAAAATTGAGACATTTTAATGGTTATCTTAATATTTATCGGCAGAAGTACTTCTTAGATTTTAAGTCATCATTTTCCGCTCACATACTGGTCACAATAGGTTGAGGTACCATCTATATCACAAGTACAGGATTGGTCCAACAGATCTCTGCTCCTGTGGCCCCAGCCCCATGACAGCCAAACATCTGCTCCAGTCCTGCCCAACTTACAGCAGTGAACAAAGTGGCATATGGCAACAACCCACTTCTCTCAACAAAAACTATTTGGAGATGTCAGGAACCTTGAACTGACTACTGCCTTTATTTGAGTCATTAATGTAGAAGTCTGAGGGCGAACGAAGAAGAAGAAGAAGAAAATAGATTTTAAATTAACTAAGAGACAGAATGGTAACAATGTAAATCAGTTTAATAATGCAACAACACGAACTAAAAATTATCTACCACTATCTCATATTTCATCCGTCACTATTCAGCTCTATCCAATTAGCATAGGCCTTAAAAAACTCCAGTTCTGTGCCATCATCGCAGGGTCTTTCTATTTGGCAGGGGCCAGCAACCCATGAGCTTTTGGGATCTACCTAGAAGCACTGAGCTCTCTAAAGATCTACCATATGTATGTGTGTGTATGTGCATGTGTGTAAGTAAATGTAAGTGTAATTTTTAGCGGGGGGAGGATGAGCCTTACAAAGAAAAGATCATGTTCCTATCTCTTGCAGTACATGAATATATTTTAGTAGCCAGCTCGAGAATTTACATTGGGAATGCGGAAAAAGTACCTTTGATCTTGGGGACACAGCGATTTTAAATGCCGGTGGGAGAGGTCTAGTCCGAAATTTCTCATTTAGAAAGTCTTTTCTCTCCTCAAATGTCACATTATGAATATCTTAATTGAATAGATTAATTTCATACATGGGGTGTACAGTGTATTGGTATATAGCATTCTGTAGAAATGTTTTTATACATCATAAAGTTGACTTTCACATTTTATCTTTCTGCAGTGCTGCGCAGTTTCATTTATAGAGAGCATCAATGCTGAATCTCTGAACATTAGCAATACAGATTTTGAGCGTTACATGACAGGTGAAGCTGTGCCCCCAGGAGCAGGAAATGAGCATCTGTGTGCCGGCCTGCGACTCATGTATGAAAATCTGCGGGTGCTCGGAGAACTTCGGCAGCGCCAAGAGAAGGTCATGGCTGAAGCTCTCCAGCTTCAGGCTGATATGAATGAGTTCAAAGAAGACTTCATTCAGCAGGTGGACACAGTTAAAGCAAGAACACCTTTAACCATTCGGCCAAGGAAAGTGAAGGTCGACCTGGATGCAGAATTTTCTGGTAGCAACAGTAATCTTCCATCTCCATTGGTTCCTTTAAAAGTTCGTCCAGATGGCACTGCTTTCCAGCCTGCTGATCCAGTGAATGAAAAACTTAATGAACAAGGAAAAGTAGATGCAGATAAAAGTGGGTTAATGGGGAATGAATCTAACGAAGCATTCTTTGCAGATGTTGAAAACAGAAGTGCTAACAGTAATCTTGTTACTTGCCCAGAAGACAATGTGATAGACAGTAAAAATGAAATTGATGAAATACTTTTAGGGGAGGAAACCCTAAGTATTAATGAAAGCTCCGAGATGAGTATCGACAGATTTGAAGGCCACCAAGATTCTGACAGCTTAAGTGAGTTTGCTGCTGATGGTAATAAAGATATACAAATGTTTGGGGGATCAGTTGATGATGCAGCTGTTGCAGAAATGGACCAGGAGTTGTCAGAGGGAACTGCTATGTCTGCCACTGAAATCACTATAAATGAAAGAACAAAATAGTATTTTCCACTAGTCAGTGTTCACTCTTTGTAGTTTTTGAGAGTTTTATAGTTTCTCCTACTCTTTTTTTAAAATTTCTTCTTTTTTGTCATTCACTTTCAAATAACCACCTCTATCTGTCTTATAAAGCTGGCAGTCTGTCTCAGGCTTCTCTCGTCACCATACAGTTCCTCCCTTAATTGGGTTGGAGAAGGCCACACTTCTACCCTGCTCCTCCCATGGAGCTGACAGTTTTGGAGTACATGTTCTACTGTCTGTCCTCCTCACATGGACACATGTCTGTCCTCCTCATATGGACACATGTCTGTCCTCCTCACATGGACACATGTCTGTCTTCCTCACATGGACACATGTCTGTCCTCCTCACATGGACACATGTCTGTCCTCCTCACCTGAACAGATGGTATCTGAGTCTGCAATGGCCGGTTCTCAGTCTGAAAATTATCACGTGTTCTCTTCTTGGTAATGCGTAGTATGGTTCTGTATTACTGGACGCTGGATGTTCATGCTACCATTTTTCTCTGTAGTTATTTCTGATTATTGCTTTTATCTCTTTGAGAGTGTCCGATTGACAGAGTGGTTAGAGTGCTGGTCTCTCACGGCAAAGGTGCCGGTTCGAGTCACGGTACGAACATGCTCCAATCTACCCACCTGTAAATGGGTACCTGACTCTGCTCTTTGAGTTAGGGAAGGAAAAGGCAGAAGAGAAAGGAACTGGTCACCCGACCTCTCGATGCTGGACCTAGTATGGTGAAGTCTCTAACACTTCACTCCCCAATGGCAGTATCTGCTATGGGACTACCTTTACCCTTTTTTATTTGAGACAGCTGGTGTCTGTGCCATTCCTCTCAGTTTTTCCTGTATACTAAGTTATTGATAATGTTAAGTTATTGAAAGAATTACTTATTTCAGATGTCCTAATACTATTTCATGTAATGATATTTTAAGGTATAAATGTATCTCAGCTCAGAAATTATAGTTTTTTTTTCCTTCATATTCAGCTTATTTTCATAATTTTGTTTCACAGACTTTTTCCCACTTTTCATTGGTTTTATTTTTGTGATCAATGTTACACCCGATTTGATTACTTCCAGGAAAACCTGTCCTGTAATTCTTCATTTCCCTTTTTGCTCCTTATGGAGCATGGAGCCACCACATCAGCCGGTCCCCTTGCAAAAATGCTGGACGAAGCATTCATATTCTGTTACAGCAGTTGTTTCTCTAGTAATTTGTTTTACCTCCTTTTAGTTACCTTATGATATGTATGAAGTTGTGGTAGTTCTTTTCCTTGTTTGGCTCCTTAGAGCCCCCCTCCCTCCTCCTGGAACTTACATCGTTGTTGTCTTGTAGTAAAGCCATAAAATCTATCACAGAGCATCAGAGTGGCTAGAGCACCTGCTTCTCTAGGTAAAGGCGGTACTTGCTGTGGGCCTACCTTTACCTAAATCATTCACACCATCTCTCTAAACGTCTACTCACTGCAACTTCAGTATAACTCTTTGTTCACATCTTCCAGTTTTACAGCTGTACTTAATATCCCTGGTGACTGCTCTGCTTCTCTCACTTATATCTCATACTATTTAATCAAAACCCCTTGCTCCTGGCATGTAGTTCAATACTGTTACTTTCCAACACAAAAAGCCACCAAAGATTCAATTTGTAAATTTTAAAGGTGCAGTCTTGGTAAAAGTATGATAAGAGTTACTTAGAAATGTCAAAATCATTCATGTTTATCATTTATATTATCCCCACTAAAGAATGTTAGTAATCTGTAACAGGAAGACACAAACTGTAGTGAAGAGAGTTGACAAAAGGTTTAACATCAGAGAGTTTATGAACAGGTACAGTAAGGGCAACCAAATGTCTGACTGTTCCTTACTCTGAATCATAATCTTTTTTCTTTTTCTTATTCCGTTATGGAACATGGGGCCACAGAAGCAACTGGGCTGTCTTGCAGGAAACCTACACCAAAGTGCATACTCCTACTGCTGTGGTTTCTGTAGCAATTTGTTTTACATGATTGGTCGCCTGCCTGGTACACACCCGAATATTTGTCGCCCTGTACAACATGCTCGAGGGAACAGTAGTTAATATTCTTTAGTTTGTTTCTGAGAGTACCATGGGGGTTTACTCTGAATGCTTCATCTGAATTTCTTAACATAAACTCTTCCTGATATGTTGCTTGAGGTGTTATTGTTGAACAGAATCTACATCATTTCAGTCCGGGCAAACCCATAGGTGCTCAGTCTCTCTCAGTATATGTCGGTGAGTGTGAATGCTAACTGTTCCTGTAGCTCGCTGGTTGTATACATGACGGTTGCATCCTCTCATACGTCCATCTGTGCTAGCCTTATGTATGATGCCAAATTCCAACAGTCTTAACCATGGTGATTCACCTATTGCAGTGTCACTCTCTAACAAGCGAATGTTCTCAATATCTCTCCCTTATCCATATCCAGTGTCCCCACTGTGAGTGCTCTCTCATTACCACGTACCCCTTCATGACCAGGAAAGTAGATCCACACCAGCTCCTGCAGATTTGAAGCTTCTAAGAATGGTTTTCCATGAGACGGCATGAAGAAGTGTGAAAGAATAGTATCTGAGTTGTATTTCTGTTAGCGAAGCAAATAGTAGCTTATCAACAGCCATATCGAAGGTGCTGCTTTTAAATATTTATTCATCATGTTGGTAACCGTCATTTTTACTTGCTTTAGTCATCAACGGGCATTGTTGTTAGATAATATTTTTTATTTGTAATTCTGGAACCTTGAAGTGGTCAGATTAAATCTGAAATGTTGTATCATAATGATAAAGCGTTTTGCGTCTTTCCTAAACAAGTCTCAAGTCAAGTGCCAAGTCCCTAACGATAGCTTTCATGTTGAGTCCCAAATCAAGTCTCAGTCTATAACAGTAGTCTCATTTTTTATGTAACACTGTTCAGAGTCACAGTGGTTTGGTTTGTTATTCAAACCGTCACATCAGTCACTATAAATAATAATGAAATAATAATATTCTTTATTTTCAGTGTTTTTTTGGTTTGTTTTTGTTTTGCTGACAGCTTTTGTTTGATCAAAGAACATTTATTTTATTATGTTGATTTTTAAAAAAAATGTTGATGTCTTCGTGTGGGTGCATCATGAATGAGTATGGCAAAGTTGGTTTCTGCAAAACTGGCACGTCCAGAGTTAAGTCAAGTCAAGTCGCTAATAAAAACATGTCAAGTCTCAAGTAGAGTTGCTGTAGTGATTTAAGTTCAGCTTGAGTTAACAACACTGGCGTTTTAGTTTTACCCAAAAAATTCACAGTTTGGCCCTGTTAGTAGCAGTTATCTAAAGCCAAGGTGGCCGTGTGGCTCGCACAAGCCGTTGATATGGCTCTTATTCATCATCATCATATTCTTCTTATTTTGCTATGGAGTATAGAGCCACCACTGCAGGAAGCTCACACAAAATGTTTTCACAAATCTCTTACAGCGGCTGGTGTCTGTAGAAATTAGTTTTGCCTGATGTGTCTAGCCTCATGCACAACCTCATTTTAGTCACCTCATTCAACATGTCTGAGGGAACACTAGACCTATTTGTTTTTTTTTGGTCTTGTAAGAGATCACTAGTAACTAACTATACAGGGTGTGGCTCTCATTACATACCTGAAATTATATCAAAACTTTGTTGAATAATGTTCAAAAAAAGATTGTTATATTATTACAAAAACATTACTACAGGTCCATAACCCAGAATCCAAAATGCTTGGGGATGGCCGTGTTGTGGAAATCAGATTTTTGGGGATTTCGCTCAAGTAGCCCAAAAAATCGGTTCCAAAAGTCAGCCGAAAAAACTTCCAATTTTTGGAATATTTCGGGTGTTTCGGATTCTGGGTAACGGACCAGTAATATGAGGTTGTGTATGAGGCTGCCAACTTCATCATGTAAAATAATTTGCTATAAAAATCACCACTGCAAGAGCATGTGAATGCTTGGTTCAGGGTTCTTGCTAGGGACCAGCTACATTGGTGGCTCCACGCTCCATCAAGAGCGAGCAGGAACAGGAAGGAATATAAAGTGATGAATTCATTGATTGAACAGTAAGGAATATAAGATGATGAATTAGTTGATTGAACAGTATGGGAATATAAGGTGATGAATTAGTTGATTGAACAGTATGGGAATATAAGGTGATGAATTAGTTGATTGAACAGTAAGGAATATAAGGTGATGAATTAGTTGATTGAACAGTAAGGAATATAAGGTGATGAATTAGTTGATTGAACAGTAAGGAATATAAGGTGATGAGTTAGTTGATTGAACAGTAAGGAATATAAGGTGATGAATTAGTTGATTGAACAGTAAGGAATATAAGGTGATGAATTAGTTGATTGAACAGTAAGGAATATTAGGTGATGAATTAGTTGATTGAACAGTAAGGAATATAAGGTGATGAATCAGTAGTTTCTTTCTTCTTCTTCCTCGTTCGTCCTGAAAAGGACGTTGGTTGCGTTGTCCGTTTACAGCGGAGCTGCGATATTCGCGCCTTTCGGCCGACACATCTGACTTCAGCACAGCATTTTTTGGGACCGGGTTAGCCTTCCCTCTTCAATCCCTACTCTCTCAGCCAGACTGCAGTGATGCAGCCTGTTTCCAGGACCACCACTTGGAGGTGGAGTAGGGTCTTGGTCAGCTCTGTTCGCTTACCCTGACGCAAGCAGTCAAGCTATGAGTTGCTGACTGCATTCATCTCGTTTGCTGCGTCTTCGGTGCCTAATTAGTAGTTTGAACAGTAAGGAATATAAGGTGATGAATTAGTTGATTGAACAGTAAGGAATATAAGGTGATGAATTAGTTGATTGAACAGTAACTTACTTACTTAGTCGTTCCTCTTCTACCGTGAGGTGTAGAGGTTTGTAAGAGATAGCGCCATACTATTCTATCAGCTGTCTTCCTCCTGGCTTGGTTCCATTCTAGTCCTCGGTCCTTCAAAGGTTGACTAATGTTGTCCTCCCAGCGGACTTTGGGTCGTCCTGGAGGTCTGGATCCCTGGCTCTTAGTTTGCCATGGTGGCCGATCTTCTCCCATTCTGCAGACATGGCCAAACCATCTCAGTTGGGACTGTTCTACTTGGGTCTGCCGGGGTTGGGTTTTTAGACCTTGACGTATTGTCTGGTTGCGGACCATGTCTCTTCTTGTTACTTCAACCACCTTCCTCAGATACCTCATTTCTGAGGTTTGGATCTGGCTTTTCATATTGATTGAACAGTAAGGAATATAAAGTGTGATTGAACAATAAGGTGATGAATTAGTTGATTGAACAGTAAGGAATATAAAGTGATGAATTAGTTGATTGATCAGTAGGGAATATAAGGTGATGAATTAGTTGATTGATCAGTAGGGAATATAAGGTGATAAATTAGTTGATTGAACAGTAAGGAATATAAAGTGATGAATTAGTTGAGAAGTCTGTGATTTGTGATATTGTCTTTGGTATTGTAATTTTTTTAATTGGTACATATCAGACTAACATTGTCTCTTGATACATGTTTGGTATTACAGTATTTGTGTATTTCCTCATTACTTGTATGATATTGACAAATTTGTTAACCTGTAGGTTTGTGGTGTGCAATAGCTGGACAGTTTTAGATGTATAGCACACGGCTGTAAATTTTTGTGTGTGTTGTAAAAAGTTGTACACTAGTATAAGTGTGTTGTAAGTGGCTGCCCATGTGTTAGGTATTTGCCTTAAGTGATTGCACAGTTGCACTTAATGTGTATGTAGTAGCGGTATAGTTAATTGTTTATGCCTCATGCAGTTCCCAGGTGGTTTGGTGTGAGGTCTCTCTGAAGACGAAAGGAAAGAATAAGGCCACCGCACCCTCCTATCTTGGCAGCAGTATAGACAACGTTGGAGGGACAAACAATGATATCAAAATAAGAATACAAAAAGCAAGAGGAGCTTTCATTGAATTGAGAAACGTGTGGAGACCAAGAGAAATCAAATCCAATACAAAAGTAAGACATCTTCAATTCAAATGTCAAGTCAGTCATATTGTATGGCTTTGAAACATGGGAAACAACAAAAACAACAATCAAAATGCTACAGACTTTCATCCACACGGGTGTTTAGCGTAGAATAGAGGGATTGCAATAGTATCACAAGATCACTAATATGAAACGATAAGAATTAGACAAGTGCCAGTGGAACGAGATGAGAAGATGCAGGCGCTGGCGATGGATAGGACACGCATTGAGGAAACCTGTTAACATTACAAGGCAGTCTTTTTTTCTGGAACCCCCGGGGAAAGAGAGGCAGAGGTAGACCAAAATACATGGAGGAGAGAACTGCAGACCAAAGTGAAAATGATGAGGAAGACATAGAAAGAACTTGGGCTGATGGCATGTGATTGGGGGGGGGGTAGGACATCCAATATAAATAATAAATGAAAGGGATAAAGAAGACATTGAGATATTTTGAGCAGATGTCACATGACCTTGTTGAAGGCCTTTCTCCTTGAGGAGCTGAAGGGTAATGAATGAATCTGAGGCTATGTACAGGGCTGGCAACCTCATCATATAAAACAGATTGCTACAGAAACAGCTGCTACAAGAACACATGAATGCTTTTGGTTCGGGCTTGCTGTGTGGGGGGCGGGCAGCTGTAGTGGTGGCTGCGTGCTTCATTAGGAGCAAACACGAATATGATGATGACGACATGATAGTTATATATGTGTATGTTGGGAGCCGCGCTGGTGTAATGGCTTCGGCGTTGTACTGGCGACCAGGTGTTCATGGTTCAAACCCGGGCGTCGGCGTTTGAAGAAATGTTTACGGCCGGAAATTTGACTGAATAGCCTGAACGGCTCCTGTGATAAACCCTCTGTGGATGGGAAGGAGCGAAGCTCCTGACCGGGTTGGAAGGAAAGTCCTCAGGTTCCCCAGCCTCGCAATGACATGTCATTGGGCCGAAGGGCTGAAAGCCTAAGTGCCGCTGGTTAAGAAAAAAAAAAAAAAAATATGTGTATGTTAAGTAGCTGTATAGTTTTATATGTGTGTATGTTAAGTGACTGTATAGTTTTATATATGCTTATGTTAAGTGGCTGTATAGTTTTATAAATGTATATGTTAAGTGACTATAGTTTTATATATGTGTATGTTAAGTGGTTGTATAGTTTTATGTATGCGTACGTTAAGTGGCTGTTTAGTTTTATATATGCATATGTTAATTAGCTGTATAGTTTTATATGTGTATGTTAAGTGACTGTATAGTTTTATATATGCGTTTGTTAAGTGGCTGTATAGTTTTATAAATGTATATGTTAAGTGACTATAGTTTTATATATGTGTATGTTAAGTGGTTGTATAGTTTTATGTATGCGTACGTTAAGTGGCTGTTTAGTTTTATATATGCATATGTTAAGTAGCTGTATAGTTTTTTAATATGCATATGTTAAGCAGCTGTATAGTTTTATATATGTGTATATCAAATGGCTTTAAAGTTTTATATATGTGTATATTAAGTGCTGTACAGTTTTATATATGTGTATATTAAGTGGTTGTACAGTTTTATATATGTGTATCAAGCACTTTATACTCATATTGATATGTGTTGACTGTAAAATTATATGTGTGCATTAAGTGATTATATAGCTGGAGCATTGTTTCATCATTTCTCTTATACTCTCATCCATGTCTGGTGCCCAGATGTAATATTAGACAAAGGCCTAGTGAAATGGAACTAGTGCAGCTGAGGATTGAAAAGAGATGGTGGAGATGATGGGTCGTACCCTCATGACATAAGCCACAAGTGTGGCCAGACATACCTTGGGCTGGAACACATGGGAGAGGAGATGGGCAGGCCTGGTAGAGCCAGCAGGGGAGCTGTGGAAGTGTACGCTTAAGTGACCAGCATGGACCTGAAGAAGACATCTCAGGATAGAAACCTGTGGCCAGCAACAGTTGTAGCCCTGTGCTGCACACCAAACAGAAAAGATTGATTTGACTTGACTTGACTTGATTTGACTTGACATGATTTGACTTGACATGATTTGACTTGACTTGACATGATTTGACTTGACATGAACGGAACAGAATGGAGCAAAACACCAGACACAGAATTACACATGAAAATACATTTTCAGTGGGAGCTTTTTAATATTGTATGGGTATTTTAATGACATTTGATGTTTTGAAAATAAATTTTGTTCTTGTTTAGAACTGAGGAATTGATTTTGAATTTAAAATGTTGCAAATGATAGGAATGCAAGGTTTAATACTTACAAACACATTTTAGTTGTTGATCTCTGAATGCATGGTGACTTTTTTTATATCAGAATATCATGTAGGCAGTTGTGATTGACCTCCATTGCATTTTCATCTAAGTGGCATTGATGGTACACAATTCATTTTGTTTTTCTATGTTCATTGTGAAAATTGTTTTATAGTTAACTGCCAGAGCAAAGATTTTGTGATACTTTTAGCATAAATGGAATAAATGGGAATGCTGTAATCATTTATGATGTGCAATTACTGTGATTGAACAGTCCAAATATAATGTCTGTGGTAGGGTAAAAATCTGGATCTTATTTCTGTGGTTGGGTACAGTCTGCATACTTCTTCTTCTTCTTCTTCTTGCGATCGCATCTTTGATGATTACACCGTCAGACGAGTTCTCATGATGAATTCGACTGTTGTTTGAAGTTCCTCTTTAACTCCATATAGCTTTGAGTTTAGTGTTGAGTCATTGGGCCAGTATATCTTTCTTAACTGGTCATACAGAGGACAGTCCTGTAGAACATGCTCAGCAGTTTGTTCGTTTAATCCACATGTGCACAGTGGTGAAGCAGACAATCGTAGCTTGTGCATGTGTTTATTCAGTTTGTTATGCCCTGTCCTGAGTCGAAAAATAGTTGTCTGTCCCTGCCGGTCGAGAGTGTGATAGTCGTCTTTGGGTTGGTTCTGTTCTCTTCTGATAGTCTGGATAGCTCTCTTTTTCTCAAAGTATGTGACTTCATTATCTTCTTGTTCACATTCTCCTCCCTTTTTTGCAAGTTTATCTGCCTTTTCATTTCCGGGTACACCACAATGAGATGGTACCCACTGAAGTATGGTTCTCTTTTTGGCAGCTACCTTGTTTAGTTCATTTCTCAGATGCGGGAGTTTACCACCCTTGAGAGCTTGCAGGACAGACAGTGCATCTGTGAGGATGACTACCTGGTGGCAGTCAGAGTTGGTGTTATAAATCATGTTTGCAGCTTGCTCTAGAGTACAGGGTATAGGGTGGGCTTCAGTGGTGTTGTCTTCATGGATAGGTCTTCTTGATGCTGTCTTATAAGTCTTTTCCCCCGATGCACAAAGCTGCTACGCTTTAGACGTCCCAATGCCAGATCATCTAGTCTTGCCTTCATTGGGTGCATTGGCATACTGTTGTACTTTTCCATCTGGATCATGGTTTTTTGTGTCTCTTCTATGGGACAATGTCTGTAATCCAGCAACCTTCTGCATCTCTGTTATTGGTGTAGTTTTCATGGCTCCTGTAATGAGCCTGAGAGCTTGATTTTGCACCTTGTCCAAAGACTGCAGATGTGAGTTAGCAGCTGATGACCATGCTGCTGAGCTAAACTCTAAGTGTGGTCTTATTACTCCATTATAAATCTTCTTTAGATTTCGTTCATTTGCTCCCCAGTTGGTACCTGCTAATTTTCTGAGTATGCCTAGTCGTCTTCGGGCCTTTCCTTCTGCATTTTCAATATGCTTATTCCATGTAAGCCTTTGGTCAAATGTCACCCCAAGATAGGTGGGGTAGCTTTCTTCCTTGATCACGGTTGTCCCTAGGTGTATGTTAGCTGATTTGTCCTTGGGGGCGAGGGAGAACAGTGTTGTGGAGGTTTTGTCTGTGTTTATTGTGATAAGCCATTTCTCTGCCCATGACACTAGCATGTCTGCTGCCCGCTGCATTCTATAATTTTGCTGTGGTGACATTTTCATCAGCGCACCAGAGTACTAGGTCATCTGCATATAAGGCAGCTTTAACTCCTGCAGGGAGATCTTTCACCAGGTCATTGATGTAAACAAGGAAGAGTGTTGGGGAAATTACTCCTCCTTGAGGTACCCCCTGATGGAGCAACACTTTTCTGCTCTGCAGACCGTCAAGAGTGACTCTAGTTCTCCTGTTATGCAAGTATGACTGGATCCATTTCATCATGTTGCCTTGGATTCCACTTCTCCTAAGTTTTGCAATGAGGCCATCTTTCCACACCTTGTCAAAGGCCTGCTTGAAGTCGACCCAGATCGTTAGGACCTTTTTCTTCTCCTGGAAGGCATCTTCTATTGCTTGAGACAAGTAAGTAACTTGGTCTTCTATACTGTAGCATTCTCTAAATCCAGCTTGTTCCGGCACCAGGATCTGCTCAGACTCTAAATACCATTTCAATCTGTGGTTGACTATTCGCTCCATAGTCTTCCCAACACAGCTTGTGAGACTGATTGGCCGGTAACTTGCAGCCTCGGTCTTACATTTCCCTTTCTTTAGTATGGGTATTGTGATGGCTTCTCTCCATACTTGGGGTACCGTTCCTTTCAACCAGCTGTGGTTGAATATCTCAAGCAGTTTTGTCTTTGCTGCTGAGCTCAGATTTACTAGCATTTCGTTGCTGATTTTGTCTGGGCCGGGTGACTTTTGAAACTTAAGCTTGGAAATAGCCTTCTGTAGTTCTCCTAGTGTGATGGGTTCCCTCATTGGGGCAGGAGTATCTGTCTGTCCCATATAGTCTGCCTTGGTGAGGAATGCTCTTCATTTAGAGACTTGACTAATCTCCAAAGTTTCCTGCCGTCTTTCTCAAGGTTCAGCGATGCCGTTTTAATTCTCCAGCTTTTCCGCTTTTCTTCTAGCTTTGTTCTCTGAAACTCTGCTACAGCCTTTTTCCATTTGTTGTGAGTTTCAAGTGAAGGCTGAGACTCTGCGTCCTTTCTAGCCTTGTCCATAGCTTCCTGACGTTCTTGGAGTGTGCTGGACCAGTATGGTATGTAGTTACGCCGGCATCCTTTGGGAATGGTTTCTTTTGCAGCTTGTAGTATGCATCTGTTGAAGTCTTTTACCACTTCATTAATGTCTCTGTTCTGTACCTTGAGGGTAGACAGCAGCGTGTTCACCTGATGCCTGAATAAACCCCAGTTGGCTTTTTTGTAGTTCCATCTTGTAATGGCTGGGCCTGTACTGAGAGTTGCACTCTGGACAGTAAGAAAGATTGGGCGATGGTCGCTTCCCCCTAGTTGGTCTCCTACTTCTCTACTAATAGATCCAGCTATATCTGGTGTGGAGAAGGCAAGATCTGGTGTTGAGGTTGTGTGCCATCCTCTGGAGTAGAAGGTAGGAGTATCTGTGGCATTATTGACTAGGATTAGGGAGTGATCATCTTGCCAAGTTTCAACCTCTTCACCTCTGTGATCCAGATGGTTATAGCCCCAGCTCTGGGAGTGGCTATTAAAGTCTCCAACTGCTATAAAGTTGGTGGCTGGTACCTGTATAGAGCTGAGACTCAGGGGTTTGTTGTTCGGACAGTAATAGTTCAGGAGTTCTATTTCCATCTTGTCTACCTTTATCTGCAGCAGCTGATATTCTGCTCCATCCATGAAGGTTTTCCTTTCGTGTGCAGGAATGTTATTCCTTACAAGAGTAAGTACTCCTCCTTTTCGTCTATCTTGTCTGTCGGATCTGAAGCATTGATATCCCCTTATTTTAAAGGTTTGATCTGCTTTCAAGTGAGTCTCTTGGATACAGCAAACACTGACTTGCTTCTCATACAAGATGTTTTCCAGCTCTGTCTTTTTGCTGTATCCAGCCTGCTTGCTGTTCACTCCCTCTGCATTCCAGTGCATCATGACAAGTGGCACTCTGGGTTTCTCTTTTTCTGTTTTGTTTTGGTCAGTAGTTCTCCTCCGCCGTCTGTTGACTCCACAAGACGGTGTAGAGGGTCCTCCAGTAGCTGAGGGTGGGCTCTGTCGAGGCTCAGAGCCCGGCACTGCACCTGCCTGGTGGAGCTCCACAGGGCGAGCACCAGAACGAGATTTATTTGACGGTGTACTCTCCATAGAAAAAAAAAGCGAGTTGCATGATACTGTGGTTTCCGGTGCGCCTTCTGGCCCAGTATCTACGACTTTAGCACCTGTTCAACGGGAGAGTGGGCTCATCCCTAATCTGTTTATGTTCCCAGTAGTAGACTATTCGCAAGCAGCCTGGGGGTGTCACTGCTCTGCGCGGACCTTGTTTACCGAGGCGGCGTCCGAGCTCGTATGGTGAAAATATGGTTGCGTTATCTTCAAAATAGCCCTGTCTTTCCCGTGGCTTTTCTGCCATCCTGCAACTTTGAGTTAGGGAGTTCTGAGCTCCAGTCTCTTTCCCAGGCATTTTATCCTGGCCTGGCACGCATACAGAGGACCCCACTTCTGGTTCTAAGTTAGCAGTTGGGGATAGGTGGGGTAGCACACTGTGCATTCCCCGTCATCCAGGGGGCTCTCCAACTATGCAGAGCTTGCACAATGCTGTGCTCTGGTTCTGGGCTCTCCCAAGGAATCCTCACGTCCTGCACAGAGCCACTTCCCGATACCCACCACCTGCCAACCCTCCATTGTAGAAATCTCCTGCATGCGGCCATCCAGTCAAGAGCCAGTATTAAGTCTGGTGCCCAAGTGATCCCCCCAAGCTCAGTGTGCAATGCTGGGTTCTCATCATGCTGCAACACAGGAGGGATTGTGATGCTCAGCCATCTCTCTCAATTCTGCACCGATAAGTGACATCGGGGACTTAACTTTGCCTCAGTACTGGGAGGCCCCGTTTCCGGGTACACCACACACAGCCAATTGAGGCAACGGTCGCCATGGGCGTGATAGACGACAAACAGTGAAGAATGAGGCAAGAAAGCATTTAACCCATGAAGTGGGGGTGG
This sequence comes from Oreohelix idahoensis, assembly GCA_024509875.1. Taxonomy (NCBI): domain Eukaryota; kingdom Metazoa; phylum Mollusca; class Gastropoda; order Stylommatophora; family Oreohelicidae; genus Oreohelix; species Oreohelix idahoensis. The sequence continues at coordinate 204,725 of JAMPIV010011674.1, read as the reverse complement.
ATTGGTGCAGACCAGAGCATGTACCACTCGCCGGTGGGTTCTGCATCTACACCTATAGGGTTCCACCCACTCCTCAGCCCATTTAGTCTGGCCCCTCACCCAGGACCTGTCCGGCTTGGGTGACCCTGCCAGGAGTAAAACTCCCGCCGGCATAGCTCCCGGGATCATTGAGGCGCTCAAGCTCTCCAACCACGGCAAGGTAGGCTTACATGTGGAGAGAGTCTGCATACAATGTCAGTAGTAGGATACAGTGCCTTTGGCTGCATATGGAAGGATTCAATGTGGATACAGTGCCTAGAGTAAGTACAGTGTCTGTGGTAAGATATAGTCTGGATAAAGTGTGCATGATAGGACCCAGTCTGGATACTATGTTTGTAATAGCACACAATCTGAATACAGTGCCTATGGTAGGACAGTCTAGATAACGTGGTAGGACACATTCTGGATAATGTATCAGTATGAGATGTTGAGAATCATAATGTGAGATGCTTACATGCCACTGGTTAGAGGTACTGTGTTCTATGTGTATGAGATGTTGAGAATCATAATGTGAGATGCTTACATGCCACTGGTTAGAGGTACTGTGTTCTACTAGTATGAGATGTTGAGAATCATAATGTGAGATGCTTACATGCCACTGGTTAGAGGTACTGTGTTCTACTAGTATGAGATGTTGAGAATCATAATGTGAGATGCTTACATGCCACTGGTTAGAGGTACTGTGTTCTACTAGTATGAGATGTTGACAATCATAATGTGAGATGCTTACATGCCACTGGTTAGAGGTACTGTATTCTTATTGTACCTCTACACCTCACGGTAGAAGGGGAACGACTAAGTAGTAAGTATTCTTATTACATGAGATGTTGCGGATCATAATGTGACATACTGTAAGAATTTTCTTTCAAATTGTTTAATTCGAGATTTATTTCCTAGTCTTCTATTCGTTCAGTGACACCTTGCTGTTTAATCAATTGAGGTGTTCTTCTTGTGAACCGTTATTTGTAAAACTGATTCAATACCGTTTTATTGGTTTAAATACTTATATTTTAATCACTCAAGAGGAACAATGTGTATTCAAGTGTTTTGATTGAATTCCTTCAGGAAGACATTTTATAGTTCTTTACATTTGAACCCAGTTGTAATGTATTCAGCGACATGATTGTTCCTTCTTTTATGAAGTTTTTTTTCCCATAATTTTTTTGCAGACCTATGTATTTGGATACAAGAGTTATGTTCTTTCTTAAGTGTATTGACATAGTCACATGTCAAACAACTATAATTTCCATACATCTTAGGTTAAGGAAATTAATAAGAGAATTCCATCATCATCTGTGTCTGCTTCACCACTGTGCACATGTGGATTAAACGAACAAACTGCTGAGCATGTTCTACAGGACTGTCCTCTGTATGACCAGTTAAGAAAGATATACTGGCCGAATGACTCAACACTAAACTCAAAGCTATATGGAGTTAAAGAGGAACTTCAAACAACAGTCGAATTCATCATGAGAACTCGTCTGACGGTGTAATCATCAAAGATGCGATCGCAAGAAGAAGAAGAAGAAGAATCATCATCTGAAAGTTAACTAGTAATGAGTTTCTCATTTTCATGTAAATCTTGAATGGAATTTTATACTTATCCACCGAGCATGTAAATAATCATTGTAGTGGATTAATTTGGGATTAGAGATTTGTCCTGCTGTGCCTTGAATGTCATTTATATATTGAAAAAGCAGATAAGGCCATCACCAGTAATATTCCTGGGAAAACTCTATGGAGATGCAAGCAGCCTCAAGCTGACCACAGCTTTCGTTGAAAATATTCAAGCAGACGTCTGAGAGTGTACAAAGAAGACGATTTATATGTTGTGTACAAATGCCTGGTCATTCATTCATTTCTTGTCTGCTGCTTGTGGAACACATTCAACAAATTCACACCAAGCCTTTCTATCCTGTGCCATCCTTTCAAGATCTTTCCATGTTCTTTTTATCTGTTTCATGTCTGTCTTCAGTAGCCTTCTCCATGTTTTTTTTTCCCGTTTCCCTCTATATTTTTTACCCTGGGGATTCAAGAAGAAGAACTGTCTTGTCATGCTATCAGCTGGTCTCTTCTGTCTTTGTCCAACAGTTGCACTTTTTCCTCACGTCTTACATACTTTACTTTTACATCTGTCGGTCCACTCTTGACGTGATGCTTGGTGGGGAGCTGAAGTTTGTGTTCTGGAGCCAAGTGTCGCATTGTCTGCTGTGGGCCCATGTTGTTGTAGGCTTCTGTAGTGTTGTCTATCCATCTTCTCCCCTGTACCCTGAAACGAGATCTTCTATTGTTGTAGGGCTTGTTATGATAATTGATCAGGCTTCATTCTCATGACATGGTCAGACTACTTAATTTTCCGTGTCTGTACATACCTTAAGTAGGATGTAGTTTCTACAAGTCATCTGATGTCAGGATTTCTCATTCTGTCTCTCTTGGTAATATTAATGGCTTTTCATAAGCTGATTTTCTTATCATGTGCTCTGATCAGGGACCGTATGTGACACTGATAGCATATCACCTCTTGCTCCACATTCTTCATGGTACTTGTACATAATTAGTAAAGTCGGTTACTAGTTCTATACTGGTCATTGAAATTTCAAGAGATAACAGAACCTCTTAAAACCAGCTGAATAGTCTGATAGGCCACATGAGATATATTTAGTAGTTATTCCGGGTATACTTTTTTTTTGGCCACTTATTTGTCTCTCCATTTTTCCAGAAAGTAATCTCCCTTAGTGTGTTCGTGTGTGTGATATGATCAATCAGAATTGTTTATTATTTAGACAGTCGTTGATTTGTTAGTTTCATGTCTTTGATGAGTGTTATCTTTTCAGTACATTTTGAAACTTTTGCACATGAGTTATCTTCAACTTTGCTACAGTTATCAGAACTTAGACTAGTTTATGTATCTTCAGTGTTTGATTATTGGCCTTGTTTATTAAAAAAAATAATAAATAAAAAAACTGGTCAGCAAATAATAATGACAGGACACACTGTTGCAGAATATTACAACAGGAGGTAATCTGATCATCAGAAGTTTCAGCCCCATGTATTTCTGCGCATTTAACTTCTATGCACGCTAGGGAAGCATCTGATTGACAGAGTGGTTAGAGAGCTGGTCTCTCACGGTAAAGGTGTCGGGTTTGTTTCATGGTATCGACACGCTTCAGCCCACCCAGCTGTAAATGGGTGCCTGACTTTGTACGAGTTAGGGAAGGAAAAGGCAGCAAGGAAAGGAACTGGTCACCTCACCTCTCTATGCTGGACCTAGTATCCACTCCCCTATTGCAGTGTCTGCTATGGGACTACCTTACATGCTAGGGGGCATGGACCCATTTAGTCATAACCCACAAGTGTCATTCTCTTGTTTGTTTTTCCATATGCCCTGGGAATCGAACCCATCCTACCTTTAGTTGCAATTTTATCCCGGCTGTAGCCATTCTGCCAGCTTCAGACAGTTTTGTATGTAACAGTTCAGTTGTACATAAATTTACTGTCCTGAATTTCACTGCCCAGAGCAGTTTAACATGTCCATTTTCTCAGTAATATTTCAGAGATTTTAAAACAATCTTTGACAAGAAATGTCCAATTGTATAGTGTTATAAAAAGTGTTTACAAGTATTACTTAAAATTTGTTTTTGTTTGTTAAATCTGGACTCCATCTATTTACCTACTGTTTTATTCTACAATTATTAAATTAATGAGTACATTATGATTGAATTTCAACGTACTTTTATACGGGAAATCTCAGCCTACTTTTATACGGGAAATCTTTAAATTATGAAGTCTGCTATCATTTTACATCACAAACTAGCTCTGTTTGTTAGATAGTCCTGCACCACTATCACTGTTTATTGAAATAATCAAAAGTATTGAAGTAATTAGCATGTGTAATATGTTGCCCTTGTAACTTGTCATGTAATTAATTTTTTTGTTTTGCTACATTACTTGTATTAAAGCTGAAGTTTTTTGTTCTCAACAGAGACAGTAACTTTTATGTGACTCATTTTGTTAAATAAATCATGAACATTCATGTACACCTTTGTTTTGTGCTGTTTTTCTACTGATAATTATCGATCATTTGGTTTAGCCATATTGTGCTGTGAGTACTTGTGTGTTCTAACTCCAAATAATGAAATTTTGAGAAAAAGGAAAAACTTTCAGAAGAATGGACTGAGAGTCCGACACAATAACTGCCCTGGTTAATGTAGTTTTAGACAGCCACCTCAGGCTGTAGTAGTTGTCTTTATCTCCATTCTCATGCTCGAGGTTGTTGTCATGTAAGCTCCACTCTTTTTAGCGACAAACCTGCTCTTTACTCTAGCCGAGAAGCCCCATTTTGATTTCTCACAACAGAGAACAGACTCATCAGCGTATACTATGGCATCATCATCCCCAGCGTGATTATTTATCAGTTGATTAATTCTCAGTTCTGATTTCTCTTTACACCAGTCTCTACACTCCCTGCCAAGGGTGATGATGACCTGTGTGTAGTTTTTTCAGCTCTCATGTGTCTTCACCTTGAATATTTTTTTTCAAATATAATCTGAATTATTTCGTGACAAGGGTTGTTTGGATAATCAAAATTTCCACTAATTGGCTTAAGGGAAAAAAAAATCCCCTCATCCATGAAAATTTAAAAAAAAATTAGTGCACACTTCAAAGACATGATTGAACATTGTGCCGCACTCTGATATATTAAAGTGTCAGAAAGTCTAGATCTACAGTGCAGACAATGTCAAGGATTCTCCAACTTGGCATTGGCTGTGAAAGAGCAACAACCTTAACAGCCCTAGTCAAACAAGAACAATAAAAACCATTATTTCCACTGAGAAACAATTTTGTTTTTGTTTTTATTATTTTGATGATTTGGTGCACGAGGTACAAGAGATCACATCTTTAATGTGAGAAACATCCTCGAGAAATGCAGAGAATACAATGTAGATCTTCATGCCTGTTTTGTAGATTACACCAAGGCCTTCGACTGCGTACAACATCAGAAATTGTGGAACATCATGAGAGACATGGGGTTTCCAGTGCATTTGATCCATCTGATTGAAACATTATACCATGAACAACAAGCAGCTGTCAGAGTAGCGGGAGAAACATCAGGATGGTTTGAGGTGAAAAGGGGAGTAAGACAGGGTTGCATTCTCTCTCCATACTTGTTTAACATCTATGCAGACAATATAATGAGAAATGTTCGGAGTGACCAAGAATGTGAACATTGCGATCCGTTCACAATTGGCGGAAATGCGATCCCACAACTCAGGTACGCAGATGACACAGTTATTCTTTCAAACAGTGCCAAGGGACTAGAACAATTAATCCTGTCTGTCAAAAGACACAGTGAGGATCAGAACCTTTTTCTGAACACAAAGAAAACAAAGATAATGTCCACAGACAAAACAAGATGCCAACCAAAAATTACCATCAATGATGAGGAAATTGAAAATGTCACAAATTTTGAATATCTTGGCACCATAATTAACAACAATGGAGACTGCTCAAAAGAGGTCAGAAGGAGACTGGCCATAGCAATGCAAAGGTTAAATAAAATGAAGAACCTATGGCATAACACCAGCAAATTAATAAAAGTAAAACTTCTGAGAATGTGCATCTTTCCGTTAGCAACTTATGGATGTGAATCATGTACCATTACTCGAACATTAAAGAAAAAAATCGAATCTTTCGAAGCAAAGTGTTACAGAAAAATTCTCAGAATATCGTGGACCAAGAAGAAGAAAAATATAGACATCCTACACGACCTGAACATCGAGGAAAACTGGCTCATAAACACTATCATGTTCTGGAAACTGAAATATTTTGGCCACATTAAACGCCATAGTGGCTTAGAGAGAGCAGTGATGGAGGGTATGGTACCTGGAAGGCGAGGCAGGGGCCGACCAAGACGACGGTGGACACAGGACATTGAAGACACCTTGAACATGACATTGGAGGAGGCAGGAGGGCTGGCTAGAGATCGAGAGTCTTTCAGGCGGGCTGTGATGAGAGTGACGTTCTGCAAAGAACATGCTACATGATGATGGTGCACATGAAGAGATATTTTTAGAATGTGAAGTACTTAGTAAAAAAATTAGGTTTAAAGTTTAGCATTTGAGTGATATTTCACAGTAAGTTACCGCTTCCAATACAATTCAGAGCAATTAGTATACCAGTGTCACAACGGGCCGATCAGCCGTTTGCCAGTCACTTCGATTACGGAAACAACAGCAAAAGGATTGATTTGCCGTTGCCCTAAAGACGCCACTAGGCGTGATGGGAAACAATGGCAAAGAAAACCTATCTGCTGTTGCCCTAAGACGCCACTAGGCGTAATGGCCACTGACTGCTTTGACGGTCGGTGGCTAAGGACGGAAGAAGAAGAAGTATACCAGTGACTTGTACGGAAGATATTGTAACAACAGGTAAGATTGAAGGAAAAAGATAGGAAGACAAAGAGAGCAAATATTGGATAGTTTGACATCGTGGCATGGAAGTAGGTCAGCAACAGAATTGATGAATTGTACTGCAGACAGGAAGTTGCGAAGAGACATGATCTCCTACTCCACTAGGCATGGCACTTGAAGAAGAAGAAGTGACTAGTACCACTTTATAACAGAGAAGATTAATATTTGTTTTTCTTTAGTATTGTAATTTTAAAATCGACATTTTTAGCCTAAATTAATGATTCTTATACAGGTCCGTATCCCAGAATCCGAACATCTGAAAACCGAAATATTGAGAAAATCGAAAGTTTGGCCGATTTTTCAGCTAATTTAAGCAACTTTTGGTTTAAAAAAAAAGAATAAAAATTTTTTTTAAAAACTGGTTTGCAAGGAACCGAAAACACGTAATCTTCAGTTTATCACGTTTCCAGCCGTGACACGCAAGGTGCAATATAGGCTGGCGTAAGCGCTAATGCGTGATACAAATTTTTAAAGTGTGGTTAGTTCTCTTTCGTCACTGCTTCCAAGAGCGTGTTGATGGATATTTTTACAGGTATGCGAGGAACTGACCATGTGCTACGTTCAGTTTATCACATTTCTGGCCCATGACGCGCAGTCTCAGTACAGTATATGCTGACATAATTGCTACTGCGTGATACGAATGTTCAAACATAGCGTGGTCAGTTGCGTTCCGATACTGCTACCAGCCACGTGTGTAGATATTTCTGAGCTTGTGATTTTGCGTTGGATATGTGTGCGCTAATTTTGTGATTCAGAGTTCAATTTCATTGTAAAAATGTCGAAAAGAGCTGCATATACTCCTGTGGATAACAGTGGGAATAAGAAAAGGAAGCATTTGTCGTTATCGATAGCACAGAAAGTAGAGTTACTGCAGGAGCTTGAGCGTGGTGTACTACAGCTGTACGTAATTTAAGTTGGGGCGATTTTGGGCGAAATCTGTTAACCAAAATAATCGTAAAACCGAAAAACGGCCGTCCCTGAGCATTTTGGATTCTGGGATACGGACCTGTATTTCCCAGAATTTGGACCATCTAAAATTAACATTGTTCTGAGTAGTTTCCCAGAATTTAGATCAGCTAAAATTAACATCATTCTAAGTAGCTTCCCAGAATTGGGACCAGCTAATATGAACATCGCTCTAAGTAGCTTCCCAGAATTGGGACCAGCTAATATGAACATCGCTCTAAGTAGTTTCTCAGAATTGGGACCAGCTAATATGAACATCGCTCTAAGTAGTTTCCCAGAATTGGGACCAGCTAATATGAAGATCGTTCTAAGTAGTTTCCCAGAATTTGAAACAGCTAATATTAACATTGTTCTGCGTAGTTTCCCAGAATTTGTTGAGGCAAGAAAGAAAGAATAGGATTAATTTTTCCCTTAGGCATGTCAGAGGTGACTAAACATGAAACTCTGCATAGAGCTGGCAACTCATCTTGTAACATAAATTGTTACAGAAACCACCACAACAAGAGACTACATTTTATTGGGACCAGCTGAAGTAATGTCTCCATGATTCATAATGAATGAGAAGAGAAGAAAAGAGAAGAGAAGAAAATAAACATCATTTTGCTGGCTAAGGAAGAGTCACATCATAAATTATTACGAGCTGTGGAAATATTTATCGTACTTAAAGTTTTGCTGTGATCTCACATCTATAATGTACACAAAATATTTCTAAGCTCTAAAATCTATAAATTAATTATACATTTTTCTTTACTGATCTCTGGGCTGATGTCCATCATAACGAATTGGTGGAAAGTGATTGAATCTGGTTGGCTCCTGGTAGTGAGGTGGGTTGTACAGTCCCCATTTTGGAGTTGGCACTTCCTGAGGGAAAGGATTTGGGTAGCTCCAGTTGCCACGGTAACCTTTATTATGAGGCATGGGTCTCTGAACATCTTTCATCTCAATTTCACTATCATGGGGCACAAAGTCATCAAATTTTCTGCTTGTTGGTTTTGATGGTCGCTCCCAGTGCCAGTTGGTGTTCTTGTAGTCAGCTGGAAAACAAAGAAAAGAGAGTAATATGTATGACTGTGGACACAGCTGGTCATAGGGCAGGGTGACCACCCTGCCACTAAGAGCAAGGTGGCACTAGAGCAGGAAAGAAAAAAAAGTATATTTTGTTCATCACGAAGCTCCACTATTTTTCAGGTGTGACACAATTCATCATCCAGGCCAAAGCAAAAAACACTAAAACCAAACTGTGATATATTTTTAACATTCCGTTTTTAGTTGTGTCCTAAAGTTCAGTCCCACATCCACGTCACAGAAGGTGGAGACGGGAAGAAGTAGGGGATTGCTGGGCTTTGGATGAAGTACGGTGTGGATTATCCCATGGGCTTTTTTGGTTTGGTTTTAAGGACTATCTTCATTGCACATGGACAACTCCATCAGTGCCACGATCTCCTCCCTTAGATCACACAAGATCTCAGCACATTGCACGAACTCCGTGTGTACATAGGAATCACACATTCTATAAATAGTTTTGTAGTAGGTAGGTTTCTAATTTTGTCAGGGCAGCAGCCTTATGGCCTACTCTTTATGATTTCCAACTGCCGTGGGATTTTTAACGTGCACAACTTGCACACAGGCCCTCCTATTTTTTTGCCCTTATCCGAGAAGGCAAGGCATCCGATTTCACTACCCAGGAGACCATGAGGGATTATGACATCATTAGGACTACTGTTTCTGAAAAACATTTCCATAAATTATTATTTATATTCCCTCCACTGGGAATTGAACCCGGTACCTTTAAAATTCGAGGCAGATGCCACACCTCTTAGCCACTCCGACCTCCTATCCCATGAGACAACCATTAAGGCTGGGATTGGGTCCTCTGAAATGTTGCTGGCCAACAGGCACTGCTATGACTAGCCTAGCGAGCCGACAGTGGTTATTCTATTGCTGAGAAGACTAAACAAGTTACGACTACATGCCTACAACACTAGAAGATCTGAATTCAGAGAAGTAATCTGTTACGCACCAATATTTATTGATGCATGGTAATGAAAGAGCTGATAGACAAGCTTCAAGAGCACCCATAGAAGGTGCACTGAATATGGATAAGGGAGAGATACTGTCACGATGCTATTTCGCCGAAATATCAGTCTGGCTACATTGTGTTTTTGGCAACACTGAGATAACTTTACCGTCTAGGTCATGTGACAAGACGGAAGTGCGAAGAAGTCTAGGCGCGAAAGGACAGCGAGTTTCTAGTCAGCGTCCCAAGTGGACGGAGATATATTTCCTTTTCGCCAGCAAGTGCTGTGCGGGTCTTTGATAGGAATTCTAGCCAGAGATTACCATATTTGGGTCTGTTGGATATTATGTGTAATTCTGGATTAGTGTAGTGTCCAGTGGATATTATCTTCAGGCCGCATATGACGAGTTGTTCATGATTTGAGTATTGCTTTGTCATAGATTTTTGGATCGCTAGGATGAGCGATAGTCAGTACAGTGTTTGTACAGCATGGTCATACTGGTATGTATGAGACTATTAGTAAGGTAACCATATTTTCAAAACCCTAATCCGGGACAAAATAGTAGATTTGACCTATTTCAATGCAAAAAATCGGGACAAAAGGGTAAAGAAAAGGTCAAAAGTCATGACATGTCCCGGAAAAATCAAGTTGATGTCAATTTAAAATAATATACATTTTATATATACATTTGAATAACATACATTTTACTGTATAAGTTTAACTACTTAAACTAATAAGAGAGAAAAACATCAATAATCCTTACTAAGGTGAAGCTGAGTTACTGTACTTTTCAGATGAGTGGATTTTTATCAATAGGTCCTTCTTTGCAAGCAGCATCTTAAAAAACTCGACACATGTTTCCTCACAGTTCACTCTGGTTGTCAACATAGCTTTCAAAGTTCCAACACCTAGCTGTGTTTTATCACTTGCCCATAAGCTGTTCATCAAAGAAAACACTCTTTCTGTGGCAGCATTTGTTCCAGGTAGACAGAAAAAAAAAAAACTGCCAACTTCAAAATATTTGAAAATGTCACATTATTGTTTTTGAAGTGGGAAACCATTTCAATCCAACGTTGTGGTGGCAATGTTTTTTTGGCACTCCATTCACTAATTTTCTGAGAAGTAACAAACTACTTCATATAGACATATTCGTCATAAATTTCAGTTTCTATAAAGCGGGCTGAAGGTAATGTTTGAATCACTAGTGATGATGATATCTCAATATCTGCCAAATTGGTATTCTGTTCAGCGTTACCCAGCTGTAGGATTCTAGGTCTTGAAAATTTTTTGCAGCCCATTTATTCAAATAACTGAAAGCTGTTTCATAGAACGAAGAAACGCTAGCATGAAACTTTTTCACATCCTCCTTTGGAAGTCTTTCCATTTCCAGCTTTTCAAGGATTAGCTTAACTCTTGATGGCAAGAAACAGTCTTCCAATTTGGACTTCAAAATAGTTTTCAACCTGTTGATGCTGTCAATGACTTCAAACACAGTGACCGTCTGTCCCTCTATTTTTTGCACTGCTTCATGAAATGGAGAGGCCTGACTGAACAAAAACAAGCCATGCCCCAGATAGAGGATTTTCAAAGAATGTCTGTATAAAAACTGGGCATCTGTCTTGAGATTGAAAATATGATTTTAGAGGCAGGAACATCTGAAGAACCCTTTCAACAGCAGGCAGCAGAGCAAGCCACCTAGTCTGAGCATAACCTAAGATCATCTGCAAGTCTGTTTCACAAACTGGCAAAACTCCTTGAGTCTTTCAACTCGTACTGTGTATGATTTGAAGAGTAGATAAATTTTAGCAATAATCAGCTCGACATCAACAGGCAGTACATCTGCAGCTGTTCGAACAGTGTTGTGGAAAATATGACCTGCAAACCCAACTCCTATAAGACCATGTCCAAGGTTTTCTTGCAGTTTTTTGAAAACATTGTTCTGTCCTTTCCTTTCAGCACCTCCAAAATTGGAATTTGTGTTGTCTGCGCATAATCCAACTACTTTCCTGTCTAAACCATTTTCAGTTATGCAGTCATTAAGAAAACTACTTACAATATCAGATGTTTCACCTGGCAATGACTTTAACTCTAATATTCTAATTCGCGGTCCTGACAACCTCTTGTGCTGTTTCGGCGCCAGTTCACTAATAATTAAAAATTCCCTCAAGTCAGCCACGGAATAATAATTTTTTTTTTAATCTGTGAGATTTATGCCAAATTCGTCCAAAACCGGGACAAATTGGTGTCCCAGATTGCATCGAAAAAGAGTCGGGACAAATTATCAAAAATGGTCAAAAACCGAACTGTCCCGGAAAAACCGGGACGTCTGGTCACCTTACTATTAGATAACTTTATTGAGGCAAGTTTCTCTGGCATTTATATATATGTATTCCATACATTTTGTTGGCCGTGTGAGGCTTAATTGTGTGTGCTTATATTAATAAAGGGAAGTACCTGCAGAAGGTGTTGATTTCTTATGTCAGCCATTATGTTGTGGTCATGCTCCTAGGGAGCGAGCCTATAATTAGTAGTATCATTGTTGTGATAAATCCACAGCATAAGTTGGTTCTGACAGATACTAAGGGCAATTAATGATCGTCCGTTAGAGAATGACACTGCAATCGATGAACCATCAAGGCTATGATTGCCGGAATTTAGCATTAAACGTAAGACCAGCAGGGATGGATGAATGAGAGGATGCATCTGGCGTGTATGCAACCAACGCACAACAGGAACAATTAGCATTTATACCCTTCGACATTTGCTGAGGGAGACTGAGCACCTATGTGTTTGCCCATAGTGCAGAGTTGTCGATTCTGATCAACAATTTATTCATGAATTAATGAGTAGTAAATCTTTTTTTTTTTTTGTAACCACCTTTTCAAAACCCGGCCATATGTAGTTCCTGAAGGTTTGTTAAAGCCATATGTAGTTCCTGAGGGTTTGTTAATGCCATATGTAGTTCCTGAAGGTTTGTTAATGCCATATGTAGTTCCTGAAGGTTTGTTAATGCCATAAGTAGTTCCTGAAGGTTTGTTAATGCCATATGTAGTTCCTGAAGGTTTGTTAATGCCATATGTAGTTCCTGAGGTTTGTTAATGCCATATGTAGTTCCTGAAGGTTTGTTAATGCCATATGTAGTTCCTGAGGGTTTGTTAATGCCACATGGAGTTCCTGAAGGTTTGTTAAAGCCATATGTAGTTCCTGAAGGTTTGTTAATGCCATATGTAGTTCCCGAGGGTTTGTTAATGCCATATGGAGTTCCTGAAGGTTTGTTAATGCCATATGTAGTTCCTGAAGGTTTGTTAATGCCATATGGAGTTCCTGAAGGTTTGTTAAAGCCATATATGTAGTTCCTGATGGTTTGTTAATGGCATATGTAGTTCCTGATGCACTACCCACTGCATTACCGCAGCAGCTGCAGAAGTGGCTCCATAAAAAAAGGAAGATGATGATGATATAATGAGATTTCTAACTGAACATGCTGTAAAAAGTTCAGTAATTAGTGATGAATTATTTAGCATGGAAGAACAAGAGTGAAAGGGAAATTTCACAGTGGAATAAAACACTTACTCTGGCTACATCCGGATGGCTACAGTGGTATGTTTTCCACTCATGAAGTTTTGGCTGCCTGATTGGAATAAAAATAAAAATACCAGAATTAAAGTTTTGGCTGCCTGATTGGAATAAAAATACCAGAATTAAAGTTTTGGCTGCCTAATTGGAATAAATATAAAAATACCAGAATTAAAGTTTTGGCTGCATAATTAGAATAAATATAAAAATACCAGAATTAAAGCTCTATATATATATATAGTTCTTCAATGTTACATAGAACTACTCCTGATATACTGAACTGAGGCATGAACGATTAGTATACAAGTAGGAAAATCACTAAAGGTCACAGAAATATGGTTTTACAGAAGAATGTTGAAAATACCATGGACAACTGTAAATTGTATTGATGATGGCTTGAATGAGGCCAGTGTGCAAAGGAAGCTTACTCCTCATGTTAGAAAGAAGTAATCTACTTTATCTGGCATGTTATGAGAAGAAAGAGCTGACATACATCATGACAACAGGAGCTGACATACATCATGACAACAGGAGCTGACATACATCATGACAACAGGAGCTGACATACATCATGACAACAGGAGCTGACATACATCATGACAACAGGAGCTGACATACATCATGACAACAGGAGCTGACATACATCATGACAACAGGAGCTGGCATACATCATGACAACAGGAGCTGACATACATCATGACATGAGCTGACATACATCATGACAACAGGAGCTGACATACATCATGACAACAGGAGCTGACATACATCATGACAACAGGAGCTGACATACATCATGACAACAGGAAAGCCTAAAGGAAAAAGAGATAAACAAAGAGAGAAGATACTAGACAGTTTGACATCATGGCATGGACAGAAGCCAACAGCAGAATTGTTCAATAGTACTGGAGACAGGAAGTTGTGGAGAGGCATGATCACCTTTGCCACTAGACATGGTACGTGAAGAAGAAATAGACTTACTCTTTATTACTTCTGTTGTTGACATTAATATGCCATGATGTTAAACCAGGGTTTCTTAACTGGGGTTCTACGCATCACTAGTGGTTCCGTGAGAGATCGTAATTGAAAAAAAAAAAACATTTTTTTAACTTTGCGCCTACTTTTAGGCCTACATGGATAAAAAAAGGCAAAAGGATCCCGTTACATGCCCATTGAGGCATATTGGGAATACGATGTTATGCCCGTATTTTCTTGAACATCGGCACACTAGGGGTGATGTGGTCAGCATCACGCCGGCCGCCTTAACCTTCCCAGAGTTACTCTGGTACCCAATTCATGAGGCTGGGTCGACCCCGGAGCCGTTTGCGGTCTAAAAAATCCCACCTCAACTGGGGATCGAACCATGGACCACCGAGCTAGGAAGCCAGTGCATTAACCAGGGATAAGGTTTAACAAAATTAATTGAAGGAAAAACTGACGTTTCTTCTACCTACACCACTGACTTGCATTAGAGTTGATATCCTTTGTGGGGAGGGTGAACCAAACAAAAAGAGTAAGCTAATAAGTTGGCCAAAATAAACAGGTCCACAGAAAAAATAATCATTCTCTACTCAAAAAAAGCATTAATTACACTAAGAGTTTTTACATCTTTCTGATCACTCTACAGTATCATGAGCTGTAGATATAATAATTTTTATGCAGGGGTTCCCTATGACCTGAAAATTATTTTAAGGGTTCCCCCACGATAAAAAGTTTTGAGAAAGGCTGTGTTAGACTGTTCAGTATCGTCTCTCTCTCTCTCTCTCTTTCTCTCTCTCTCTTGCTGTTGTCTTGTTTCACAATCAATTACACTGTTGCTACAACCTGTTATAACTTTCCTCATCACAGAAAGAATCCATTAAAAATCTTTCTTAGCTTAGCAGTTATATCATTCTTTGTATGTTGATCTCTCTCCAGACATCACTAGTCAAGGTGAGTTTAACATTCTTTAGAGAAACAACATAACTTTATCTCTCCTTTTTCATTGTCCATTAATTATTTTTATTTTATAAAGAAAACTGTCTAATTCAACCTCTGATAGGTTATATATATATATATGCATGGAGGCATATCTGGAGTCATCCTTATATGACCAGCTATGCACAGTGCTTCAGTATACATATGTGGAAGTGAACCTCTGTATGTGAGGCTAATTGCACTCTCGTTGACTCTTGAAATCATCCACACTTCCAAGGATTCCCCCTGTGGTGAAACTTGTTGAGAACCTAAACTTGGAGAAGTCACTAGAGCCCCAGATGTAATTCTTTGACTTGGTAGACTGTATGCAGGAGGATCTCATTATGGACTCAGTGATAGGCAGGGGGAGCTGAGAAGTGGCTCTGTGCAGGACGTGACAATTCCTTGGGAGAGCTCAGAACCAGAGTACAGTATTTTAGCTCTGTATATTTGGAGAGCCCCCTTGGATGGTGGGGAATGCACCCGCTTCTAGCTGGGGACCAGATGTAACTATCCCTTAAATGCAAGCCAAGCTGGATAAACTGAAGCTCATGACTTCAACTCAGCACTTCTGGAATGGCAGAAAAGCCACAGGAAAAGTCTAGATCTACATTGTAGATAATACCAAAGAGTCTTCAACTTGGTGTTGGCTGCAAAAGTGTGAGAAACTCAGCAGCCCTAATTAAATAACAACATATATATATATATATATATATATATATATATATATAGTGTTCCTTTCAACCTTTTCTCCTCTCTTCTGCTTATCATGAGAGGTTCTTTTTACCCAATCTGTATTTTAGATAATTTAATTTCCAATATTCACATTAGCCATTACCCCTCCTTAAACAGAGCAAATGAAAATTTCCAAATTGTGGGTAGGGATGAGTTTGCCTCCTTTTTCCCTGGCTCAGAATGGCAGATTCCCTACACCTGGCATACTGTCAAAGAGGATGTGTGTGTGTGTATGAAAGCATGTGATGTTTGGGTCAATATGAAATTCACTCTTTATTTGACATCAGCGAGATGTATAACCTCACCAGACACTTACATTCTCACCATACCTCTACTAACCATTATATATTAATTTTTGATCTTGTTAAAATATTGTTTGACTATATTGTGCTATTCCCTAACTCTGACTATTCTCAAAACTTGATCTTTAGTTATGGGTGAATTGCATACCTGTAAATATTACAAAATTGAGATTCTTTGTTGTTCATACCTCTTACATTTTAGTAGCAAATGCTTTATGTTACTGTTCTTCAGATGATAAACTGGCTCAGTGTAACACTGAAGGAGTCTTTTATTTCCTAAATTATTTGTGTGATCTGTCGTTCTATGACTTTGTATAAGGTTGTCCATTAAAAAAAAAAAAAAAATCAAAAATCAAATAGTGTTTTATTTTCTAAAATAAAGCATTTATTCATCTCTTGTTGTTTCGACAGAGTCCATTGTTATAACTGTTTATTATTAGAGTATTATTTATTTCCTGCAGCAGTTTCTCACTCTGTGCTATTAATTAGCACCGTGCCACTAAGCTATCGCAGATTTTTTTAAAGCAATTCTTCCTGGACCAATCTTTGGCATACTGTTACTGTCATTTTTGCCTATATTTTATAGACGTCAACCTGTTTGATTTTGTTGATGGTCTAAGAGAGAGAACTGTATATTAACTTTTCAGTGACAGGTTTGATTAGTGGTTATCTTCCCCTTGTCTTATTCATCTATCCTAATAAGGATCGATGTTGACCTATTTCGGGGAAATGTCTTAAATAGTTGTCATGTCTTAAGTCGCTATTCACATGACCATATAATGAGTGGTTTTGCCTCTTGTTTCGGGGAAACGCCCTGGTCTGTATTAGCTTTACTCAGGACTGTGCTTATTGCACATGCGCAGGTTTTTGCGCGCAGATCGAGAGACACTTCCGATCTGGGCATTGTACCTGGGTTTCTGAACGGACAAGAGGTCTGGAGATTTTCTCTGCCATTATTACGGTGAAATGAAGTCCTCTGTGTGACTGATATGTCAGTGATTCTTCCCCAAGTTTATTCTGTACGCCAAGGATGGCAAGTGTTGTGTTTAGTGATTTTCTAGGATGCTGCCAAGGTAATATGTACACTTTAATCCTCTCGTATGCCTAGATATGCAGACTAGGTGCTGTCTGCACATAAGAACGATTGATATTTTGAGGTGACATTTTTGAGTAGAGTTCACAGATGGTATGATAGACAGAGCCTACTATTTGTACTCTATACTGAAACCAAGACTATACATCTTATTGTTGAATAGAAGCCCAGCGAAGATTGTACTGTTTGGTAACCGCTATTCAGGCGGTATGTTTGGCATAGATGGATATGCCTTGCTTATGAGAAATAACACAGAGGTTACCTTGTTATAGAGGCCCGCTACTTGTGGCCTGATTCTGTCGCCATAGAGGCCCGCCTTTCACGGCCTGTATTCTTCACCAGAAGAAGTACCTGGCGTGTGATGCCAGAAGAGCCATAAACTTTTGAGTCCGCCCTTTTCGTGCGGCATATTTGCTAGAGGTACCTGACGCGCTTAGTCAGGGGTACCTGAGCTTCAGTATGAGCAGAACGTAGATTGACAGACCATTGTCATTAGCATCCTGATGTATGAGCTGATCAAGATTTGTGATGCCAGATGTTTTCTCCATTACCATGTATGTGATGTCCCTGATCCATGTGCAATTGACTGTGCTGTTGATGTCACCGTATGTCTCGTATTAAATTGTTGAAAAGGTCATCAGTATTACCAACGTTTACTGACTTCTACATGTGGTTGAGTGGGTGCATTGTGAACTTGTCCAAGAGCCTATACGCATTCGTGTCCACCATCTTATCTGATGTCTACTCACCCACACATCATGTCAACCCACACACTTCTACGAGCACTACGCACTTGAGAGCCTGTATGGTGTTTGAGAGAGAGTCAACATTACACCCTGTCAGCGCCTCAACGCTTGGTGACCCAAATATACACAACAACATTGTACTGTCCAGGTTGACCCCTACATCCTACAATAACAGCACTTAACACATACCTTCTAGGGATTTCATTGTTTTCATTCTGTAGACAGAAAATGTCAGGTGATAGAACACAGCCTGGCAAATACTACATTCTAGTAGTCTCAAGTCGTTAGTTTAAGCAGTTAATTAAATAAATATTTTAGAGGAAAGTTACCATTCTTTTGGAAGCTTTGCAGGAGTAGAAAGAAAACTGTAGGCGGCAGCATTTGAGGAGCTCATTGTCACTTCTTCACTGAGAAATTTCAAACGAGATGAATAGTAGCGGTCCTGAAATGGGAACGCAGAAGTAGTGTTGATGCTGGTAAGCAGAAGTTATATACATTTAAAGAAAACAATATTTTTTCAGACAGTTAATCGTGTAATTACTAAAGTAATCCATACGAATATGCTCTAGTAGTTTGATAATTAAATGGAGGCTTGAAAAAAAATTTTTTTTCTGTTGTATAGATTCTAAGCGTTTATAAATGTAACTATGGTAGCGCGTTTATGGTTACAATACTTGCAGCGTATACAACAACTTTGTCAGCAATTACACACTAAATTTCCCCTTGAATAAGAAGTAATACATCTCTTTACTGGCAGAATGACAATTATAAAATTTGCAGAAAGGCTTAATCCAACCGAAAAGCATAGTTTCGAGAATTTATTTAGTAAATCTGAAAATTGTACAAATTCTAAGCCGAAAGGTAGTCCTGTTCAGTGACCGAAACCATTCACATATGTGTGCCCGTCGTTGATGATTTGAAAAACGTCAACAGAAACCAGTCGTACGAAAAAAAGGAATCTAAGGGAAAGCAGACTTCAGTTTTTATTTTATTATCATCAAAATTTAAATCTGTTATGGCTGACACGCTGTTTTTCAAGCGGTCACAGTCCATGTACCCTTACTGGGTTAACATGCCTCCGACCGTGCCCAAATATCCAGCCTCACAGGATATGTTCAGGTGATTAACGGAATTGAAATTGATAGCGGTAGGAATAAGGCAGGAAAGAAACTTTAAAAAAAAAATAAAATCCATTACTAATTATTGCATTGCAGCTTCTTAACATAAGAGGAAGCAGGAGTATCGGTGCTAATAATCTGTCAATGTTCCTCTTACATGATAACGTTAGTATTTCTTCGATCTTCCCGCATATGTCATATTTAGTTAAATTATCTAGTAATACGATGTGGATGAATCACAGTTCAGTGTGCACTTTCTATCTTTGTCATAAATAAGGTCAGGCTTAGATTTAAGCACAGTTGTTGACTCGAGTCACCACAGAGACTCGACGTGAGATGACTTGAGATTTAGGCACTAGGGACTTGACTCAACTCGACTTGCCAATTTTGGTGAAATGCCTCTCCATCCTCAATTATAATGCACTCTTTATTAATTAGGAAAAAAAAAATACTCTTGTGTTAAGTGATATCACCTAAACATTACAAGAATTCCATTGTGCAAACACATTTTACTTCATATTATCAGACATAATTAGACACTGTTGCTAGACAAATATATCGACACACAGCGACCGTCAGAACAATAATATTCTTTGGCCATATTAACATTACTATCCCGCCTTAGTGGGAAATATACCGCACACATTTCTTGGTGGGAAAAAACTAGAGCATTTGTCCTTAACCTGTAAATTCGCTAAAGATTAAGATTTAGCGCTGATCAAGTGTATTATTTCATTCATTCCATTGTATGCTTGAGATGATATTTATCAATGTAATACAGAAAAATAACTTTGGTCAAATAAAAAGTCAGTAAATAAGATAGTAAAAGTACTAAAATATATATGAATATTTTTTCATTATTATTTGTAGTGATTGATAAAGCGCGATTATGGCTATAAACATTAATAGATCTAAACTGAGGCTTGACTCAGGACTCAACTTTAAGCCAGTGTTAAGGACTTGTGACTTGACTTGAGACTTGTAAAAAGAGACTTGAGACTCGACTTGAGACTCATTAGGAAAGACTTGACGACAACTGTGGGTTTATGGTTGCTATTTATTTTTATAACTTTAATGCTAAACTGGATTATCTTTAAATAAACACTTAATAACATTCTTAACCTACTACACTACAACAGAATTGCAGACGAAATTGTACAAACATAAATAACGTTAATAAAAACCTGACTCTATCTGCAACAAAGGTGGATGTGTACTGTGAACTGTAATTAAATTAACTTCCATACTATAGTGAACTGGCCAATTTAGAAAAGAAAAGTTTTCATTTTGACAGATGATAGTTTGTTTAGTTATATAATGAAACATATGTGAAATAGTTATAAAACCTTAATTTAGCCAAATATAAACAACTGATCAAATCTAAAATTAAGTAGTTTCATTAAAAAATTACAAGATAGTGATATTTTCATAAAATTGTTATGGCTGTATTGAATTTCTTCAGGCGTGAGGAGCCTGAAAAATACACACAGAGGACTGGGAGAGCAGGCTATCAGGTATGATAAATTTGTTTCACATCCCTCAGAAATGTTTTAGGCTTAAGTGACTAAAATCACACTCTACTATTCTCACCATCATGTCGCCCAACTCGCAATAAATAAACTACCCAATTCACTTTGATTCAACCAAAGCTGCTTATTCTTCTTCTTCAAGTACTATGCCTAGTGGCGTAGGAGATCATGTCTCTCCACAACTTCATGTCTCCAGTACAATTGATCAATTCTGCTGTTGACTTCTTTCCATGTCACGATGTCAGACTGTCCAGTATTTGCTCTTTTTTTCCTCTATCTCTTATTACTTCTTGAAAAAAAAAACTGGAAACAGGGTTAGGTTTATGAAATGATAACCACTACCACAGAAGAGGAAACCAATGGTGATGAAGATGACATAAAGATGGAAGAACTGAAGGCAGCACTGGAGAAAATCAAGATGGGCAAAGCAGAGGGCATGATGGTATAACACCAGAAATGGTTAAGTACATGGGAGCATCAGGCAACCTATTACTGTTAAGGATCCTACAGGCATTTGCTGATGATGTTGCTCTGATTGCTAAATCAGAGGCACATCTCCAATCCAACCTGCAAGTCTGGAAGGAAGAGCTGGAGAAGAGAGGGATGGTCATAAGCAGCTCTAAAACAAAATCCATGGTGATATCACGAGAAGAAAGAAGACATCAGATTAAGCTGGAAGAACAGGTCCTGGAGCAGGTCGACCACTTTAAATATCTCGGAGCTATTATAGACCGAAAGGGAGGCATCAAAGAAGAGTTGGCCACTCAAAAAGCAGCAGCTGGGAGTCTTTTTCAGGCCATAAATCGAGATTCCTCAGCAAGAGAGAGGTTGGTAAGAAAATGAAGATGACTGTATACCGCTCCACCTATGTCCCAGTCTTGACATATGGATGTGAGTCATGGGCAATGACTACAACCCACAAAAGCCAGATCCAAACCTCAGAAATGAGGTATCTGAGGAAGGTGGTTGAAGTAACAAGAAGAGACATGGTCCGCAACCAGACGATACGTCAAGACCTAAAATCCCACCCCCTGCAGACCCAAGTGGAACAGTCCTAACTAAGATGGTTTGGCCATGTCTGCAGAATGGGAGAAGATCGGCTACCACGACAAGCATGGGAAACAAAGAGCCAGGGATCCAGACCCCCAGGACGACCCAAAGTCTGCTGGGAGGACAACATTAGACAATCTTTGATGGAACAAGGACTAGAATGGAACCAAGCCAGGAGGAAGACAGCCGATAGGATAGTCTGACGCTCTCTCTCTTCCAAACCTCTACACCTCACAGTAGAAGGGGAACAACTAAGTAAGTTAGGTTTAGGGATTTAGGGTCAGGCTTAGGAAGTGGAGACAGGAAAATAGACTAATGCTAATCTTAACCCTAATCCTGTTTTAAGCGTTTCAAAACTAATAAGATATGAAAAAAACAAGGAGGCCAAACATTTAAACAATTAAAAGTATCAACTTACTTTACTTACTTAGTCGTTCCCCTTCTACCGTGAGGTGTTGAGGTTTGGAAGAGAGAGCACCAGACTATCATATCGGCTGTCTTCCTCCTGGCCTGGTTCCCTTCTAGTCCTCGGTCCTTCAAAGATTGTCTAATGTTGTCCTCCCAGCGGACTCTGTGTCGTCCTTGGGGTCTGGATCCTTGGCTCTTTGTTTCCCATGCGTGTCGTGGTAGCCGATCTTCTCCCATTCTGCAGACATGGCCAAACCATCTTAATATATCAACTTACTACTGTCCTTATTACTCTGTCTCTGCATCCTTAGTTAAAAAATGCAAATTGGGCAACTTATCAATTGTAAGACGAGCGACAAGATGGTAAGCACACAGTAAAGGGTGATTCAACCATAAGATGCTCCATTTTTGAGAATTATATGTAAACATATTGAGGAAACATATATTCATACACTTACTTCTTGTTTTTTTATTTAAAAAAAAAATAAAGTTTTGCCTTGTTTCGGCTAGGTGCGTTCCGTTCAACCTAGTTGGTTATATTAGGCCGCAGATCCAAACACAAAAGACCCTTAGGTCTGTATATTTTACTTCTTGTTTACTTTTTCCATACGATAGGTAAAGGTAGTCCCATAGCAGATAATACCGTAGGGGAGTGAAGAGTTAGAGACTTCACTATACTAGGTCCAGCATTGAGAGGTGGGGTGACCAGTTCCCTTCATCGCTGCCTTTTCCTTCACTAACAAGAGCAAATTCAGGTACCCATTTACAGCTGGGTAGACTGGAGTGTGTCGACACCTTGAATTGAACCCGGCATCTTTACCGCGAGAGACCAACCCTCTAATCACTCTGTCAGTTGTTATTGTTATTGTTAATCAGAATTGACCTCACTGCACTCTGGGCAAACCCATAGGTGCTCAGTCTCCCTCAGCAAAAGTCAAAGAGTATGAATGCTAATTGTCTGTCACTCAGACACCCTATCCTTATGATACTGTCCTGTAGGAATCTATAAACAAAATGCTAATTGTCTGTCACTCAGACACCCTATCCTTATGATACTGTCCTGTAGGAATCTATAAACAAAATGCTAATTGTCTGTCAATCAGACACCCTATCCTTATGATACTGTCCTGTAGGAATCTATAAACAAAATGCTAATTGTCTGTCAATCAGACACCCTATCCTTATGATACTGTCCTGTAGGCAATCAGTATTCAAGGTTCAAGCCCGGGTTGTTGTGCAATTGAAAGACACCCCTATCGACTTATGATACTGTCCTGTAGGAATCTATAAAACCAAAATGCTAATTGTCTGTCAATCAGGACACCTCGATATCCAGCATGGGTCTGAAACTGTCCACAGTAGGAATCTATAAACAAAAATGCTAAATTGTGCTGTAACTGAAACACCTATCCTTATGATACTGTCTGTAGAAACGCCAATACACAGATGTAAACACAAATGGCAGTAATATAGTCTGTCACTCAGACAGCGACACCCTATCCAAAAAGCAAGATACTGTCATTGTTGGAATCTATAAACAAGAAAATGCCAACACGAAAATGTCTGTCACTCAGACACCCTATCCTTATGATACTGTCCTGGAACATCTATAAACAAAATGCTAATACTTCTTCTACTTGTCACTGCCACCATCATCATTCCCCTGTAACGCTACTTAAAGAGCATGTTTTCAACACTGCAGTTCACACTTTTTTTTTAGAAAGCCTGCATTACAACACTTTATGAGCTATTGCATTAGTGGTTTTTGTAGCAATATATTTCAGGAGCCGCACTGGTGTAATGGTTACCACGTTGCGCTGGCAATCAGGTGTTCAAGGTTCAAGCCCGGGCATGGGCATTTGAAAGAGTGTCATTGACCGGGATTTAGACTGAATAACCTGAACGGCTCCTGAGATAAACCCCCTGTGGATGGGAAGGAGCGAAACTCCTAACCGGGTTGGAAGGAAAGCCCACAGGCTCCCCAGCCTTGCAATGACATGTCATTGGGCCGAAGGGCTGAAAGCCCAAGTGCCGCTGGAGAAAAAGCAATATATTTTGCAAGATGAATTAGTTCCTTGCACAATCTTCCATATTTGTTTTTTATGACATGTTTGGTGGGATTTTCATACACCCCAGTATTGTGATTATAACACAATTTTATAGTTAGTGTATGTAATAAACGAATACAGTCTTTTATGTCCATGACGTTTGCGAGCAATCTTGGTCTAACTGCACTATTAGATTTCTGCAAAATACAAACAAATTGAATTCTGCAAGTCAGTTACGTCTCTAAATAGATGTTCATATCAGGACAGCATTAATATTTTTTACCTCAAATGCTATTTTTTAAGGATGGGATCTTTAATGATTTATTAATCAATTAAAAAAATGTTTAATGGATTAATTAACAAAACAAATTTTAGTTGATTATTACATTTTTAGCAATGTTTGCGTTTGCTGCGTAAATGGGAGAGCATTGCTATGTTAGAGGTTTGTGATATGGAATTTGGCAAGGATTATCAATAAAAATAAATTGTTTGATTGTAACTTTTCAGTATTTTCATTATATTTTCTGGATGATGTTGCCTTATAACAAGTAAAATAAATAAAGTTCTTAGTAATTTCAAATATAATGTTATTTAAGATTTTAAAAATAATTTATCATATTGTTCAAAATTGATAGATTAATCTTTGATTAAACAAATTTGATTAATTGCTAAAGATTTGTTCAATCAATCCCAGCCCTTCTATTTTTACTTAGAACTGGACAGACAAGTGGTATGACCAGGAATATCCTGTGCGGAGGCAGGAAGAACTTCCCTTAGTCACCAGCCGCAGTGAACCTCCTTGGAGACCCTGGCAGTTTGGGGTACATATGGGCAAAGGAGATGACCCAAAATGGACTAAGGAGGGAAAGGACTGGCCTGTGGATCAGAAGAAATATTTAAGGTAGATTGTAAATGTTTGCACTGTAATTGTTCTTTTGCATTAAGCCAGCAATGAGCTTTGACATTTACATATTTTCCCTTCTGGACAGCTAAGTCTTTCTTCTCATGTTAAATCGTGACCATGCATAAAATTACACTGTAGACCCAATATAACGTTGCTTGGTATAACACGAGATCTCTTATACCACGGTGAGACAGTCCCCTATTTGACTGATTGCCCCCTTTTCATATGCTTCAAATTTGAATGATTCATGAGTTGACCCAGAGCATTTCTAAGTTTGGTGAACATATTACACTGTTGCAGTTGTTTATTTTTTTATTTTTCATGAACCTCATTCATAAGTGGCAATAGTTGTTTGTACTTATGCTAGACATCCTTAGAATGATGATTTCTGTCAGAGGTTAATAAATGTATATAAAAATAAGGAAATTTGATGTACATTCTTGAATAAAGCAGTGCCAAAATTTGGACTCTGCCATCCGTGTTATATCGAGTATAAATATGGAACTCTTCATGCATTAGAGCTGGCAGCTTCATCATGTACAAAATTGCTGCAGAAATCACTGCTTCAAGAGCACATGTATGCTTTGACACAGGCTTCCTGGAAGGGGACCAGCTGTACTGGTGGCTCCATGCTCCATAGGAGATGAAATAGGGAAGAGAAGAGAATGACTTCTTCCTTTTCTTCACTTTCTCTTTATAGCATGTTCTAAGTAACAGTGGCTCATTGCAGCATTATAAATTATCATCAGGCTGTGCCTTTGTTTTATTGTATTTGATATTCGTGTTATTACAGTTAGTTACCTCTACCCCTCACGGTAGAAGGGGAATGACTAAGTAAGTAAGTAAGTTATTGCAGTTAGTTTCTTCGCATTAAAACTTTCTTGTTTAATAATTTTATTTGTTGATTGACTATTATTTTTTCTGTCTGTTTGCCGAGTCCTTTGTCACTTTCTCATAGCCTTTATATATTTCTCATCTTATTTCATGTTTGTAACTGTGGTTGGTTTTAGTAAACCCAGAACGTACAGAGTTTCTTATGTACTTGTATTGCATGTGTGTAAAACTACCAGTAACTACAATACTGTAGATGTGTGAAAAGTTATTTCCAATTTTTACATTTTTATATCCTCACTTGTAACTATTGAATATAAATGAAACAAATTTCAAGACATTAGCAATAACTGCCATTTGATTAATAAGTTTTATTTATTTGTTTTGTTTATTCCAAGAAACTGACATTACAAGAGCCTCAGACATTACTGCTTTTTATGAAATCACATTGTTTAGCAGACTGAATCTCAGCCTGAGATGTAATGTTAATATGACATAACATAACGGTTTTTTTAATGATGAAATGTCTGTTAATTTTCTTTCTATTGACCTTTGTTCCATTTAATAAGTTGAATAGGAGTGAAGAAATAAAAATGTGAAAATAGAGAGTGACTTTTATCTTTATCACCTTTCAGTTCCCCAAGGAGTATAGGCCTGTAACACATGTATGCCAAGTCTTCCTGTCTTGTGCCATCAGCTCAAGATCTTTTCATGTCTTCTTCATGTCCTTCATATCTGTCACAAGTTATCTTCTCTGTTCAATCATCCTGTATTTTTTCATTTTTTTTAATGGCTAGGATTAATTTTTAAAAAATCTTAATCTATTAATCGAATTTATTTAATTGAGGATTCATCTATCAGTTTCGGATGATTTTATGAATTATAAAAAAAATCTTAATTAACATTTTTTTAAAAATCACTAAGGGCTTTATTTATTTTACTTATTTTAAGGCAACATCATCCTGCAAATATAATGAAATGTTCATCATCATCAGCTGCCATTGCCACATCGAAGGTTGGCTGTACTGAATTTTCAGTGTCTTCTGTCTCTTGTCTTGATGGTGCACTCTGATAGACTCTTTCCTGTCCATCTCTTGATGTTTTCTCCCATCTGTAGCGCTGTCTTCCCCTTGCATGTTTGCCTTCAACTCTCCCTTCTATTATGGTCTTCTGCAAGGCGTTATGTCTTTTTATGTGGCCAAAATATTTTAATTTCAATCTCCTTCATTAATTCTCTTTTCATACCTAGGTTTTCTCGGACCTCCTTATTTGTTTTCTTCTCTTTCCATGAGATGTGTCCCATTCTTCTAAATATCCTCATCTCAAGAGTCTCAATTCTTCCTTTCAATTGCTTATTCATTGTCCATGTTTCTACACCATACAGTAATGAAGAATATATTATAACACTTTATGATTATCAGTTTTAATTTGTGAGTTAACTATTTATATGAAATGTTAAATCAAACAATTTATTATTATTGACCATATTTGCCAAATTCCATATCACAAACCTCTAACATAGCAAATGCTCTCACATTTAAGCAAAAAACAAACATTGCTAAAAATTGAACAATTGATTAAAAATGTGTTTTACCAATTAATTGATTTAAAAATTTAACAGATTAACTGATTAATTATTCCTTAAAGATCCCAGCCCTAATGTTTTTGTTTAACTTAAAAAATATTATGTTGTTTATAACACAGGGCAGGGGTGCCTAACACAGAAAACCACCGTGCCAGAGCTATACGAGAGCTGAGCTTCAGAGATAAAAATTTCTATCCATTTTCCAATTACATGACATCTACATACCGAAGGCCGGTCTACTCTGTATTTGGACCCATGCAGAAAGATCCAGTGTTTGGATTGACAAGGCAAAGAAACAAACATGGCAACATGCCCTTTGAAGATTACTACTGATAAAGTCTACAGGTTTTGAATTTCAGATATGAAAATTGTTAATACAACTTTGAGGTTAGATATTTAAATTATCACTTATCAAAAAGTACACAACAAGTTTATTTGGTAGCAGCAGTTAAGTACATCTTTTAAATTGTAAATATTAGAACTAAAACAGACCTTAAGAAAATGGTTACCAAGTTGTGGAATTGTAGTAGTAACCCCTTCAGTCATAACTGACTATGGGAATGCGCCCTTGAGGTGAAAACCCTCAGCTGCTTTTTTTCCTGGTGTTTCTTTTGGCATGCTCTGTTCTCTTCTGCATGTTGTGAAAGCTTCTTTTTGCTGCAGGAAGCATCACCACTTGGCGCTATCGGCAGCTTCTTCCTCCCAGGTTGCTGGGTTTGTGTCCAGTACCCTCATGTCACTCTTGCCATCTACTAGTTGTTCTGAAGAAAATATCTTGATATAAAATTGTATATCATCATTTACTATTTATCTTTTTGCTCCCCATAGAGCATGGAGCTAATACTGAAGCTGGTACCTGGGAAGCCTGCTCTAAACTATTCATGAGCTTATGTGACAGTGGTTCCTGTAGTAACTTGTTATACATGATGAGGTGCTAGCCCCAGGCACAAAGTTATATTAGATGTATCTTAGAACATGCCTAGGATGCAGTAGTGCTATTATTTCTTTGTCTCCTCAGAGCCCCCCCCCCCCCTTCCTCAGGAACTAGACGGGGCAGAATTGTATATTTCTTCTTCTTTTTTATTTGCTGCTTATAGAGCCATCTCTGCAGCTGGTCCATGTACGGCTGCATCAGAGCGTTCATGTGCTCCTGCAGCTGTGGTTTATGTAACAATTTATTGTCAATGATGAGGTTGCCAGCCCTATGCACAACCTCATATTGGCTGTTTCTTACAACATGTCTGAGAGGACAGTAAGCCTATTCTTTATTTTGTCTCCTAAAAGACACCTGGGAGCTACATGCAGCAGAATTGTACATCAATCAATCAATACCCTTTAGCTCCCTGAGGAGCATAGGCCTCAACCAAACACATGCCAAGTCCTCCTGTCACGTGCCATCAGCTCAAGTTCTTTCCCTGTCTCGAGTTTTGTTCTTATGTTTTTTTGGTCTACCTCTGCCTCTCTTAACCTGGGGATTCCACAACAAGCATTGCTTTGTAATGCTATCACCAGGTTCCCTGAATGTTTGGCCTATCCATCGCCAGCATTTTCTCATCTCTTGTTCTAGAAATGTATATAGTGGACATAAAATTAAAAATAAGAAAATATTTTCCGACGTTTATTTATGAAGTCTTCTTCTTGGTCCATCAGCTCTCGGAGCACAGGCTTTCATTAGTTTATACTTTCTATCTTGTACCATCTGTTTAAGTTGTTTTCATGTCTTTTTTTTTTTTTTTTAATCCCTTACATATTGTCTTCTTTTCTCATCAGAATGAACCTTTGAGGCTTTCTATATTTCTTTTATCCTGGAAATTCCAGAACAGCTTTGTGATGCTATTGGCTAATTTCCTTTGTGCGTGCCCTGTTCACTTCCAACACCTGATCCTTATCACTGTTATTTGTCTGGTTATTGATATTGATTCCACACTGGCTCCCCATGGAACATGAAATGCCTACCACTGAAGCTAGTCCCAGGAAACCTGCACTAAAGTATTCATGTGCTCGTGTTGCAGTGGTTTCTGTTGTATGTTGTTGTACATGATGAGGTGGTAGCTCCATGGATAACCTCTTATTAATTGCTTTTTACAGAATGTCTGAGCAAGCAGTAATTCTGTTCTTTCTTTGTCTACTCAGAGAACCCCTCTCCCCCAGGAACTAGATGGAGCAAAATTGTATATTTCTTCTTTTTCTTCTGTCTTTTGTTCTCCTTATGAGGCATGGAGTGTGTTTTATACCTTACATATATGTCTTGATGGCCACTGTTTTATACCTTACATATGTCTTGATGGTCACTGTTTTATACCTTACAAATGTCTTGATGGCCACTGTTTTATACCTTACATATGTCTTGATGGCCACTGTTTTATACCTTACATATGTCTTGATGGCCACTGTTTTATACCTTACATATGTCTTGATGGCCACTGTTTTATACCTTACATATGTCTTGATGGCCACTGTTTTATACCTTACATATGTCTTGATGGCCACTGACTGCTTTGACAGTTGGTGGCTAAGGATCAAAGCAGAAGAAGACATATGTCTTCAGTTAAAACAACAACCAAAAAGCTACAGACCTTCATCAATGGATGCTTGCTTGTGTAGAATAGAAGGATTGAAGTAGTAGGACAAGATCACTAATGTGGAACTAATGACAAGATCACTAATGTGGAACTAATGACAACAACTAGACAAGCACCACTGAAACAAGAAATGAGAAGAAGGCAATGGAAATGGATAGGACACACGTTGATAAAACCTGCTGATAACATTACCAGACAATCCCTGTTCTGGAATCCCCCAGGGTAAGAGAGGTCGAGGAAGACCAAAGATCACATGGAAAAGAGAACTGGAGACAGACATGAAGAAGACATAGAAAAACCTTTAGCTGACGGCACAGAACAGGAAGACTTGGTATGAGTTTGTCGAAGGCCTATGCTCCAATGGGAGTTGAAAGAAGGTGTGTTTAGTTCTCAACAGAATGAATCTTTGAGGCTTTGGTATGATTGATCCTGTTATCTCCAGAAAATATAAACAAAGTAAAAAGTGTCCTTATGTGCTGCCAGTGATGTCTTCTGTGGGAACTGACATAGTCTGTCCATAACTTATATGCCCTATTTGAGGTCCTAGGTCCATCTGATCCGTCAGTTAGTCCTCCCTCTTACCAACAACAAAAACAGACTGCATCATGTCCTTTTCACTCCTTATGAAGCATAGAACCACCACTAAGATTGATCCCCTTGCAGAAGGAGTCTAAACCAAGCTTTCATATGCTTTTTCAGCTGTGGTTTCTGTAGCAGTTGGTTTTACGTGATGAGATTTTCAGCCCTATACACAACCTTAAATTAGTCACCTTGTACGATATGCCAGAGGAAGAAATTTCCTTTTCTGTCTTTCACTCATCAGGAAACCCTGGGAACTACACAGGGTAAAACAGAATTACATACGTGCAAATTACTCTCTTTAAACAATTACTTTTAATTATTTCATATAGTAAAGAGGACATGATCAAGGTTTTCATTAACTATGACTAAAAGTATTGAGAGATTGATCCTGTTATCTTCAGAAAATACAAATAAAATTGTTGTAGTAAGTGATCTATATATTTGGTCTGACTTGTATTTGTTACCAGCAAGTTAGCAGTCAAGAAATAAGCGGGAAAGAATTGTGGTGTGCGTTTTCTATCTCATGTCCTAAGAATACCATTTCTCTTATATTAAATTTATTCAAGATGGCTGTATACTGCTCCACCTATGTCCTAGTCTTGACGTATGGATGCAAGTCATGGGCAATGACTACAACCCACAAAAGCCAGATCCAAACCTCAGAAATGAGGTATCTGAGGAAGCTGGTTGAAGTAACAAGAAGACACATGGTCCGCAACTAGACGATACGTCAAGGCCTAAAATCCCACCCCCTGCAGACCCAAGTGATCAGTCCCAACTGAGATGGTTTGGCCATGTCTGCAGAATGGGAGAAGATCAACTGCCATGACAAGCATGGGAAACTAAAAGCCAGGGATCCAGACCTCCAGGACAACCCAAAGTCCGCCTGGAGGACAACATTAGACAATCTCTGAAGGACTGAGGACTAGAATGGAACCAGGCCAGGAGAAAGACAGCCGATAGAATAGTCTGGTGCTCTCTCTTACAAACCTCTACACCTCACGGTAGAAGAGGAATGACTAAGTAATTAAGTTAAATTTATTCCTGTCCACTTCCTTCCAGCCTTACATACTTCCCTGGAGTCTCTGAAGTGACAAAGAAACAATAAGACTATAGCACCCTCAGGCATTTCGTACGAGGTGACTAATATGAGGTTGCATATGGGACTG
The DNA here is from genome assembly GCA_024509875.1 of Oreohelix idahoensis. Taxonomy (NCBI): domain Eukaryota; kingdom Metazoa; phylum Mollusca; class Gastropoda; order Stylommatophora; family Oreohelicidae; genus Oreohelix; species Oreohelix idahoensis. The sequence continues at coordinate 173,021 of JAMPIV010011674.1, read as the reverse complement.
GCAAACTCTTCGTGTAAAACAAATTGACACAGAAACCACCGCTACAAGAGCTTGTGAATGTTTGGTGCAGGCTTCCTGCAAGGGGATCAGATGCAGTGGTGGCTCCTTGCTCCATAGGGCTCTATGCTCAGTCAGGAGCACAAAGGAAAATGATGATGACGACTTGCTTCCACCTTTGACCTTCCAGCACACACATATGCCTGTCAACATGCACATATGCCTGTCAACACATACAGATACTTGGAAACTTTCATTAACAAAAACATATTTATAAAAACTGAAGACAGATGACTGAATTAAAATATGTAAATACAATCTTTCTTAAATCTCTGCTGTGAATCAGAAGCAGAACCAGTGTTTGGAAGGCAAATGTTCTAACCACTAAATCGCCTTCACGGCATGGTATTTATGGCTTTTAAAAATCTGAGCTATTTTAATGACTGCCTCCCTCACTATTATGTTACTAGAGGACGTGCCAAACATATTATTAGAGAAAGATTATTGTATGCAAATTATAGCAGCTAAAATAAGGTGAAACTAAACATTTGAAAAAAAAAAAAAAGGTAAAGGAACCCATTATACGCCCATTGAGGCATATTGGGAATATGGTGTTAGGCCCATATTATCTTGACTGTCGGCACACGAGGGGTGATGTGGTCGGCATCACGCCAGCTGCCTTAACCTTCCCAGAGTTGCTCTGGTACCCATTTGGGGCTGGGTTGACCCAGGAGCCGTTTGTGGCCTAAAAAATTCCCGCCTCATCTGGGGATCAAACATTTGAAAGCCCCATGTTATTTACAGGAGTCACTGAAGAGATCCCATCTGGCATGTCTTAAAAGATCTCTATGCAAATAACCTCAAGCTGACTACTGCTATCTTTGAAAATAATCAGATAAGACATCTGAAAGTGTTCAAAGAAGAAGAAAACAAAAAGGCGACTAATATCAAGGTTGTGCATGGGACTGGTAACCTCATCGTGTACAACAAGTTGCTGCAGAAACCACTTCCACAACAGCAAATGAACGCTTTGATGCAGCAGACTTCCAGCTGCAGTGGTGTCTCCATGCTGCATACAGAGGGAGAAAAGAGATTAATTAACGAAATTAATAATGCAAATATTTTCAGCGAAAATACGACCACATTAAACATTTGAAAAAAGCCAGATCAGTATGTTTCGTTACACACTGGCCTCTTTCAGACCACCTTTAAATTTTTCTATTTAGCTGTGCAAGAAAGTCTTAACATTCTTACATGACCTTTGACTTGTCTGATCGCCTAGGTTACGAGTTTTCACTCTTTTTTCCCTTGTGTCACAGAGACAAAAAAAAAAAGGATGAATTATTATGCAAATATTATCAGCAAAAATACGACCACATTAAACATTTGAAAAGGCCAGATCTGTATGTTCTAAGCCAGTGACCACATTTGTCCAAAAATTGATTCGTTGGACAGAAAGGAGGATACCACACAACAGAAAAAAAATATAAGTGATAGGCTTACCGGGGGAATCAAACTATGGACCATTCAAATGATACCATCACCGTTGCTGTGAAAGTAAACCATGAAAGGATGCACAGCCAATTTAGCCCCCACCCAATGGAAGTAGGATAGGACTACTGCTTAAAAAAGCCGTTTACAGCAAGGCCATGGCACTACTCGGGATAGTCCTTGGTTCGATTCCTAGTAAGCTTGTCACTTATATTTACTTGCTGGTGTCTGGTATCCATCCTGTCTGTCCAATGAGTGAGTGCCTGTTATTTACCTACCGTATATTAATTTATGTAATTATTACTCACAGGGCTCAGGTTTCCTTCATTATTTATTCAAGAATGGAGAAAATTTGTGAACTGTTCAAATTCTTTGGCATTGGGAAAGTGAAGACAATAATGCTTGAGACCATACATATGAAGACATGCTGCAGAGCTCTTTATGAGAGAAAACTTACAAAACCCATTGGGATAATGACCAAAGTGTGACATGGATTATCTTGACATTACTTGTGTTTTTTAACTGGCCAAAGATGGATTATGAAATGTAACCTTACTTTTTTACTACTTTGGTCCACATTTACCATGAAGAATTGTGGGGAGTTAAAGTTTGTGATCTTGAGCTAAGTCCATTGCACTGGTTGCAGGGAGTCATTGTAGGATTTCTGTAATATTGTCTATTCATCTGCTTCTTGGTCTTCACTGTGCCTTAAAGCCAGATCTTCTCCTGCTGTACAAGGTTAGTGATAATTGATCAGACTCAATTCTCATAAGATGGTCAAACCACTTAATTTTTTGTCTGATACAGGATGTAGATCCAACAATTTTCCTGACGTCATTATTTCTCATTTTATCTCTCCTGGTAATGGTAATATAAATGGCTGTTCTTAAGCTTCTCATCTCACACAGTTATGAAACATCTTCATCAAACACCAGAAATGAACTTCAGTGGACTCTGATAAAACAGATCCATGTTCTCAACTTTGCCCTTCTATCATGTAGTTAAAACAACATGCAGTACAAAATGACGCTGGATGAGAGGTCACATTTCAGGGATGTTTCGTTACACACTGGCCACTTTCAGACCACCTTTAGATTTTTCTATTTAGCTGTGCAAGAAAGTCTTAACATTCTTACATGACCTTTGACTTGTCTGATTCCCTAGGTTACGAGTTTTCACTCTTTTTTTCCCTTGTGCCAGGTAGTGAAAGGTACATGTAACCTTCTTATATAAAATATCCTTTTTTTTTGGTTGATGGGAATGTCAGTAGATTACAGGATGCCATTTCGGTCAAGTAGCTATAATTATGTACAATGTATATAATTGCTGCGTTATAAGGTGACATAAGAGACATATGTAAAAACAAAGGTTATTGTTGAACAGAATCGACATCACTGCACTCCGGGCAAACCCATAGGTGCTTAGTCTCCCTCAGTTTATGTCGAAGAGTGTGAATGCTTACTGTTCCTGTAGCTGGTTGGTTTTAAACACGACAGATACATCCTCTCATACGTCCATCTCTGCTAGCCGTATGTTTGATGTCAAATTCCAACAGTCTTAACCTTGATTCATTTATTGCAGTGTCATTCTCTAACAGGTAATCATTAATTGTTCTCAGTATCTCTCTCTTATCCATATCTAGTGTCCCCACTATGGGTGCTCTTGATGCTAGTCTGTCAGCTCTCTCATTATCGCATGCCCCTGCATGACCAGGACAGAAGATCCACACCAGCTCCTGCAGACTCTAAGATTCTACAAATGTTTTCCATTCATGCTGTAGCCAACCATTTTGAACTTTTCGAAGCATGGACTAAGAGTCTGACACAATTAAGGCTGCAGCAACTGCCTCTACCTCCATCCTCATGCTGGTAGCTATCTTGTAAAAGGAAGGTATATGGTTGCAACATTTTGGTGGCATGTGGGGGATCCCACTGGGGCAGAGCAGAGGTTGGTGTTGGGTCTATGTCTGCATTTCGTTGGAAAACAAATCTTTAGAGTTTAGGGCTTTGGGTCATCGGTGGATAAATTAGTTCATGTTTCTCCATGCTGTGTGATGGCAATGTCATGTTTTGTGCACGCAACATAAATTGCTGTGAGGATAATTTATTTTGAAATTAGAGGCATTATATATCCTAGTTGTAACCTATCAGACGTTGAACGGGAATATTTTTCGTTTGTTTGAAAAAAGCACATGGTCATGGTTCATTTTCTTAAGAAATAATAAACAATACACACATAGCAAAAACAAACAAAAATACTCATCATAAATTTTTCTCATAATTTATTGAGACTAGACATTTTTTTTCTTGGGTTATGATTTTTCAAAGATGCGTGCAAATTTTGATGAATTAGTTCATGCAAAAAAAAAAAAAAAGACTCCAAACACTGAAATGTTACAGGATTATGACAAAAATATGTACATTAGAAGAACATATATTAATATGTGGTGGTGGAGATGTATATGAGGACATATATGAAGACACATTACTGTAGTTAGCATTGGTACACACACATACACATATATGGTACATTTCCACAACATGAGGATTATGTCTGTACAGTAGAACTCCATTTATCCGAACCCCATGGGACCGAGCATCGTTCGGATAATCAAATGTTCGGATAATTGGATTACATGATGTATCGAGTACATGTACACATATTTCTAAAAATAATTAACAATCACAAGGAAAATACACTATAAAACATATTTACTTGTACTGTAATAATAATACCCACACTGTATTAGATCACTGTATCACCAAAATCTTTCATTACACTGCAGTGCATGTACTACTTGTATTAATTATTTTTGTTAAGAAAGAGAAATGTTTTCAAAATAACATTACAAACGATTCAAAACCAGGCGCAACTTACGTATACATGTACTTGCACAGATGTAGCCCACTATTTAAAATAATGAGAAATCCTCTTTTGCACCAAACTGGATAGTCTCCTTTTGGCTGCTAAGTCCCGCATTCTCTTCAACAGCAGAAGCTGTGTAGGACAGCTGTCATCTTCTTGCTCGTACCAAGCCATCGCTGTTTCTAGTGCTATAAAGGCCTCTTCAGGACTTGGTCGACGTTTTGGGTTATCTTCATAATCTACAAGTACATCATGTACTTCTGAGGAGTCTTCATCATTGGTCACTACATGTATTTGGTTTTCTTCTTGCACAAAAGACAACATTTCTTCGTCATTCAAAAACTGAAAACCAGAATCATTATCATCTTCTAGCCACATATGTGCATCATCTTTGTCACAGTCCGAAAATCCGGGCATTGCTTGAAACAGTTTCACAACTTCATTTATACAATCATCATTTGTGTCCACTGCAGTAGTTTCATTTCCTCCTTTTTTCCCAAGCAATCTATTCCAAGCCTTGTTGAGATTATCTTGTGACAGGGTGGTCCAAGCATCAGCTAACATATAGCAGCAGTCTTTGAGATTAAGCTTTTTGGAAAACGCCACCACACTTTCTTCATCTTCAGCCAACAATAAACGACGCAGGACTTCCTTCTTGTACATCTTTTTAAGCTTTGCTATAACACCCTGATCCATTGGTTGAATCAGTGCTGTTACATTGGGAGGCAGAAAAATTACTTTAAAATTTGCATCAACTGCATTCAATGTATCCGTCTCTGGGTGAGATGGTGCATTGTCCAGTAGAGAAATTACTTTTCCAGTTTTCTTTTCTTGTTCTTTCAACCTCTTCACATTTGGGATGAACTGATTTGTGTACCAATCAAGAAATATTTCACTATTCATCCAAGCACTCTTCTGTGCTTTGTAGCACAATGGGAGACTTGTCACATTCTTTAAACAACTTGGTTTTTTGTCTTTGCCGATCATTAGCACCGGTAAACGATGACTTCCACTGGCATTCGCGGCTACCAAAATTGTTACTCTCTCTTTGCACTTTTTAAACCCAGGGGCAGTTGCTTCGCGCTGAGATGCAAGTGATTTTTGAGGCAATGATTTCCAGTATAAGCCAGTCTCATCGGCATTATACACATCATCGAGTAAATAACCTTCTTCTTCCAAAAAAGCCATGAATGTTTCTTTAAAATTTTCAGCGGCAGTTGCATCGCTAGATAAAGATTCCCCTTGAATCTCCAATTCTCGTATGCCATGACGAGATTTAAAGTTTCTTAACCATCCCTGGCTAGCCTTAAAGTCAGGAGGACCGTCAAGTTGATTGTTGAACTGAAGTGCCTTTTTACACAATAGAGAGCCAGAGATAGGTTCCCCTTTGCTTCTTCTTTGCACAAACCATATATACAAAACCTCTTCCAATTTCAAATCTTTCGCATTTCTCATGGTTTTATGTTTCTTCGACCCATTTTCACTATCCAATTTCGATGCAAAACTCATAATTTTATCCTTGTTACTTTTGATGTCAGAGACGGTAGCTTTCCCAACATTGAAAATCCTCGCAAATGAAGACACAGTTTCACCTTTTCCTAGTCTCTTGATAATTTCTGTTTTCGTTTCAATTGACAAAACATTGCGGTTCCTTTTATATGCTTTAGGCCTACTGGAAGATGCCAGATCGCACAGAGAAATACGTGTACACCAAAATTATTCTGCTGTAGTAACAGACACAATTATTTTAAGTTGAACTGTCTGTTTAGCCAGTGTTCTGCCTAGAACGCAACGTACACTGGATTGGTAAACCAGATATTAACTGACTTTATGATCTAACTGACTTCCTGTACGTAAGCGACCGTCCATTAGCCCATGTCATTGTCTACAAATTGTTCGCACACATTTGAAGCTTGCCGCATCAAAAGATTCAGAACTGTAGTCTAACGTGACTGGTGGCGCCTGGTTTGTTTTTTTCTGGAAAAAGTGTTCGGATAATTGGATGTTCGGATAATTGGGGTTCGGATAAATGGAGTTCTACTGTATTTGTATTTTGATATCTTAAGTGAAAGTACAAGAAAGGTTATTCTAAGACTCTCGCATTCGTAAAACATTGGTAAAGATTTGATAATGTGATGAACTGTTATGTGTGTTTTTAGACATTATGTCTGTGGTGTCAAGTTTTATATTCCAGTGACTTATGAGAAGCAGTTTGTCTGTAATGTCAAGTTTATGAGATAAGACTGGTATAAAATTTGTGTATTCCACCAAGTGATGACAAGCACATGTTAAACACATTTAAGATAATTTCTTCACTCATCCAGTGCTATTTGACAACAGAGAGTGGATAAGTTTGTGAGTACTTAAATCTCAATTATTGTTGTTTTTTTTTTTTTCTTCCAATCCCAAAAGTTTATTTATGAAAAAGTAAATTTCCACATCTTACTGTTAAGCACAGTGGATATATACCACATTTTACTTTAACCACATTAAACTTTTGACTAACCAGGTTTGTTACAGCAGGGCTCCTAACAAGGACTTAACCTGGTTTCCTGCACTGGAAAGCAAGCCAGTTAATTACTACACTATGGAATTTTTTATTTTTTTTTTAAATCAACAAGCTGTCACGAGCCTTAAACCGCTTAGTAGAAGTCATCCATTATTCAGAAATTTCCAGGATAAACGAAATATTGATATGAGACCACAAGGTCGTTTATATTTGGATATAAGCCCCGACATAACTGACAAAACCTTGTGTTCCAGACTTAACAGGGCATGCCTCACTTCATACACTCTCAGACGTCTGCTTGAATATTTTCTAAGAAAGCAGTGGTAGTGGTCAGCTTGAGGCTGTTTGCGTTTATTTCCCCCCAAGAATGGTAACTCTTAACTGCCATATGTGCTTTCTTCATTCCTCATATGTTGGGCATCTTTGAAGTCGATGTTCAGCAGTCAGTTACCAGTGTCATAGTTACACTCAATGTTAGTCCCTATCTTTAGCGTGTTGAATAGGTGGTATCCCAATCTGTCGTGGCCCGTGCGGAGTCTGAAGATTACCATCAGTTCTCTTGTGCTGAGCTGATAACATGCACTATTTTGTATGTGGCCTGGAAGCTCTACATCCCATTTGTTCCTGTATCTGATTCTGACCACAACAAGGCAAAGCTCCTATACTTCCAATTTTAAAGACAAAATAGTTGGAGACCTACAAATACATGGATAATAGAAATGGAAACCTACAAATACATGGAGAATAGAACTGGAGACCTACAAATACATGGATAATAGAAATGGAGACCTACAAATACATGGAGAATAGAACTGGAGACCTACAAATACATGGAGAATAGAACTGGAGACCTACAAATACATGGAGAATAGAACTGGAGACCTACAAATACATGGAGAATACATGGATAATAGAAATGGAAACCTACAAATACATGGAGAATAGAACTGGAGACCTACAAATACATGGAGAATAGAACTGGAGACCTACAAATACATGGAGAATAGAACTGGAGACCTACAAATACATGGAGAATAGAACTGGAGACCTACAAATACATGGAGAATAGAACTGGAGACCTACAAATACATGGAGAATAGAACTGGAGACATACAAATACATGGAGAATAGAACTGGAGACATACAAATACATGGAGAATAGAACTGGAGACATACAAATACATGGAGAATAGAACTGGAGACCTACAAATACATGGAGAATCGAACTGGAGACATACAAATACATGGAGAATAGAACTGGAGACCTACAAATACATGGAGAATAGAACGGGAGACAGACATAACAATAGAGAAGTTGGCACAGGACAGCATTAGCGCTGATAGGCAAAGATGAAGACGTAAACCTCATTTTGTGGAGATCAATACAAATGGCTGGCTATATGAGTACAGTTAAACTCCAGAAATCAACAAATGCATGCAAGTTAACAAAATACTACATGTCAAAGAACAGTGTTTCCCAAACGTACAATAATTGTGTACCCCTTATGACATCCCTTAGCCTTACCGGCGCACACATTATGAGAGTTTAATCTTACATACCGGGCACATGAATATCGGGCAAATATAATCTTAGAGTAGTTTTAATACTATTTCATCTACACTAGCGCTCATATTACATAACTGCTATATACAAACGTGTATGAAGACCTCATTGGAAAACCCAACTCGTCACATTTTTTAGAAAAATTGAGTTAGTGCTCGAAGCGTATTAAACATATTCCAAAGAAGGTGTAGAAATTACAATTATATTTTTAAATACATTCATCTCAAAGAAAATGAAGCATAAAAACAGGCAATCTTTATTTGTGTCATAGTGTTTTAAAGTTTCAAATTCAAATTTCTAGCATTTCATTTTTTGTGTGACATGTTAGGTTTTTCCAATGAGGTCTTCATATATATATATATCTGTTTTCCATTACAAGTATATAAAATATGTATAAAATGATAATTTATAAAATAAAAAAATAATAATGTAAGTAATAATAAATATCACCAAACTTTCTAACAGGACAGCAGAGATATATAGTGGATTCATACCAGTCTGAAATGACAGTAAGTTTGTTAACTAATGAACAAAGAACATTTGTAATACATACCATCCTACTAGTCTGCTACAAAGGCAAGTGTATCGCTTGTAAAGCAAGAACGCAACGCACACTTTTAAATAAATAACCATGTGTGTATTTCAACAGTGCACTATTCTCATATAATAAATTTTAGTGAAATGTTTTCTGAAATAAATAAAATAAAAAAAATTCTGCTGCATACGCCCTAAACTCTTTTTGCACATGCCATAGGGTACACATGCTGACTGACCACAAGCTGGGAAACACTGTCACAGAAAATTCAGTACGCCACAGAAATTTTCAAACAAACTGAGAGGAAAAATTTTCTCATTCACAAAAGCATGCATCATGCAAAACACTCACAGATTTTTGTTCAATGTAATGGTTCAAAAACTAAAGTGCATTATTCACAATTCAATGTAAGAAATATTTAACTGGACATATGTGTAACTGATGCATACATGAGCAGCAATGTCAAAATAATAAAATGCTAAGCTACCATAATTCATGCCTGGGGTTTACATCTGTGATCCATGAACACTTTAAAAACTAAAAACAAGGAGTCAAAATGGTGATACATTAATGTTTGGTACAGTCAAAAGTTAAACACTGCATTTTTTTCACATGGCACCTATATGCAGGTAAAAATGCACATATGTAAAATAACATAATATTAAATCTTTAGCCGTACCGGATATTACAAAAGCATATGGCCTGACTTAACACACATACTAATTTACTACAAAGACGTATTTTTTGAACATATCATTTTACAATCTGCCCATGAACAGAATTTATGCTGGCTTCCAAACCACCATTTTGATTTGATACACACACTCATTTATACCAGGTATTTTATATTTTACTACCAGCAATATCATTTACTCAAATTTAAAAAAAGAAAAAGGAAAAATAAAAAGGTATTCCCAAACGGGAATGAAGCGTTACAGACTTCTTTCACTATATTAGATCCACCTTTATGAGATGGGGTTAACCAATTCCCTTCCTTGCTACCTTTTCCTTCCCAAGCTCAAGAGCAGATTCAAGTACCCATTTACAGCTGGGTAAACTGGAGTGCTACCAGGTTTTGAGCTCGGAACGTGGTAACTTTGTTGCGAGAAGCAAACGCTCTAACCACTCATTCATTTGCCCACTAGCCTGTTTTCGTACCTATCATAATCATAGCAGAACTTCATTCTTGTTATGCACCAATTTAAAATGTCCAATTCAATTTTCATCTTTACGCCAAATCTGATGCAACAAGTGGATGCCACAGGTGACATGATGTCACAAAACCTGTCAGATGTTGGGATTTTGAGGTCACCAAAATCATCAGCTCCCCAATGAGAAGATACCTTCAATAAACTTATGCCTTCTGTCCTGTGCCATCAGCTCAATGTATCTCCATGTCTTCAGTTTTCTTCTCCATGTGTTCTTTGGTTTCTCTTACCCTGGGGATTTCAGAATAAGGACTGCTTGGTAATGCTATCAACAGGTTTCCTCACTGTGTGTCCTATCCATCTCCTGCGTCTTCTTCTCATCACTCGTTCCACAGGCACTTGTCTAGTTCTTGTCATCAGTTCTACATTAGTAACCTTGTCATACCATTTCAATCCTCCTTTTCTACGCAAGCACGCGTTTATGAAAGTCAGTAGGAGGATTTTGAGGTGCTAATGTTTCATTTCACAGAAGAGTCATTTGAAAATCTTTGCCATGGCAACAAAATTTATGAAATGTAGTAAAATGTTATGCTTTGTTTAAACTAGTGTGTCTAGGATGCCAACTTCTATTCTTTCTTTCTTTCTTAATCGGAACTTCTTCTAACCCCTAACAGAGTGTAGAAGTGATGCAGAGAGCACAATGGCTCTCGAGTGAACATGCAATCAAATTGTAAGACAAACAGGTGATTGGCCTGTTGTCTCCAAACTTGCTCTCAAAACTAAGACATGCATGGCTTAATCTTTGAGACAAGTATTTGACTACTGGCAGGATCAACCAGATAACTGTCCAGACAGATGTGCGTCTTATTCGACCTCTCGTGCAGGGAGAGAGAAAGCGCTCTATGCTGAACGGATCCTGGCAGCCCCGGCAATTTTATTCTTGCTTTCTTCACCTTAGGCGAGAAACACTGGCCACCTGCCGACAAGACGTTCACTTAGTCGGATAGGACAGGCCGAAAACAACACTTCCTAGAACACCAATTATAAAGTTTGATTTTTTGATGGTATATTTTTGAAGAGGTAACTTCCCTGAAATTTAGTTCAAATGCATTCTGATCATCAGGCCACTGAAGGAAGATAATACAATGAATTTATTTGCATTATGGAGGTCTTTGACTTATACTTACTGATGGTATGAGCATGCTGGGTAATCTTGCTGTTGAGGGCAAAGGGCTCCACCAATGACTTCATTTGACAGGTGCAATTTACTGGTTATTATTCTTGTACAATTCTTAATTGTAATTCTCCATTCTCCACTCATGATAACCATTGACAGGTATAATGTCACTGTTAATAGCCTTGTACTATTCTTTACTTTAATTCTCCACTGACGATATCCTTTGACTGGTACAATTTCATTGTTATTAGTCATGAGTGGTGAATTTAACTCTCCACTCATGATATCTTTGATTGGTGCAATTATATTGTTAATAGCCTTGATAAATACTTTACTTTAATTCTCCACACATCAAAGAAGAGTTGGCCACTCGAAAAGCAGCGGCTGGGAGACTTTTTCAGGCCATAAATCGTGGATTCCTCAGCAAGAAAGAGGTTGGTAAGAAAACGAAGATGGCTGTATACCGCTCCACCTATGTCCCAGTCTTGACATATGGATGCGAGTCGTGGGCAATGACTACAACCCACAAAAGCCAGATCCAAACCTCAGAAATGAGGTATCTGAGGAAAGTGGTTGAAGTAACAAGAAGAGACATGGTCCGCAACCAGACGATACGTCAAGGCCTAAAATCCCACCCGCTGCAGACCCAAATAGAACAGTCCCAACTGAGATGGTTTGGCCATGTCTGCAGAATGGGAGAAGATCGGCTACCACGACAAGCATGGGAAACAAAGAGCCAGGGATCCAGACCTCCAGGACGACCCAGAGTCCGCTGGGAGGACAACATTAGACAATCTTTGAAGGACCGAGGACTAGAATGGAACCAGGCCAGGAAGAAGACAGCTGATAGAATGGTCTGGCGCTCTCTCTTCCAAACCTCTACACCTCACGGTAGAAGGGGAACGACTAAGTAAGTAAGTAAGTAAGTAATTCTCCACTCATGATATCCTTTGATTGGTACAATTTAATTGCTATTAGTCTTGTACAATTCTGAATCTCCTTCCCAATTTTCCACTGAAACTCCTTTTATAAGTACAATGTCACAGTTACTAGTCTTGTATTGTTCTTAATTCTCCACTCTACACACATGATATCATTTGATAGGTACAATGTCACAGTTACTAGTCTTGTATTGTTCTTAACTTTAACTCTCCACTCTAAACACATGATATCATTTGATAGGTACAATGTCACAGTTACTAGTCTTGTATTGTTCTTAACTTTAATTCTCCACTCTAAACACATGATATCATTTGATAGGTACAATGTCAGTTACTAGTCTTGTATTGTTCTTAACTTTAATTCTCCACTCTAAACACATGATATCATTTGATAGGTACAATGTCTCAGTTACTAGTCTTGTATTGTTCTTAACTTTAATTCTCCACTCTCTAAACACATGATATCATTTGATAGGTACAATGTCACAGTTACTAGTCTTGTACTGTTCTTAACTTTAATTCTCCACTCTACACACATGATATCATTTGATAGGTACAATGTCACAGTTACTAGTCTTGTATTGTTCTTAACTTTAATTCTCCAGTCTACACACATGATATCATTTGATAGGTACAATGTCACAGTTACTAGTCTTGTATTGTTCTTAACTTTAATTCTCCACTCTACACACATGATATCATTTGATAGGTACAATGTCACAGTTACTAGTCTTGTATTGTTCTTAACTTTAATTCTCCACTCAACACATATGATATCATTTGATAGGTACAATGTCACAGTTACTAGTCTTGTATTGTTCTTAACTTTAATTCTCCACTCTAAACACATGATATCATTTGATAGGTACAATGTCACAGTTACTAGTCTTGTATTGTTCTTAACTTTAATTCTCCACTCTATACACATGATATCATTTGATAGGTACAATGTCACAGTTACTAGTCTTGTACTGTTCTTAACTTTAATTCTCCACTCTAAACACATGATATCATTTGATAGGTACAATGTCACAGTTACTAGTCTTGTATTGTTCTTAACTTTAATTCTCCACTCTAAACACATGATATCATTTGATAGGTACAATGTCACAGTTACTAGTCTTGTATTGTTCTTAACTTTAATTCTCCACTCTAAACACATGATATCATTTGATAGGTACAATGTCACAGTTACTAGTCTTGTATTGTTCTTAACTTTAATTCTCCACTCTAAACACATGATATCATTTGATAGGTACAATGTCACAGTTACTAGTCTTGTATTGTTCTTAACTTTAATTCTCCACCCTACACACATGATATCATTTGATAGGTACAATGTCAAAGTTACTAGTCTTGTATTGTTCTTAACTTTAATTCTCCACTTATGACATCCTTTGACTGATACCATTTCACTGTCATTAGTCTTATGTGATCATAATGCTGTAGCTGACATTTTTTTTTCATATTAAAGACATACATTTTATGTATGTAAAAGAACATTTACACTGGTTAAAAAAAAAAATAACAACAAAAAGCTTCAAAAAAAAAAAAAAAAAAAAAACTGAATGCATACATTTTTTTTTCTTCACTTTTCACTCGTTATGAAGCATGGAATGACCACTACCGTTGGTCTGCTTGCAGGAAACCCTCATCAAATCATTCATGTCCTCTAGCAGAAGTGGTTTCTGTAACAATTTGTTTTACATGACAAGGTTGCCAACCCTTTGTGAATGCGTACATAGAAAATATTTTAAAAGTATATAAGATATTTACAAGCCACTAGTTTAATAGCGAATTAAGTCATTTATACATATTTAAGTAATTTACACATGGTACTCTGTAAGTCGCCTCAAGACTTATCATTGTTCAAGATTAGGTCATTTTTAGACAAGGTTTTAGAGGTTCTGGCATTTTCGTATCTATAAAAACTAAGTCAGCATGTAACATTCATTTGGAAGTGTAATATATAACTTACTTCAGACCTAAGGTTCTTTTATATTTGGACATGCGCCCCAATATAACCGACTAGGTTGAACAGGATGCGCCTCGCCAAAAGTTTTACATTAAAAAAAAAAAAATTGGAAGTGTCAACATTAATCTCAAAATCTCTGAATGATGCAGCCACTGACGGACACCCAGCTGAAACTATTGGAAGCAGCTTCAGATGTGAGACAGCCTCAGATGTGAGACAATGAAATAAACCTGGGTAAAACACTCACATGGTCTGTGTAGTTCCCAGGGGTATCTGACGAGACAAAGAAAGAACACGACTACTGCACCCTCAGGCATGTCACACAATGTGATTATGAGGTTGTGCATGGGCTGGCTAACTCATCATGTCAAACAGATTGTCCACAGAAATCACTGCTGCAAGAGTATGTGAATGCTTGGCACATGCTTCCTACAAAGGAACTAGTTGCAGTGGCGGCTTCTTGCTCCATAAGGAGCACACGGGAAAATGTTGATGAAGAAAATGGGTGGTAAACAGAGCTCTAGAAATATCACTTACTGGTAGTGGTAACTTCTGGAAACCTTTGGCCAACATCTAGTAGTGGTAACTTCTGGAAACCTTTGGCCAACATCTAGTAGTGGTAACTTCTGGAAACCTTTGGCCAACATCTAGTAGTGGTAACTTCTGAAACCTTTGGCCAACATCTAGTAGTGGTAACTTCTGGAAACCTTTGGCCAACATCTAGTAGTGGTAACTTCTGGAAACCTTTGGCCAACATCTAGTCTAATAAAGTAGGACACTCACTCATTCATACTAAATAAGAGGCACTTCCTCTTCAAGTACCACAGCTGGTGGCATAGGTGATCATGTCCTTCCACAACTTCCTCTCTCCAGTACTATTTATCAATTCTGTTGCTGACTTCTTTCCATGCCATGATGTCAGACTGCCCAGTAGCTTCTTTCTTTGTCATACTCCATCTCCTTCAATCTTTCCTGCTGTCACAATTTATTCCAGCTTTCTTCTTCTCATAACATGCCCAAAGACAGTGGATGTTATCATACATCAAACAATGAATGTACCAGCAATGCAGAAACTGCTCAATGTCTCATGTATGGGAAGGTAACAGGAAGTCACTCTATTAAAACTTCCAAGACAAAAAAACATATGTCACAACTTGGGGGGTGTGACGCACTAACTTATATAAGCCAGACCAGTCATAAGCATTATAAAACATGCCTACCCTTTGTTTTAACATTCAAAGCACCATGATCAATCTCATTACAACCCTACACAAACAACTGCGAAGACAACACCTAAAATGAGTCATTTGGAGCTCAACTTCACAAAAAAGCCCAGTATGAAAGAAAAAAAAAAAAGATGCTTAAGGATAACTGGACATTTACAACTCTGAAGATTGAGATGATAATCTCACTTGGCGGTGTGGGCAACCCTGTTGCCAATCGCCACAAGTGACAAATTGATCATGAAAGTGTGACGAATCCGAGTTTGCCATATTTTGGACCAAATATTCAACCAACAGTTTCACAACTCATCAGACAAAATGACTGTCAAATTTTGCATTAAATTTTCTATTAAAAAATGTGTTTTCATAATTTGCACATGAAACAGTCGTAACTCAGTAGCTAGTCAAAATACATGTTTTGAATATTTGTTTAGAGATTTTTCTTCACATTGAGCAACCGAAATGTCTCAATTTTTGCATGGTGTAGTGAGTTTTACTTCTCATAAACCACATCTGTGGGTAATTAGGAAAAACTGGTTGCCCACCTCAGCTTACGTGCTTGTTGAGTTACATCTAAACATACTCAGCATATGGAAATTTAACCACATAGCAAGTTGAAGACTAGGTTGAGGTATACAAATAATCTGATGCAGCTCCATCACATTTTGTCACACTTAAACAAAAGAACAGTGAATCTGTAACAGGATACAAGTTTATTAAACATTAATAAGATCAATATATGGGGTGTTTATAAAGTCCTTCTGCAACTTTAAACTTTAATAACATTAGATGTACACATTGGCTTCAAAGTTGCCCAACATATGTGGAACAGAGAAAGCGCATGTGGCTGACACCAGTACTATTCGTGGAAAACTCTATAGATTCCAATAGCCTCAAACTGATTACTGCTTTTTTTTGAAAACATTCAAGTAGACGTCTGAGAGTGTACGTAGAAGAAGAAGATGTACACATGATAGATGTAAATGGCATATGAAAGCATACTTTATTAAGCTTGATAAAGAGCTAACACTCAGTGACTGGTGGATCAAAGACAAGATATGACTTTATTAAGTTTGACAAAGAGGTAACACTCAGTGACTGGTGGATCAAAGACAAGATATGACTTTATCAAGTTTGACAAAGAGCTAACACTCAGTGACTGGTGGATCAAAGACAAGATATGACTTTATCAAGTTTGATAAAGAGCTAACACTCAGTGACTGGTGGATCAAAGACAAGATATGACTTTATTAAGTTTGACAAAGAGGTAACACTCAGTGATTGGGGGATCAAAGACAAGATAAGACTTCATTAAGATTGACGCAGAGCTAACAGTGATTGGTGGATCAAATTAGTGATCCTGAGCACCCATAGTTGGGACACTTGACATGGATAAGGGAGAGATACTGAGAACAATTAATGATCACCTGTTAGAGAATGACACTGCAATAGATGAATCACCAAGGACTTGGAATTTGGCATCAAATGTAAGGCTAGCAGAGATGGACACGAGAGGACGCATCCATCATGTATACAACCAGCGAGCTACAGGAATATTATACATTCACACTCTTCGACATATACTGAGGGAGACTGAGCACCTATGGGTTTACTCAGAGTGCAATGATGTCGATTCTGTTCAACAATAACAATATGTGATCCTGACCTTAGGTTCATCCAAATAATAAAGTTTTGATGAGTAAACAACAACTTAGCCTTTATAAATTATACTTTTTATACACCATTTACAGTGTACACCTTAGGTTCATCCAAATAATACAGTTTTAATGAGTAGACAACAACTCTCACTTTATAAATTACAGTAGAACTCCATTTATCCGAACCCCAATTATCCGAACATCCAATTATCCGAACAAATTTTCCAGAAAGAAAAAAAAAAAATCAGATGTCACAGTCACGTTAGACTAAAATTCTGAATCTTTTGATGCGGCAAACTTCAAATGTGTGCGAACAATTTGTAGAGAATGGGATGGCTAATGGTCGGTCGCTTACGTACAGGAAGTCAGTTAGATCATAAAGTCAGTTAATATCTGGTTTACCAATCCAGTGTACGTGTGCGTTCTAGGTAGAACACTGGCTAAACAGACAGTTCAACTTAAAATAATTGTGTCTGCTACTACAGCAGAATAATTTTGGTGTACAAGTATTTCTCTGTGCGATATGGCATCTTCCAGTAGGCCTAAAGCATATAAAAGGAACCGCAATGTTTTGTCAATTGAAACGAAAAACAGAAATTATCAAGAGACTAGGACAAGGTGAAACTGTGTCTTCACTTGCGAGGATTTTCAATGTTGGGAAAGCTACCGTCTCTGACATCAAAAGTAACAAGGATAAAATTATGAGTTTTGCATCGAAATTTGATAGTGAAAATGGGTCGAAGAAACGTAAAACCATGAGAAATGCGAAAGATGTGAAATTGGAAGAGGCTTTGTATATATGGTTTGTGCAAAGAAGAAGCAAAGAGGAACCTATCTCTGGTTCTCTGTTGTGTGAAAAGGCACTTCAGTTCAACAATCAACTTGACGGTCCTCCTGACTTTAAGGCTAGCCAGGGATGGTTAAGAAACTTTAAATCTCGTCATGGCATACGAGAATTGGAGATTTAAGGGGAATCTTTATCTAGCGATGCAACTGCCGCTAAAAATTTTAAAGAAACATTCTTGGCTTTTTTGGAAGAAGAAGGTTATTAACTCGATGATGTGTATAATGCTGATGAGACTGGCTTATACTGGAAATCATTGCCTCAAAAATCACTTGCATCTCAGCGCGAAGCAGCTGCCCCTGGGTTTAAAAAGTGCAAAGAGAGAGTAACAATTTTGGTAGCCGCGAATGCCAGTGGAAGTCATCGTTTACCGGTGCTAATGATCGGCAAAGCCAAAAAACCACGTTGTTTAAAGAATGTGACATGTCTCCCATTGTGTTACAAAGCACAGAAGAGTGCTTGGATGAATAGTGAAATATTTCTTGATTGGTATACAAATCAGTTCATCCCAAATGTGAAGAGGTTGAGAGAACAAGAAAAGAAAACTGGAAAAGTAATTCTTCTACTGGACAATGCACCATCTCATCCAGAGAAGGATACATTGAATGCAGTTGATGCAAATTTTAAAGTAATTTTTCTGCCTCCCAATGTAACAGCATTGATTTAACCAATGGATCAGGGTGTAACAGCAAAGCTTAAAAAGATGTACAAGAAGGAAGTCCTGCGTCGTTTATTGTTGGCTGAAGATGAAGAAAGTGTGGTGGCGTTTTCCAAAAAGCTTAATCTCAAAGACTGCTGCTATATGTTAGCTGATGCTTGGACCACCCTGTCACAAGATAATCTCAACAAGGCTTGGAGTAGATTGCTTGGGAAAAAAGGAGGAAATGAAACTACTGCAGTGGACACAAATGATGATTGTATAAATGAAGTTGTGGAACTGTTTCAAGCAATGCCCGGATTTTCGGACTGTGACAAAGATGATGCACACATGTGGCTAGAAGATGATAATGATTCTGGTTTTCAGTTTTTGAATGACGAAGAAATTTTGTCTTTTGTGCAAGAAGAAAACCAAATACATGTGTAGTGACCGATGATGAAGACTCCTCAGAAGTACATGATGTACTTGTGGATTATGAAGAAAAAACCAAAACGTCGACCAAGTCCTGAAGAGGCCTTTATAGCACTAGAAACAACGATGGCTTGGTACGAGCAAGAAGATGACAGCTGTCCTACACGGCTTCTGCTGTTGAAGAGAATGCGGGACTTAGCAGCCAAAAGGAGACTATCCAGTTTGGTGCAAAAAGAGGATTCCTCATTATTTTAAATAGTGGGCTACATCTGTGCAAGTACATATATACGTAAGTTGCGCCTGGTTTTGAATCGTTTGTAATGTTATTTTGAAAACATTTCTCTTTCTTAACAAAAATAATTAATACAAGTAGTACATGCACTGCAGTGTAATAAAAGATTTTGGTGATACAGTGATCTAATACAGTGTGGGTATTATTATTACAGTACAAGTAAATATGTTTTATAGTGTATTTTCCTTGTGATGGTTAATTATTTTTAGAAATATGTGTACATGTACTCGATACATTATGTAATCCAATTATCCGAACATTTGATTATCCGAACGATGCTCGGTCCCATGGGGTTCGGATAAATGGAGTTCTACTGTATGCCTTTATACACCATTTACAGTGTGCAAAGTTATTAAAGATTATAGTTGCGCAAGGACTTGATAAAGACCCTATACCACATCTCATTTGCTTGCATGAGTATCAAATACTGCAGGTTCTCTGTTTATGTGACAGATTTATTCCTGAGACTCTTGTATAAATGAAAAGTGTCAACAGAACAGTTTTTTCCCCATTCAAATACATGTCAAGTTGAAGGATGTAGTAATGCAGCCCCAGAATATCTCCAGATGAAGCTCAACACATATTTTCTAGACTTTTCAATTATAAAAAAAAAACATGTAATTAACTAACAGTAATAATCATGCATACAACAACATAAAAAGACACAGTTTACCGATAGTAAAACCTTCTTTACTACAAATCTTTCTAAAACCTCTCTAAAGATGTCAAGACATTGATCTAGCTTTCCCCCCCCCCCCCCCCCCCCCCCCCCCCCCCCCCCCCCCCCCCCCACCCCCCACCCCCACCAACCCCCCTCCCCCCCCCCCTCCCCCCCCCCACCCCACCAAACCACCCCCCCCAATTTTATGGATAATTCTCGCTTGTTTTGCTATACTGTCAGTAACTGACACAAACACTTACAGTACAGCATGCTTATGTGTCATTATTACTTTAATAGCAATAACCCGTCAACATTGACAGGTTATTAATTATAGTGTGTTGTTTCTGTTACATGTATTACAGACGGTACTATTACTACTGTGGTCATTTCATTGCAGGCAACCGTCATTAGATATTTGTAGTGAAAATTATATGGATGTATTAAATATGAAGACATGGAGTAACCTTACCTAAATGACATGTGGAGCAGTGATAATGATCTAATGGACCGTAAATTGACTAAATAACTAACATTTTTTTTATGACAAAATGTCTCGTAATTGTTTGTGCATCTTTTAAAATCTTGCCCTGGTCGACTTACTGCCTTTGAGAACAACGTTTGAAGTTTGACAAAACTCCAGGTCATGTACTGTTTATCAATCGTGTTGTTGGCTTCTTTCCATAATCAAACTGTTCATGCACACCTTCATTTGCGCACTTTTTATATTTTTGGGAGAGTATACAATTAAAATCTAACTAAGGGGAAACAGCTACAATTATTCTCTCGAAAATTCGAACTTTCAAATCGTTTCAAAGCACATAATCACATCTACTGTTTGTTCCACAGAACTAACACAAACACTCAGGTGAGTGTACAGCACACAATGCCCCATGTACCTCCAGGCGGTGGGGGGGTGTCTCTGATGAGACAAAGAAAGAAGACGTCTACTGCTCCCTCCAGCATGTTGCACCAGGATAATATAACAAATACAAGGTTATGATTGGAGGCTGAGAACCTCATCATGTAAGACACATTGCTACAGAAACCACTATTGCGAGAGAATGAGATTGCTAGGTGCAGGTTTCCTGCAAGAGGACCAGTTACACTGGTGGCTCCAATCTCCGTTAGGAGCAACAAGGAAAATAATGATGATGAGTGAGCTCTTAGGGGGTCAATGTCCCTTTATTCAACTTCGCTTAATGTTTAATTCTTTCTTGATCCTTATGGAGCATGAACCATCACTGAAGCTGGTCCCTCTTGCAGGAAGTTTGCATCAAAGTATCCACTGGCTCTTGCAGCAGTGATACCAGTAGCTACGTGTTTTACATAATGAGGCTGCCAGCCTCATGCACAACCTCATACACAACCTCTCTGAGGTGACAGTAGTGTCTTATTTGTATTTTGGCTCCGTGGAACTTTATATGGTGAACATTAATACCTTGTATAAGTTTATTATTATTATAATGCTTAATAATACAGGATACATCCGTATCCTTTATCCAAAACCATCGGGGACAGCTGTGCTTCGGAAACCAAATTTTGTTTCAGTTTCCAGATGCCGCCAAATCAAGTTTAAAAAGCGAGTCACAATTGCACAGTGGCCCACAATCACCCAAACGTGTTCAAAAATCACCCAATATGTGTTCAAAAAGTGTCCAAAGAAACTTTTGATTATGAGAATATTTAGGTTTTCAGGTGTTCCGATAAAAGCATACAGATGTGCATTTGGTTTTCATTCCAATTTTATGGACTTCCTGCACACTTTCTAAATCACTTGCGGTACGTTAAGGACCATTATAATGTAAAATAACTACATACTGCTACAAATGAATTGGTAGCAATTTAATTTAGGGCTGATACACACAAAAGTTATGAATGGTGTATATCACTGCTGCCCTCTTTGAATTAAATGTACACACAATGAAAAAGTTGCTAAATAAACAAAGTCACAATTCCAACAAACACAACACTTAAAAATGCATTTGATTCATACATCTTACAAATTTCAATATGGCTGATCAATGACACATGTACAAAGCATGTATTCTGCTTGTCAGAACACAAGACTTATATCAATGACATTATATTTAGGTAACTTGTCCTGCTTGGCAACCATTCTATGCAGCAGTAAGCACAACCGATGTCCAGATTTTTTGCTCTGGAATTTTCCAAATCTGTAACTTCAAGAAGGGCACATAAACAGAATTTAAATTGCTAAAAATATGATCGCGTAACTTTGAATTTGCATAAACTGACTTTGCGTAAACAAAGAACTTACAGTACAGCATTGGTAATGAGTCCAAGCACTTAGGTTTTCACTGTACACTTTCCTTCTCTACAGTGCCACCCAGTTCTAATGCAAATAATCCAGTCTTCATTACATATTAAATCTCTCTTTTAAGCCAAGTGGCCAGTTCCAACACAAACACAAATTGTTATTATATGACTGCTTTCTTTATAGGGTCATCTTATCCAGTTTAACTGAAGTTAAGCGAACATGGCAAGCACATCACACAGTGCCTGCCTCCTCAGGTCTCGGCCACGTGTTACTTCTCACCACATTCAACTACTGAAAGAGTGTCACTAGTCTCTTGGCAGCTTTGGCTATATCATATGCATACTGAATAACTTGCTGGCTCTTAACTCGGAAGTCAGGGTTGGCGTCTTGCTCTGGAGATGGTGGCCAAGACTTACACTCATCCCTCAGCCGTTCTGCGCTGGTTACCAAAGTTATTCGTGCTTCCTGGAGTCTTTCTGATCCAGTTTCCTGTGGTGTTAAACATTAAGACAATGTGATGACGCACATTAATGATGACATACTTGTCATCTGAATGGCAAAACACATTTACATAATTATACAGAAATTATAATGAATAAACAAAACAAAAAAAAAGTTAAAAAAATATTATGATGGAGAAGACAAAAGTGACGGAGTGTGTGTATGTTTATACATGTTTGGTGCTCTTTAATTCTTAAATAAACATCTCTGACAAAGAGCTTGACGATCTCAGTTTTGCAGAAAACGTGGTTCTTTTGTCCTTTAACCACAAATAGATGAGATGAAAATATCTGATAACAGGTTGCGAACATTAGGTCTAAAAATGCACAGGGAAATGAAAAAGATTTTGAGAATCAATGCAACAAATGATGGCTAAATAGGGCGGGAAGAAACATCCTTCAAGATGTAGAACCTCACATCTATCTCGGCAGTAACTTAGATAATGCTGGAGGAACAGACAGTGATATTATAACGTGATATTAAATAAGAATACAAAAGCCATGAGGAGCTATCATTGCATTGGGAAATATATGGAAATAAAAAGGAATCAAGGCCAACATAAAAATAAGAATCTTACTAGTGCTAGTATAATACAGAAGAATTTTTTTGCTCCAGAAGAAATGGATTAATTATGGAAGATTATGTAAAGAGGAAGAGTGTGATGATGATGATGTTGTATGGTGGTACTGTTGGCCACTGTGTTAACTGAAATAGCACAACAGAAAACAAACAAACTGTAAAAAAGAAAATACTCTTACCGATAATGTATAAAATAAGTAATTCTAATTTATTTATTTATTTAAAAAAAAAATTACTTTTAACAAAATACCAACAGTGTGAATCTTGCAATGAAATTTATCTTGGAAAACAAAAATTTTACAAAAAAAAAACAAACAAAAAAAAACAACATAAACTGAAGCAGACTGGCTTATAAATAAACCAAAAGGGAACAAAAGTGCACAAAACGATAGTGAAGACAAATAAATGAAAAAATTAAATAATAACACAAGAAGAAAAGTGAAGAAACAAACTACGGCACATGAATTACTTGGATGCTGACCTGAACACTGTTCTGCTGGTGAAGCAAAACTGATTATGAGGCAGACAAGAAACATTAACTTGTGCAAACTACATTCTGACATATTCAGCTACAGGGAATAACACAAATATGTAAGAGTATCTTCATTTTTATAAAAACATGAAGCAAAATTGTTGTTATTTTATCTCAAACTTATTGAGCTATTTGTGACACATCGCTATAGCAACCGCTTATTGGATGTTTTTGGAAATAATAAAGTCATCATTTTTCTTTGCATTCTTTATGCAGCACTGTAGCTGCTGTCCTTGAAGGAAGCCTGCACCAAACAGTTACATGACTCTTGCAGCAGTGATCATGTCTGTGGCTATTCACTTTTACCTGATGACGTTGCCAGCCCCAAGCACAACCTCGTATTAGTCACTTTACAGGACATGCCTGCGGGAGAAGTAGTTCTCTTCCTTCTTTGTTCAAAGAGGAGCCACGGTAGCACAGTGGTTAGTGCACTGGCTTCCTAGCTCAGTGATCCATGGTTTGATCCCCAGTTGAGGTCAGATTCTTTTAGACCGCAAACGGCTCTGGGGTCAACCCAGCCTCATGAATTGGGTACCACAGCAACTCTGGGAAGGTTAAGGCGGCTGGCGTGATGCTGACCACATCAACCCTAGTGTGCCGTTGATCAAGAAAATATGGGCCTAACACCATATTCCCACTATACCTCAATGGGCGTGTAATGGGATTCTCCCCCCCCCCCCCCCCTTTGTTCAAAGACCCCCGCAAACCACATGGGGCGAATATTGATGTACTGGTATTATACAACCTGACTTTTGACCTCAAAAAAAGTTTTCTAAGTATATTCTCTGTTGTTGTCCTAACTTCGTATAATATTCCTTAATTCCTAATCTATGTTGCGTTTATTCTTTGCCCATTCTCATTGAGTCAAAACTGAGACTTGTCATTCTATTATATTTACATGCTTCCTTCTGAAAGCATGGTCCTTTATTTTCGCTGTGTATTTGGAAATGACTAGAAGGAATGACCAATTACCTTAGCCATGACTGCAAAATTAAAGTGAGACAATTATTTTAAAAACTGCACGTCTGAAATAGATTATGCTGGTAATGTCAAAGTAAAAGTACAATATGAAAGCATTTTTTGTGTGTTAATTTTTTTCAACTTTCTTCACTTTATCTAACACTTCTAATGCAGGCCTATTTTCCCGTTAGACCTATTTTATTCACTCCATGTCTATCCTGCTATTGTCTGATCCTTCGCTCTGGCTCTAATCTATGACTTCCTTGACTTCCCTGTCCTCTCTTCTCTGTAGGTTCTATTTCAGGGTCATGTGTTGATATTTTATACACTCTTTATGCACATAGTCACCATCTTTGTTTTCTTATTACCCCATTGAAACAGTTTTAAATTTTGTACGAGTATATCAAGCTTGTCTTCTTTGATCCTTAGTCACCGACTGTCAAAGCAGTCAGTGGACATCACGCCAGGTGGTGTCTTGTAGGGCAGCAACAAACTGCTCCCACTTTACTCGCCGGCCATCCTTCGTGCAGTGCCCCAGATCTAGTTCATTCTTTGCATCTCAGCATCCACAATTCTCTGCCAGGTTGTTTTTGGTCAGCCTCTCTTTCGCTTTCCTTCAGGGGTTCACAGCATAGCTGTTCTTGTGACTGCACCAGGGTCTCTTCTGAGGATGTGGCAAATCCAACTCCAGAGTCTGCGAGCTATGATGGTGTGCATGTCCTCTTGGTTGCTCCAAGTAAGAAGTAAGGTGATGGTACTTGGCTAAAAGATTCTGAGAGTTTTCCTTAGGAAGATTGTGTGGTAGGAGGACAATTTTGACATTTCCTTCTTGTTACCTTCCAGCATTCCACACCATAGAGAAGCACAGAAAGTGCACAGCTCTCATACAATCTTAATTTGGAGTTTGTACTGTACTGAGAGGACTTCTAGATGTTGTTTCGACTAGCAAAGATCAAGCTTGTAAAAAGAATCATTTACTGTCATGGTTCATGTTTTTTTTTTTACAGATTTTGTCTGTAGCTTTTTATTTTGTCTGCTATCAAAGTCAGTTGCTTTCAAGCTTGTTTAAGGAGAAGAAGGTATTTTAAGGCAACACGGTGGCAAAGTCGTTTCAGTGCTTGCTTCTTGAGGCAAAGCTACTGGGTTCAAAACCCACGTTTCAGTCTACCCAGCTGTGAATGGATACCTGACTCTGCTCCTGAGTTGAGGAAGATAAAAAGAGCAAAGAAGGCAAGCGGTCATCCCAATTCATACAGCAGAGACCCAGTATAGTGAAGTCTTTAACACTTCGCTCTTCTACAGCAGCATCTGCTACAGGACTAAATTCACCTTCTTTTATGTTATTTATTTCAACGCCTGGCAACAAGTGGCTGATGTTAGTTTATCATGTCACCAATTCTAAATCAATAAAAACTTTCCAAATTCTATTTCTATGTCTTCTCATCACTCGCCAATATCAACAAATTATCCCCCAAAACTTCACCAGCTTCTGGCATCAGCACCTGCTCCACATTACTTGGCTAGATATAACTGAATTCCAAACAATGAAAACTAAATGCCATTTATGCTCATACAAAATAATTAAATCTACATGGTGACTGTAAAGTCCTTGTTTATTTTTAAATTTTTATATCCTAACTTGTATCTTCTCTTCTTCTCTTCTTCTTTGATCCATAACCGCCAACCGTCAAAGCAGTCAGCGGCCATCACGCCTGGTGGCGTCTTGTAGGGCAGCAACAAATTGATTCCACTTTGCTCGGTCGGCGGCCATCCTTCGTACAGTGCCCCAACTGTGGTTCATTCTTTGCATCTCAGCTTCCACAGTTCTCCGCTAAGTTGTTTTTGGTCGGCCTCTCTTTCGCTTTCCCTCGGGGGTCCATAGCATAGCTGTTCTTGCGATGGTATCAGGGTCCCTTCTGAGGACATGGCCAACCCAACTCCAGCGTCTGCCAGCTATGATGGTGTGCATGTCCTCCTGGTTACTCCGAATAAGTAGTTCTTGGTTGCTGATGGTGTTTGGCCAAAAGATTCGGAGAATTTTCCTTAGGCAGATTGTGTGGAAGGAGGACAGTTTCGACATTTCCTTCTCTGTTACTCTCCAACATTCCGCACCATAGAGAAGCACAGAAAGTACGCAGCTCTCATACAGTCTTAATTTGGTGTTTGTGCTGTACTGGGAAGACTTCCAAATGTTGTTGAGAATAGCAAAGGCTGTTCTCGCTTTATTCATTCTGTTGTTAATGTCCTTGCTTGTTCCGCCGTCAGGTGTTACTATGCTTCCTAGGTAAGTAAATGTGTCTGTCTGTTCTAACTTCTGGTTCCTTACTGTTATTGGCTCAGGATTGCCCACATTTAGTGTCATGACCTCTGTCTTCTTCAGATTGATGTTCAGGCCAACCTGCTGGCCCATACTTATTCAGTCTATCAGTTTTGTCTTGAATGTGTTGGTGTGAATGCGCGAGCAGTGCAATGTCATCTGCATATTCCAAATCTTCCAGTGTAGAAAACGTTGTCCATCTAATTCCTCTTGGACTGCCCTCTGTTGTCTGGCGCATCACCCAATCTATGACTGTCAAAAATAATGTTGTTGATAAGGGGCATCCCTGTCGTACTCCTGTTTTCACTTCGAAAGTTACATTACTCGATCCAACACTGCACGTAAAGTTAGAATAGAGGCTTTTTATAATGGAAACAATGCGGCTGGGAATTCCATAAGCCCTCAGAATTTTCCATAGGCTGTCCCTGTGTATGCTGTCGAAAGCCTTTTCAAAATCAACAAAGTTAATGTACAGCTGTCTCTGCCATTCTGAGCACTGCTCTATAATGTTCCTGAGGGCAAATATATGATCTGCACATCTTCTGTTCTTTCTGAAGCCCGCTTGTTCTTTCCTCAGTTTATGGTCAACTGCTTTTGAAATTCTATGGATGATTATCCTGCCTAGTATTTTGCTGGGAACTGAGAGGAGGGTAATTCCTCTCCAGTTGTTGCAGTCTGCAAGGTCGCCCTTCTTGGGCAATTTGACAATTGTTCCTTTACTCCACTCTGTTGGTGTTGTCTCAGTTTCCCAGACTTGTGCAAATAGTGGTTCTAATAGTTCTGCTGCTAGTTCAGGGTCTGTCTTGAATAGCTCAGCATTCAGATTGTCGTGACCAGGCGCTTTTCCATTTTTTAGCCCTTTGATAGCTGTGATAATTTCTTCTTTTCGTGGAATGTCTGTATTTACGTCTAAGTCACTTTCAGCCTCAGGAACATTCAGCTGAGTCTCTGGTGGTTCCTTATTCAGTGTTTCTCTGAAGTGCTCTGCCCACCTTGTTTCCTGCCCCTGTGCTGTGGTGATGAGATTTCCTTGCTTGTCTCTTACTAACGTTATGTTGTTTGCACCTCGTTTTCCACTGATAGCTTTAGTTATTTTATAAACTGTGCTTTGTTCATTTCTCAGTGCTGCCTCTTCTGCCTGTCTTGCAAGGTCATCCAGAAATGTCCTTTTGTTAGCACGGGTTTGACGTTTTACTTCCTTGTCCAGCTGACTGTACTGTTCACTATATATTGCCTTTAACCTGGGAGACTTAGCTTCTGTTTTCTTCCTTTTCATTTCCTTTCTCTTCGCTATGGTGTTTAGCGTTTCTGGTGTTATCCAGTCTTGGCTCTTTCTTTCCTGGAATCCCAAGCATGACTTGCTGCTTTCTTTATATATTGTTGAGATGGTGTTGAATTTCTGGTCCACATCGTCGGTCTCTGTTCTTTCCTGGCTTTTGGTAATCAGATATCGTCTCTTTACGTCGACCAAAAACGCTTTTCTGGTGAGGGGGTCCTTAAGTTTCGTGATGTTGTATCTTTTCTGTTTGACTGCAACTGGTCCAGCAGCTCTGAGTTTCACCTTCAGTCTTGCTACTACTAGGTGATGATCACTTCCCACATCTGCGCCTCTTCTTACTTTCACGTCTTGTAGTGCATGTCTCCATCTGCCATTGATCATTATGTGATCTATCTGGTTTTTGTCTCGTCCGTTTGGTGATTCCCATGTTAACTTGTGCACTTCTTTGTGTTGAAAAAGTGTTCCTCCGATGACCAGGTTGTTAATACTGCAGAAGCTTATTAATTTGTCACCATTCTCACTTACTGTTCCACTGCCGCATTTCCCCATTACTCTTTCGTTATACTTATTGTGTGTTCCAACTTTCGCATTTAGGTCTCCCATTACTATAATAAGATCGTACCTGGGTACAGTTTCCATTTCCTTTTGTACCTGTTGATAGAACTCGTCCTTGATCTCTTCGTCGCTGTCATTTGTTGGTGCATAACATTGTATAATTGTGGTGTTGGTGAATCTCCCTCTCAGTCTTGCTCTTATTAGTCTGTTGTTAATGGGTTTCCATTCCAGTAGAGATCTTTCCATTCCTTTCTTAAGGATAATGGCTACACCTTCGTTGTGCTGACCGTCCTCTCTACCAGAATAAAGTACTGTTTCCCCTGTAGCTGTTTTTATTCTCCCCATCCCTGTCCATCTGCTCTCGCTTATTCCCAGGATATGTAGTTTGTAATTCCTCATCTCTGCTGTAATCTGTCTCAGCTTTCCCGCCTCGTTCATAGTTCTGACATTCCAAAAACCAATTCTGGTTTCGTGTTTTGCGGTCTGGGCATCCGTTTTCATGCCAGTGGCTTCCTTTCGGCTTTCACCACTGTCAGTCATACGAGCCTGAGACTTCGGATGTCCGTCCCGCATCAAAGTATTTCCATTTATTGCTGTTTCCGTAACGTGTGTGATTTTTTACACAGACAGGGGTGTCGGCCCTGTGCTAAAACCCCCAACCTGGAGGACCAGGGTACCAGCTTTTGTCTGACCCCTACCCACGCAGACCAGTCCAGCATGGTTGAACCTACCAGGAGTAAAACTCCCACTGGCATGGCTCTGGGGATTGTCAGGGTACACAAGCTGCCATACCGCTACAAGGTATAGGTACCATTGATGGCAGTAACTTGTATCTATTGGATGTAAATAATAAACGTCAAAACAAGGGGCAATAACTGCTATTAGGAAAATTAGTTTTCTTTTTTAATTTTAAATCTTTTATTTCCTGAAATAAAATTAAATCTCAAATGACCTATAAACTGATGTTACAAGAGACAGCAAAAAATTCTGCCTGCTACAAAATCTTGTGCGCAACAGACTGGATCTCAAGTTGTAATGTTAATGTGAAACAGAAATGCTATTCTACTAAAATGGTAGTTAATTCTCTTCATTTTGACTTTTGGATAGGAGTGAAGAAATAACAATTTAAAACGTAACTTTTCAATAACCTTGTACATGTGTGTTACATTATTCTCTTACTATTTCTGAGAAAGTGTTACCCAGCTCCCACAGGTTAACAAATCTTTGATCTAAACACCACACTGGCTTACTCAATTTTAGTCAAGTTTTAACCATACCTGTCAACCTCCTGAGATAAAAATTTGTACACAGTTAAAAGAACCTCAACGCAGCACCAATAAAAACCGTAAAAAATAAATAAAAAAACCTTACACAACAGTTTTTGTAATACAGAAGATGAACAGTTTAAAAAAAAAAAAAAAAAAAAATGTTCTTTACACATTTTTGACTAAAAATAACAGAAAACTGTACTGAAAAAATCTGTACAAACTGCTTGTACATTTGTACACGGACAAAAATTAAAAATTCCTGTATAGATTATCCCTTTCCTGTACAAGTTGACAGGTATGGTCTTAACTTTTCTTATTCAGTTACTGACAAGATCATGGAGCACTGGTCTTAAAAAAACTCATGCCAAGTCCCTCGGTTGCATGCCATCAGCTCAAGGTCTTTCCACATCTTCATGATTTTCAGTTCTCTTCTCCGTGTGTTTTTCGATCTGCCACTATCTCCCCTTCCATGGTGATCCCAAAACAAGGATTGCATGGTAATGTTATCAATTGGTTTCCTCAATTTGTGTCCTATCCATCGCCTGCGTCTTCTTCTCATCTCGTTCCACTGGCACTTGTCTGGCTTCTGTCATCAGTTTCATACTGATGATCTTGTCGTACCATTTCAATAATTCTATTCTACGCAAGCACCCGTATATGAGCGTCTGTAACGTCTTGGTTGTAACTTATCCAACTTTACCATCCAAATTGATAACTTACTATTTTATAAGTAACAACTTATACAGTTTTAACTAGGTCTGTTATAAAAAATAAGCAGATACATTTTTTTTAGATTCTTGAACATTCTGACAGCAAATAGTTGAATGAAGTATGATAGTTCTGAGTGACAAAAGCTAACATGAGACAACAATGAGATAGCCCATGAAGCTACAATGAGGGTGTGAATCTTCTACCTCTATTAATCAGTGGAATATTTTAAAACATGTAATATAAATAGTTGTAAATATTCGCAAGGACCTAGTAACTACTATTATTTAATATAACAGGGCCAATAAAAACAAACATTAAAACTGTTACATGCTGAAACAACTAAATAATTTGACAAATGGCAAACTATAAGGGACATGTAAGATTCATGAGCAAGTCATAAGATCTGACTCAAGGTGAGGCTGCATTTGACTGACACATTCATCATGCAAAAAGTTGCTATAGAAATCACCACCACAGGAGCACATGATGTGCTTTGGTCCATGCTTCCTGTAGGTGAGTCAACTTCAGTATGAATTTACACTCCTTGAAGAGTGAAAATGGGACCGGCACTCATTCAAGTCTTATACGGAACCAGTTACTTTCCCCTAACCCAGTGGCGTAAGGGAGGTGGTCCGCCCCGGGTGACAGCTAGGAGGAGGGTGCCATCGGACAGTATTGTGATAGTAATTTCTGTTCAAAATATTCTTGCAAGTGTGTTTCTTTATTGGTGGGCGGGGGGTGCCAAAGGAAGGACCTGCCACGGATGCCAAATGCCCCCTAACCTAACCTACTTCCCTAACACTTTCAAATTCACACCCATGGTATGATGATCAACCACGTTTGCCATGCTTACATCTGGGAACAAAGAGGCCATTTCCAAGACAGCTGTATATATCCGTTCCGAGCACGACTCAAAACTGGAGTTGGAAAAAAAAGCCACAAAAAGGAAAATGTAAGCAACACTGTAAATCACAAAGCTGCACATGAAAATGAAAACAAAAAATGATAGAGCAAAGGGTAAAAAGAATACGGCAAAAAAACAAAAAAGAGGCACTTTTGCATTACATAACTAACTTTTGCATTGCACAACCAACTTTTGCATAAGATTAAATACTCTAATACAAACAAAACTTAAAATGGTCAAGCGATGTCTACTAAGAGAGAATTTTCTAGCTATATTTCAATTCTTAATATTTCTTTTTCCATTTAGAAACACAAACATTTAAAGTTAAATCAAGTAGAGGAAAAAACATCTTTTAGGCATTCACTTTTTTCCTTTACTGTACTCAATGAAATTTAGATGATATGCGAAAAGTCAGAACTGGCTGTGTCAATGCAGGTCAAAACACAGTAGATTAAAATGTACCACTATGTTCAAAACAAAGGATTCGATAGTTATTTGGCCAAGTGAATGACATAGTTTGAAGAAACGCTTTCATTGAATCTGTCCTTCATCGTTCACCATTTAACACTTGCTCCTTCCATTTCTCAATTAATTATTCCCCTTACTTAAATGAAGTTATTTCCACTTTATTTAATAATACATACTGTACAAGTATTAGTTATTATATAAAATCTGCTGTGGAAATGCCGGTCAAACCATGGTAAATTAACATGCACCATGAAAGGGAGCTGCATGCAGAATTTCAGCTTTCTATGATGAGTGAACACAGAGATTCTGAGCGTTAAATATCTGAACCACAACACATATATAAACTTCCTGTCAAGCTAAATAAAAGTGGGTTAAAAAAACAGAAAAATGTCAGTGACAATAAAAGTAAGACTTTTGGAAAAGACAGTCTAAACATTCAGTATATAAAAATAATTCTTAAAAGATAAACATTTCTAAAACAGATCATGCAAAGCAAAGCAAATTCAAAACTTAAAAAAACAAAACAAACAACACCAAAAAAAAAAAAAAATGTTGCCATGGAGAGATGCTTTCTAGGTCTGCTTTAGTTCTACACTGATTTCAAAAAGTAATTCTCTATCAATAACATTATTTTTATTCAAGCAGACTGTTAGTGCTCAAGAGACACCACAGAAAGGCAGAAAAACCATCTCAGAGGTGGAACCTACTGCTGATCTCTTTATCCTCCATCTTTAAAACCCTGAAAGGGATACCTGATATCCTAGCCCTCTCGTCACATTAGAGTCTGACAGGACTAACCACTGACTGCTAATAATAGGTTCATGTCACACTTCATGTTGTCAAACATCTCTCACTGTCACTTGTCATTTTAATTCTTACTTCTTTTCTTATAACCACAGCTTTTGCTGTGATGTGCCAAAGGTGGGGGTTGGCCACTAATACTGTTAACGTAATATGGCCTGGTATCAATCAATCAATCAATACCCTTTAGCTCCCCAAGGAGCACAGGCCTTCAACATACACATACCAAGTCCTCCTGTCATGTGCCAACTGCTCAGGTTCTTTCCATGTTTTCCTCATCATTTTCACTTCTGTATTTAGCTCTCTTCTCCATGTGTTTTTTTTTTTGGTTGAAATCAGAGGCACATCTCCAATCCAACCTGCAAGTCTGGAAGGAAGAGCTGGAGAAGAGAGGGATGGTCATAAGCAGATCTAAAACAAAATCCATGGTGATATCACGAGAAGAAAGAAGACATCAGATTAAGCTGGGAGAACAGGTCCTGGAGCAGGTCGACCACTTTAAATACCTCGGAGCTATTATAGACCGAAAGGGAGGCATCAAAGAAGAGTTGGCCACTCGAAAAGCAGCAGCTGGGAGACTTTTTCAGGCCATAAATCGAGGATTCCTCAGCAAGAGAGAGGTTGGTAAGAAAACGAAGATGGTTGTATACCGCTCTACCTATGTCCCAGTCTTGACATATGGATGCGAGTCATGGGCAATGACTACAACCCATAAAAGCCAGATCCAAACCTCAGAAATGAGGTATCTGAGGAAGGTGGTTGAAGTAACAAGAAGAGACATGGTACGCAACCAGACGATACGTCAAGGCCTTAAATCCTACCCCTTGCAGACCCAAGTAGAACAGTCCCAATTAACATGGTTTGGCCATGTCTGCAGAATGGGAGAAGATCGGCTACCACGACAAGCATGGGAAACAAAGAGCAAAGGATCAAGATCCAGAGGATGACCCAGAGTCCGCTGGGAGGACAACATTAGACAATCTTTGAAGGACCAAGGACTAGAATGGAACCAGGCCAGGAGGAAGACAGCCGATAGGGTAGTCTGGCGCTCTCTCTTCCAAACCTCTACACCTCACGGTAGAAGGGGAACGACTAAGTAAGTAAGTTCTCCATGTGTTTTTTGGTCTACCTCTGCCTCTCTTTCCCTGTGGATTCCAGAACAAGGACTGCCTTTTAATGTTATCAACAGGTTTCCTCAATGTGTGTCCTATCCATCACTAGCGTCTTCTTCTCAACTCTTGTTCCACTGGCACTTGTCTGGTTTTTGTCATCAGTTCCACATTTGTGACTTTGTCATACCATTTCCAATCCTTCTATTCTACACAAGCATCCATTTTTGAAAGTCTGTAGCTTTTTGGTTGTTGTTTTTATTGTTCACTTTGGAAACTGATAGTCTGGTATACTGTCACATTATGTTTCTTTAACAGGCATGTCACCCTATTAATCCATCATCTTCTAGTGGCTTCCATTTTGAGGTTACAAGTCTGTGGTGTTGGCTAATCAGGATTCACTCTCACAAGGTGTCCATACCAACTTAACTTTTGTTGCTCAACATATTCCTTCTTTGTTGCTGTTCCAATGATAAACTTGAACTGGCCATTTTTCATTAACAGCAGTTTTTCTCAGACAACTCATCTTTCTTGTTACTGGGTTACTCTGAAAATGACAGCACAATCATCACAATCACTTTTTCTCACTCCTTATGCAGCATACAGCCAACACTACAGGGGGGCCTCTTGAGGAAGCCTACAACGAAGCATAGTTTATGCAGCAACCTGTTTTACTTGATGAGGTTGCCAGCCCTAGGCACAACCTCATATTACTACTCTTGTACAACATGCCTCAGGCAGCAGTAGTCATATTCTTTCTTTGTTACTTCAGAGCTCCCCCCCCCCCCCAGTGGACTACGTGGGGCTGACAGCACAATGCTGGTATCCTCCAGCTGTTTGTGTGTATGTGTGTGTTGACGTATCAGAATCTCTGGATATTTAAAAATTAATGTGAGCTGAAAGATCAAATTCTCAATTCAATCTCTCTGTCCAAACTTCCATTTGTTGTAAACATAACAATAATAGCCCCTTCAGTCATAACTGACTATGGGAATGTGCCCCTGAGGTGACAGCTCTCAGCTGCTTTTTTTCCCCTCATGTTCCTTTTGACGTTTTCTCCTCTCTTCTGCTTGCAGTGAGAGCTTTGGTAAACATAATGCCTAGCTGTTTGAACTCTTTCAATTCTTAAAACTCAGATTTAATGGTGATGATCTGAATATATACCACCATCACACACACAAACAAACAAACAAAAACCCATTCACACAATTTCTGCTGACTTCTGTTAAAACTTAAGTTACAGTTCACTTGTGACTTTTTATTACTGTAGTCATTGGCATGATGTAATCATCATAATTATGTGCCATATTCACATCAAAAGTTGACTGCAATGGATCTTCAACATCTTCCGTCTCATGTCTTGATGGTGCACTCTGATAAACTCTTTCCTGTCCATCTCTTGATGTTATCTTCCCACTGATATCACTGTCTTCCTCTTGCACGTTTGCCTTCAACTCTGCCTTTTATTATGGTCTTCATTAAGGTGTTTTGTCTTTTTACATGGCCAAAAAATGTTACACGTCTAATTTTGATCTTCGTTAATTCTCTTTTCATTTCTAGGTTTTCTATGACCTCTTCATTTGTTTTCTTCTCTTTCCATGAGACATGCCCCTATCTTCTACATATCATGTCATAGAAAAATAAAATGTAAAACTTAGGGATGAGATACAGAGAACAGTAGCATGTAAAGTTTACACATGCGCGTCTTAGAAGGCATCAGTTGATTTGCATGCTAACTAGCCTCCGTCTCATTAGCAAGGCAATGCTGCCGGGTGGGGTGGTTTATTCTGTTCTTCCTCTGGTTGCGTGCACATCTTTAAGATGTTAATAACCTTTTTTTTTCAACAACTGTTAGTATGTTTAACTGTTTTCAGATGTTCTACTAAATGGCAAGAAAACAGCCAACATAGAGAGCAAAATGTCACTTCTTCATCAAGAATATATGTCATAATTAAGCATAAATGTACTTCCATTGTCGTAGATGCAGTAAGAAACATTACAAATATTCACCCACAATATAACTGACTTAGTGTGTGTTACTTAAGTTTTTTTTTGTATGAACAAGCAGAAGTAAGTCATTTTGTTTTGTGCAAAACATTACAAGCCTGCAATATTTACCACATGCATCAAAATGCAGACATGGTATTTGACCTTGACTTTGTCTGTAAAGCTGGCATGTACAAAAAATTTTGTGGGATTTACTGTTTATTATGTAACCTGTCAAGGAATGATGGCAAAGAAGTATGGTGTCTGACTTCCATATTCTGCTTCTTCTTTTCCACTTCCTTACACCTTTCACCGAAACCAAATACAAAAAGACTAAATTAAAAGAAATAAACAAAATAATTATCAAAAACACACACACAAAAGCAAAATTAAAAAGAAAACCTCTGCCAGGAACTGAATACAGTACATTTGCTTGGAAGGCAAACATTCTAACCTCTAAACCATGCACACGCCTTGGTATATGTGGTTTCTTTAAAATCTTTACTCTTTTAATGATTGCCTCTCTCAGTTAGTGCGCGTTACTTGCAGAATATCAAGCAAATTAAATTGTGATTTTTTAAAATCGTAATTCTTTTAATGATTACCTCCCTCAGTTAGTGTTACGTTATTTGCAGACATACCAAGCAAATTAAATAATATATGTGTGGTTTAAAAAAAATTTTAACTCTATTAATGACTGCCTCCCTCAGTTAGTGTTGCGCTACCCGAAGACATTCCAAGCAAATTAAATTACATATGTGTGGTTTTTTAAAAAAAAAATCTTAATTATTTTAATGATTGTCTCCCTCAGTTAGCATTGCATTACTTGCAGACATACCAAGTAAACTTAATAGAGAAGATTAAAATTTAATCTGTGGAATCAACACGAGCTCACACATGAATGGAAAGACATCTGCAGTGTATTTAAAGTGTCTACAAAGATTTGTTATGTTAAATTTGACAGTGTGCAATGCTTATTTACTTAACTACTAACAATGCATGCCCCGTTAGTTCTGGGGGGGGGGAAGAGAAGAAAACTCCGATGAGACAAAGAAAGAATATGGCTACAGCTTCCTCAGGCATGTCATACGAGGTGTCTAATATGAGGTTGTGTATGAGGCTGGCAACCTCATCATGTCAAACTAATTGTTACAGAAACCACCACTGTAAGAGCTGGTGAAGGCTTCATGCAAGGGGACCAGCTACAATGGTGGTTCAATGCTCCATAAGGAGCAAAAAAGAAAATGGTGGTGATGATGAAAATGCAGGTTTCTGGATGGAAAGTTAATCCTATTTAATTATACAAGAATGCTAAGTCTATTCTTCAAACATCAAAGAATGAGCTTCAGCACCAGACATAAGAAATGAAGCAGTTAAAATGACCTGTAAGATACAGGACTTACACAAAACATCTAGGACTGTTATGTATGGGGTTGTTGTTGTTGTTGTTGTTGTTTAACTAGGGCTGCTGGTACATGCAGTCAACCAAGTCAAAGAATTACGCCTGGTGCCCAAAGTGACTTCTCCAAACTTAGTGTGCAATGCTGGGTTCTCAACAAGTTTCACCACAGGGGAAATCCCTAGAAGTGTGTGGATGATTTCAAGAGTCAATGAGGATGTAAGTAGTCTCATAGACATAAGTTCACTTCCACGTACATATATTGTAGCACTCTGCATAGCTGGTGGTCATATAAGGATGACTCCAGATATGCCTCCATGCATATACATTAGCCAAAAATGTACAGTTCCAAATTGATTGTAATCACTTCAAAAGGTAATATTTTGAGGCGTTGATGACTGTTAAACTCCAGATACGAAGTAGAATGGACATAAAGATAAAAGCTGAAGAATATAAATGTAACAAGTAATATGATTTACAAGTCTGGATATTACATTAACCTTTAGCACGCTGCGGTCGACATATGTCGATGAAGGTAACCTATGCTCTCCCAGCTGTTGTTGACATATGTCGACCTGCGGATATCATCGGGAATCTGATTTATAATGTGTGTGCACGTGATCTTAACCCCGGATGTAAAAATTGACTCTTCTGTGAAAGAGGTTTTACTTCCTTTTCTGACTTTCAGTTGTAAAGGGTGCGATAGCGTAAATTTTCTGTGCAATTTTCAAATCGAAATCAATCGGCATGGATCAAGCTGCCATTTTAGCTGAAATTTTCATGGATTCTGATTCTGATGATGACTGGTTTGATGGGTTTCCTCCTGCTGGTTTGCCGGTCCATACTCCGAATATGGGTGATATTGATGAGGAAGATAGTGATGTGTCAAGTGATGGTGATGATTTTGAAGAAGTGAATGTTGTTAGTGTACCTTCTGGCTACAACCACGACTGGCTCCGCAACTTCGACCAAGTTGTGGGACCTGTGGGCGTTGACGATGACATCTCTGAGGTAGATGTATTCCGTTTGTTCATCACAGATGATGTTGTGAACACATTAGTTACGGAAACTAATCGTTACGCCAGTCAGGTTTTTGACAAGAAAGGGCAAGAGGCGGGTGCTTCATCCTGTTTGAAGTTGTGGAGCGATGTCAGTGATGACGAGATGAGGGCATTTCTTGCTTTGCTTCTGTTGATGGGTGTAACGAAAAGATCGTCATTTGATTTGTATTGGTCAAATGACTGTTTCCTTGACATGGCAGGGTTCAAGAAAGTGATGAGTAGGGACAGGTTTCTTGGTATCTTATCTTTTCTACACCTCGTGGACAATACAACTGCAGCACCACGAGGGCACCCTGACCACACCAAAGCCTTCAAAATCAAATCGTTTGTTGACACTATTCTCCCTCAATGGCAAAGCCATTACATACCATCTAAAGAGCTAAGTGTTGATGAAAGTATGATTGCTTTCTTCTTCTTCTTCTTCGTTCGCCCTGAAAAGGACGGTGGTTGCGTTATGTCTGTTTGCGCCTAAGCTGTGATATTTGCACCTTTCGGTCGACACATCCGACTTCTGCACGGCATTTTTTAGGGACCAGGTTTGCCTTCCCATTTCGATCCGCACTCGCTCAGCCAGACTGCACTGCTGCAGACTGTTTCCAGGACCACCACGTGGAGGTGGAGTGCGGTCTTGACCAGCTCTGGTTCGCTGGTCTTGATGCAAGCAGTCAAGCTATGGGTCGCTGACTGCTTTCACTATTGCTGCATCTTGATTGCTTTCAAAGGTAGGAACAGCCTTATGCAGTACATGCCTAACAAACTGTCTAAGTGGGGTATGAAAGCCTGGAGCCTAGCTGACTCCAAGACAGGCTACCTCTGGAATTGGCAGCTCTACCTTGGGAAGGAAGACAATGTGGACCCTACTAGAGGGGTTGCTCACCGCGTTGTCACCTCCCTTGTTGCTCCCCTGTATGGGCATGGCCATGTTGTGTACATGGACAACTTTTTCTCTTCGCCTGCCCTGTACACGGAGCTTGGGGATAATCAGATAGGGGCTTGCGGCACACTGCGGACCAACCGCCGAGGGGTCCCCCCACAACTCAAGTTGGCGAAACCCAAAGCTGGTGACCCTCCCATCACTGTTAGAGAAGGCAACATCCTCTATATGTCATGGTTTGACAAGAGGCCAGTGAATCTAATGACAACTGCACACGATGCGTAGACCTTCAGGAAGGAGGTCAGATCCAAACATCATGCTGGCAATGTGCGGATCGTCGACAAACCATGCGCTATCCAAGCCTATTCCTGTCACATGGGAGGTATTGATCGTGTGGACAAACAGTTGACATACTATATGGTTCTGCACAGGAGTAGCAAATGGTGGAAGAAAATTTTCTTCTATCTATTGGAAGCTTGCTTTGTCAATTCGCTTGTCCTGTGGAGGGCCAAGCATCCGACTCGTATCAAGGCGGAAACATTCCGTCTGCAGATTGCTCATGGTCTGCTTGAAGGGTACCAGTCTAGGGTCACAGCTCGCAGAGGAAGGTTATCTGACACTGCACCAGCAAGATTGATTATGGGGGAACACTACATCAGTGTTAACCCTAAACGTCAGGCTAACGGCAGGCCTACCGAGCCAGACTGCAAAAACAAAAAAAATATAGAATTTAATAGTCATCCACTATAAAAAAAGGGGGTTTTGTGAAAAAGAATGCAGCTGCAGGGCAAATTTTCTGAATTTTAATGCAGCGTGCTAAAGGTTAAGATATAATATACAAATCAGAAACTGATTTTTAACAAGTTATATTCTGATACCAAAGGTATCTAGCTATAATGAAAATGGCTAAGAAAAAAAAATGTTCAAAAGAAAAAACAACATAAAAGAATGAAAAGTCAAGACTGGGAAATGAACTCTAGGCCTTCATTTCATGCACTGACATCAAACTGCTTAAATCGAAGAGTAAGCAATAGAAAAATAGTTTAAATAAAGCAGCTATGCATAAACAATTTCCCTTTTTTTTTTTAGTTTGAAAGCTGGAATGTTTAAATGGGGTAGAATATTGAAATGATTCTGAATTTAGGGCATACTTGTACTTGTATGTCTGACTGAGATGAAAATATAAAATGCACTGGGCTAAATAATTAAATGTTTGACAGGGAAGAGTTTGTGGAATAATGTCATTTTGGATAGAATTGGGACCCTATGTGGGTTCACTGGGGTCTCTGAAGAAACAAAACAAAAATAATAATAGAACCACTGCTTCAGACATGTTATAAGATAAGAGGTGAATAATGTGTGTTGGCATGTAAAACAAATTGCATCAGAAACCAGTACTACAAGATTACATGGGAGTGCTTTGATACAGGCTTCCTGCAAAGTGGGTGAGCTGCAGTGTTAGCCTTCTGCTCCTTGAGGAGCACAAAAAGAGAAAGAGGAAAGAGAATGGTGGAACTATGCTTGATGGGATGGTACAGTATATGAGATGGATGGTATGAACTTGAGGTGAAACTAGAAATTGTGATGGTTGTATGGTTAGAAGAAGCAATATGGTATGAACTTGAGGTGAAACGAGAAGTTGTGATGGTTGTATGGTTAGAAGATGCACTATGGTGTACATATATAGTATAGTAGTAGCACCCTTCAGTCATAATTGACTATAGGAATGCACCCCTGAGGTGATAGCATTCAGCGGTTTTATTTTTTAGCCTGGTGTTCCTTTCAGCATGTTCTTTTCTCTTCTGCTTGTTGTGAGAGCCTCCTTTCACCCAATCTGAGGTGCCGCTGTAGGGAGCATCGCCACTTGGTATGATTGGCAGCTTCATCCTCCCATGTTGCTGGATCCATGTCCAGTGTCTTCACGACTCTCTTTGAACCTCAGCTGCAGTCGCCCGACTGTTCCCTTGCCATCCATCAGTTGTCAGTATAAATATCTTTTGGGGAGCTGCGCTAGCGTAGTGGTTACAACACCGCTCTGGCGACCGGGTGATTCAGGATCAAACCCGGGCGACGGCATTTGAGGATTTTTCGTCGACCGAGATTTGGACTGGATTAACTCGAGACCTGGCGAGAACATTTGAAGGAGTGTCGTCGACCAGGGACTGGCGGCTCCTGAGCCGACCCAGCTCTAATGGGTACCTCCGAAAACGGCGAGTATATGCCTGAATGGCGAGGGACACTTGTCTCCGTACAAGAAAATAGGATACTCACGTAAAAATC
Organism: Oreohelix idahoensis; assembly: GCA_024509875.1. NCBI lineage: Eukaryota > Metazoa > Mollusca > Gastropoda > Stylommatophora > Oreohelicidae > Oreohelix > Oreohelix idahoensis. The sequence goes on along the minus strand of JAMPIV010011674.1, from coordinate 131,210 downwards.
AATGTCAGGTTAGACATTAAAAAAATAATAACCTGAGATTTCGCCTCGAGTATTAGCGGGCGTACGAAAAAAAAAAAAAAAAAAAAAATATATCTTTTGGAAAGTGATGATCCCCCATGCGGCGGACATGGCCAAGCCAGCCATATATGGTATGAAGATGATGAAATTAACCACAATGTCAAAATGGCTTGAAATAAGATGCCAACATGATACTGGATGACATTTCACCAGAATGAAAGCTGGTTACACTAGAATTAGCAAAGCAGATAAAATTATCTTGCCAAGACAATGCTTCTAATACTCATTTTTTGCCAATAACGCTATTTACCCCAATTTGAAAAAAAAAAAAACCCAATAAAAATAAGGAAGCTAAGATGGCTAAAAGCGTGTTATTACTCAGAAGTGTTTTGTTAGTGGGTTTAAACAATTAGTTTTTTTTTTTCAATTAAAAAAGGAGGGAGCACGTTAAATTAAACCTCAGACAAAACAAGCACAAAAATACAAATATATAGAAGAAATCTTCATCACTGACACAGGAAACATATAACAACTAAACCTGTTATTCTTCAAAATACAATAAACTTACACAGAAAAAACTGAGCTTACAATTAATAAGCTACAGCTAATTGAATTGTGGCTATTTTATTTGATATAAGTATATGAGGAGAACTGCCGTAAGACGGGGGTAAAACAGTAGAATGGGGGAAAAAAAAAAACACAAATAGTAATACGTCTTACAAGAGTTGTTTTTCCCTTATTTTTATAGTTTCATGTTCTCTACTTAATTCTCATTTTCTTTCTTTCCCTCCTGTCTTGTTTGTCTGTCCCTGATGCAGGCCTTGTGGCCGCAACGTAGGTTTTCCCTGTCCTTTCTCCTTGTAAGACGTATTACTATTTGTGTTTTTTTTTTTTCCCCCCCATTCTACTATTTTATTTGACAGTTTTTAAAAAATCATAGCTATATGTCACTGCACCATAGTTTTACTCCTATACTGACAAAGACTTAATTTTTTTTAAAGAGACATACTTATCATTAGAAACCATTCACATTTACATCTGCTACTGTTCATTTATTTGGCACACATTGGTGATAAATTCACTATATCACATCTTCCAATAATACAGGCAAAGTTCTATGCCTAACATAAATGGAAACATTTTTATGAAGTAAGCAGACTCACTTTTTATTTTTTATTTTTAAGTAAGTAAGCTTGAAGAGTAACTAAAGAGTGATAAAGAAGAAAGAAAGTAAAGAAAGAACGAGAAAAAAATCAATTCCAGCATAAGCTAATTAATGTTTGCTTAATGAAAAAACACCATAAAATCAATCAAATGCCACGTCGACCTGGACTGGCAAACTATTTTTTTTTTAAACCAACTGGCGTTAAAAAAGAAATTATGATTTCTGCAATTCCGATACCGCTGGAAAGTTTTGTTTCTCTAGATTAGACAGGCAAAGGTCTTAAGTATCACAGATATCTCCATTTTCCAGGAAAGGTACTTATGACAACCAAATGTGCTTTTTCTGTTCTACATATGTTGGGCATCTCTGAAGCAGATGTTCAGCAGTCATTTTATCAGTGCCACATTTATACTCATTGGTAGTTCCCATCTTTAGCTTGATGAACAGATAGTATCCTAATCTGTTGTGGTTCATGCGGAGTCTGAAGATTACCACTTATTCACTTCTGCTGAGCTGGTAATATACAGTATTGTGCTGCTGACTTTCTGTTTAACATTCCTTTCCTGTTCATTTATGAGATTCCATGTGTTCTCTGTGAGCCATTCTTTATGTTTTTTATTCCTTTTCCCCACGAATCTCTTCACACGTTTTGAAATGTTTTATGCATTCTGTGTTAGTTATTATATATAGTTTCTTTCATGAGGTTACAGAATGCTTCAAATCTGTTTCTTAAATACAATGTGAAATTTTCTCTTGTGTCTTTCTTAGGTTTTATGTGTCATATTGACTTGTTCTTCCTGCTGTGCTATTGACAGCTTTTAAATTTATTTGTTGGGGCCCTAAAAAGAATGCTAGTTATCAAATTCTCCATCTGCTTCTCTTTCTGTTCGCACATTTTGTAAGCAGCATCTCAATTTCTATCTGTGGCGTGAAATGGCCAATTTGATTTTTGTCGGTGTCCATCTGGTGAACTCCCTGTAACCCTGTGCACATTCTTGTGTGGACAGACGGCTCTTCCAATAACCAGTTCATTAGAACCACAGAAGCTGGCAAAGATTTCTCCATTTTGTTTCCTGTGGTCATAATTAGTTTATGTTGTTGTTTTCTGTTCCGACTTGCATTCATATCTCCCATGACCATCTTATTGTCCAGCCTTGGTACTTGTATCTAATGCTTGTTAGTATCATCTGCACTATTTTTTGGTATACAGAATTGCTTTATGGTGATCTCATTCTTTTTGCTTGGAATCTTGCTGTTATGTTTCTGAATGATGCTAACTCCTTCCACCAATGCCTTTTTTGTTTCTGGAAAATCATAAAGGCAACCCCCTCTGTGAGTACATGTTCTTTGTCTTCATGTCCTGAAAAGATGATGCTTTCTCTGGTATTCAGTGTTTCAGTACTGCTAAATCCATCTCGTCTTTGCTAGTCCCAAAAGTTTTATATAAATGAAAGGGATATAGAAAAACCTTGAGCACAAGACTGGAAGAATTGGTGTGAATTCAAAGCCAAAGGGTTAATGAATGACTTAGATCTGGATGCTAATAAATCTGCCGAAGTATACAATCAAGTCCAAGGATGAAACATTAGGCAAACATTTCATAGTTAAGGTACAAGTCAGGCATTCAACCCTCTAAAGTAAGAGGAAAACTCTATATACAACAATACAACAGGAGGTAATCTGATCATCAGACATCATCCCTCCTGTCAGACAAGTGTTTCTGCCCCTTTATCTGCTGTACATTCTATGGAGTGTGGGCCCTATTGGGTCATGACTCCTAAATCTAGGAAATCTAAAATCCTCAAATCAAGGACCTTCTAAGATTATGATAGACATTCTCCTTCATAAAATTTAAAACAGTAATACCTAAATTAGAACAGAAGGTTATGAAATTGCAATCAAGAATGTAATAAATACAAAATGGCCTACCTATTGTGTCTGCCTTCTTGTGCTGCCAACAGAAGCTCTTGAATTTTCTTTGTTACCTTTTCTGTCTTTTTCACCACCTACAGAAAAATCAGAGATACTGTCCATATTATCTTCCTCACACATCCACTAGACACAGTCAACAGTCAGATAATCAGTCAACAGTCAGACAATCAGTCAACAGTCAGATAATCAGTCAACCAATCCCCTTTAGTTTCCTAAAGTGCACAAGCCTTCAACAAGCAGATGTGAAGTCCTCTTCCATCAGCTCAAGGTCGTTCCATGTCTTCCTCAACATGTTCATTTCTGTCTTCAGCTCTCTTCTCCCAGAGTTCTTTGGTCTACCTGTACTTCTCTTGCCTAGGGGATTCCAGAACATGACCTGCCTGGTAATGCGATCAACATGTTGCCAGAAGACCTTTTTCAATTTTGGATGGCTAAGTTTTATTTTCTTTAGTTGACTTGTTCATACTGTTTGATGAAGTTTTTTTTTTGGCTTAAAGTATTTACAGGATGGGGTAACCGGTCCTATGACCAATCATCCTTAGTTACTTTTTACAACATGCATGGTAGGTTTGGTTTTAAGGACTATCTTCATTGCACATAGACAACTCCATTAGTGCTTCGATCTCCTCCCTTAGATCACACAAGGAGGATCTCAGCACAACGCACGAACTCCGTAGCACCGGCGGGAATCTCAATGTGTGTATATAGGAATCGCACATTCTATAAATATTTTTGTGGTGGGTAGGTTTCTAATTTTTAAATTTCTGATAGGACAGCGACCTTAAGGCCTAAAAATGGATGGGTATAAAAAAAAATTGAAAAAAGGTGATTCGTCTTACAAGGACAAAAGACAAAGAATATAGTCAACATTGCAGCCACAAGGCGTTCGTCAGGGAAAGGACAGAGGAAGTTAACGAAAAAAATACAAGAGAAGAAAAAGGCATGGAAACAATACTTAGGAGCTAAAAACACAGCAGGAAAAACAGAAATATAAATATGTGATACTCAGAACAGAAGCAAAGAACAAGGTGCTAACAGCAAAACAGAAATCCTGGGAAGAATGTGGAAAAAAGATGCTCAAGAAAACCAGAAATTGTTCTACAAGACCCTAAAGAACACGAGGAAGGAAAAACAGTGCCCGCTTAAATGTATAAAAGACAAGCAAGGCAAATTGATTACTGTCACAAAAGTAATGGAAAGATGGAAAGAATATTTCTCAGAACTCCTTGATGGTCAAGCACCAGAAATGATAACCACTAACACAGAAGAGGAAACCAATGGTGGTGAAGATGGCATAAAGATGGAAGAACTGAAGGCAGCACTGGAGAAAAGCGATGGACAGGTATGTAAAAAAAAATCGAAAAAAGGTGATTCGTCTTACGAGGACAAAAGACAAAGAAAATAGTCAACATTGCGGCCACAAGGCCTTCGTCAGGGAAAGGAAAGAAAGTGAAGGCCAGATAGGACACATAAGAATCTAAATAAATACAAAAATAAATCCTTATGGCCTACAATGGTAGGTTACAGTGGTATTATTCCTTGCTCCCCTGTCAGGCCTCAGTAACACATAGCTAAGACAGATCAGCAGCAAAGATATGTTACATGACCATACAATATGTCATCAAACTGCCTCATGTAATTCCCTCTAGTCAGACAAAGAAAGAATAGAACTACCTACTGCTCCCTCAGGCATGTTGTACAAGGTGACTAATACGAGGTAGTGCCCGCGGCTGGCAACATCATCATGTAAAACAGCTTGTTGCAGAAAGCACTACTACATCAGCATGTCAATGCTTTGTGCAGACTTCCTATAAGGAGGCCAGCTGCAGTTGTGGCTCCATACTCAATAGGGAATAAAAAGGGAAATGATGATGTCATCAAATGGCCTTTAAAGAAACACACCAAAAATATCTTTTACATGGTTAAAAACATACATTTTTAAAAATAGATATTTAACTTTGATAAACCAGCTTCTCAGCTACCAAATGGTACTGGCTTCATGTGTCAGTTAGAACTTCTTGCCACCAGTAGCTGTCTTAGTGAACATAATTGTGTCGAGGCAGTCACAATTTATGTCATTAAAAAATAGTGAACGAATGCTTCAGGTAGTTCCTATATTAAAAAGTGAAGATGGTTGAAGCTCTCGAAGAAAACAATGAAAAAGGTTGATGATGACAAAGCAAAAGAAACAACTTACAAATAGCTGATGCAACAAAAAAAAACAAAAAATCAGCTGGACAATTTATGTCAAGACCGTTTTATGTAAGACAGATTTAATGTTTAATACAAAGTAATTATTAAAATGTTTTTTATAGTTAACATAATTTTTTTTTCTCCCTCGATCAAATTATCTGAACTTTTAATCATTCAAACCCTTGGCGTCAAATTAATTCAGATAATTGGAATTTTACTGTACATCATTCTGGCCCAATGATAAAGTGTCTGCTGAACATCTGCTTCAAAGATGCCCAACATACGAGGAACAGAGAAAGTACATGTGTCTATCACCAAAACCATTCTTGGAAAAGCTCTATGGAGATAGAAATAGCCTCAAGCTGACCCCCGTTTTCTTTGACCATATTCAAGTTGACGTCTGAAGGTGTACGGAGAAGAATTCTGGAACATTCAGCAAAAGTAACAAGAAGTTTTCCGTTTTAATGGAAACTAATACAGGGTCTCAGAAAATTATTCACCGGATTATGAAGTTCAATAACTTTGAGCAGATATGAATGTTACAGATAAATGATACTACATCTGAAGCCGCAACCATGGAATTTTATTGGTCACGCTCACTGAAATTCACAAGATACAGTTTTTCAAAATTTTGCCTTGTGGGCACCCTTTGTAACATGTACAAAGTCCAACAGATACTCAAGCTCCTGCCAAGTGTTTTGCAGCAGCACAAGTGAAATCAATTTAAATGAATGTGTCCAATAAAATTCTTTGGGTTAAGGTTGCTAATGCAGTATCATTTTTCAGTAACACTTGTATCTGCTCCAGGTTATTGAACTCCACAATTCAATGAATAATTCTTAAACACACCATATCACCAGTTGGCAATCTAGGAGCTGTGAGGATCTACTTTAGAAACATTCAGCTATCTAAAGATCTACCTCGATACAATCAAAATTATATTTTAGCGAATGTTAACTTCACTTAAAACAATAAATCATGTATGCAGTTCACAAATAAAGTCAATTTTATTAAGCCTGCTCCTGGGTTCTCACTGGGAAAGTGGAAAAATGCCTTTAATCCTGAAGATACTCAAGGGTTAAATGCTTGAGCGAGAGGAATACCTAATTTTCTTAACGTAAAAAAAATTTTCTTTGGTCTTCTACCATTCAAAGATCTACCAAAACATTCCCTAGGATCTACTAGTAGATCAAGATCAACCACTTGCTGAGACACAGGAGACAAGTAAAAACATCAACTGCCGCTGGAGAGGGAATGTAATAACATAATTCCCCCTGGGACTTACAGAGGAACGTCACAACTTACCTCTTGCTGGGATGGCATGTTGGGATCATCTGCACAAGCAGCTAAGGAAGAATTTGACCCCTGACCATCACTCTCTGATGATTCTCTTATGGATGACAGCACCTCCTGCACCTGACTTTCACTGGCCCCACTGCAGCAGTGAATTAAGAATATAAGTTATACAAAATGTCCTTTTAACTTATTTAAAAAGCCTGGTTATTTACTTCATCACACTGATAAGCTCACACCAATCAGCATCAACAACTGATTTTATATCTTGTTTTTTTTTTGAATAATTGAACACAGAAACTTAGCAATCAGTGTTAGAGAAACACATGAACAAAAATGGATGTATCGTAGATGCAAAGCGATGGCACCGCCTTTTTCAGTTAAAGATTTTGTTTGTTTAAATGTAAGTTTCTCCAGCAGGGTATATTTACAGTGTACCCCCACATAATAAAAATAATAATAATTGTGCTTAAAGAAAGCAGAGGAAGACAAAATAAAAGGAAAAGATAACAAATTAAAAAAAAAATGTAGTCTTATCTGGAAGGAGACTTCCCTTCCATCATGTCATCTAGGAGATCATGCAGTGATGGCTAAACTAAATTATTTTCTTTGTTAGGCTGACGATGAAGATGAGTTTGTAAGAATGTTGAGTGAGCAGTCACCTCAGAGTGATATGGTTCCTTCTACTACAGAGTTCATTCCTGAAGAATGTAATCATTTCATTATCAGCATCATATAGCACAGTTTTTGTGGGTTCTGTGTTAGGATCTCAACTTGTTATCATCTCTTTAACCATTCCCAGTTAGCAATCAAATCCCTGATGAAGAGTGGTCATGGGTTATTTTCATCTCTTTCTGCCTTTTTCCCTCAGGGCATGTCATAAGAGGCAGCTAATGTTAGAATGTGCATGTGGTTGGCAGCATCATCATGTTAAACAATCATTGCTACAGCACCACCACTGCAAACATGGAAAGAATTTGAGTAGATGGCACAGAACAGGAAGTCTTGGCATGTGTTTGTTGATGAATCTATTCAGTCAACTCCCGATTATCTTGAAGAGTGACCTTGTGATGTCACAATTATGCTGATGAATCTATTCAGTCAACTCCTATTATCTTGAGGAGTGACCTTGTGATGTCACAATTATGATGATGAATCTATTCAGTCAACTCCTGATTATCTTGAGGAGTGACCCTATGATGTCACAATTATGCTGATGAATCTATTCAGTCAACTCCTGATTATCTTGAGGAGTGACCTTGTGATGTCACAGTTATACTGATGAATCTATTCAGTCAACTCCCGATTATCTTGAAGAGTGACCTTGTGATGTCACAATTATGCTGATGAATCTATTTAGTCAACTCCTATTATCTTGAGGAGTGACCTTGTGATGTCACAATTAAGCTGATGAATCTATTCAGTCAACTCCTGATTATCTTGAGGAGTGACCTTGTGATGTCATAATTATGCTGATGAATCTATTCAGTCAACTCCTGATTATCTTGAGGCGTGACCTTGTGATGTCACAGTTATACTGATGAATCTATTCAGTCAACTCCCGATTATCTTGAAGAGTGACCTTGTGATGTCACAATTATGCTGATGAATCTATTCAGTCAATTCCTATTATCTTGAGGAGTGACCTTGTGATGTCACAATTATGCTGATGAATCTATTCAGTCAACTCCTGATTATCTTGAGGAGTGACCTTGTGATGTCACAGTTATACTGATGAATCTATTCAGTTAACTCCTGATTATCTTGAGAAGTGACCTTGTGAGTATCTTGAGGGCACGATGGTTTAGGGCAGGTTTGCAGGATGTTTTGTGATGTCACAATTATGCTGATGAATCTATTCAGTCAACTCCTGATTATCTTGAGGAGTGACCTTGTGATGTCACAATTATGCTGATGAATATATTCAGTCAACTCCTGATTATCTTGAGGAGCGACCTTGTTATGTCACAATTATGCTGATGAATCTATTGTCACCTCCTGATTATCTTGAGAGTGACCTTGTGAGTATCTTGAGGGCACGTAGGTTTAGGGCAGGTTTGCAGGATGTTTTGTGATGTCACAATTATGCTGATGAATCTATTCAGTCAACTCCTGATTATCTTGAGGAGTGACTTTGTGATGTCACAATTATGCTGATGAATCTATTGTCAACTCTTGATTATCTTGAGGAGTGCCCTTGTGATGTCATAATTATGCTGGTGAATCTTTTCAGTCAACTCCTGATTATCTTGAGGAGTACCCTGGTGATGCCACAATTATGCTGATGAATCTATTCAGTCAACTCCTGATTATCTTGAGGAGTGACCTTGTGATGTCACAAGTTCTTCCATATGTGCCTCATCTAGTTGCAGCCCCCTAATTGTCTGCCCTGTGGTGATAATTTCTTTTCAACAGTGGCCATTGGTTCAGAAATAACTTCTTTACAAGTATGACCAGCTTCCCCATATGAAGGATGATCACAGACCAGGCAAAGACCACAATATATTTAACCTTTAGAACGCTACGTAAAAAATTTAGGAAATTTGCCCTGCAGCTGCATTCTTTTTCACAACGCCCCCGTTTTTATAGTGGGTGACTTGTAACGTCAATAGTTTCTTTGCTTCTTGTTCAATTGCTATAATTTTTGGAATGTATATAAATAAATGAATGACGAATCTGATGATATAAGTTTTGTTGGTGCAAATGTTAGATGTGATAGGAAGAGAGGAATGGAAAGATGAAAAAAACGGGAAAAAAAACAACAAACGAAGAGACTGTACTGCATAAGGCTGGTCCTACCTATGAAAGCTATCATACTCTCATCAACACTAAGCTCTTTAGAGGGTATGTAATGGCTTTGCCATAGAGGGAGAAGAGTGTCGACGAACGATTTGATTTTGAAAGGGTTAGGGTGCCCTCATAGTGTTGCAGTTGTATTGACGGGGCCCCGGGAATATCAACTTCATCAAAATCGTAGTCAAAAACGCTAGGCATACTACTGTCATCCCAATCTCCAATATCACCCATATTCTGAGAAAAACCAACAAAATCCTTCGTCATCGGAGTCAGAATCCATGACAATTACAGTGAAAATGGCAGCTTGTTCCATGCCGATTGATTTCGATTAAAAAAATTCACAGAAAATAAACATGAATACACCCATCACTAAATATAGATTGAAATCGGAAGTGAAACTCACAAATAAGATTCAAACTAAACATCTGGGGTTAATATGACGTGTACACGTTATAAGGCAGGAAACCGACTGTATCAGAAAGTAGCAGAAATGCGCCTCCAGCTGGCAGAACATAGAAAACCTATGGTGCAACCATAGCGTGCTAAAGGTTAACTAACAAAAGCCAGCTCAACACCTCTAAAGAGAGATATCTGAAGAAGGTGGTTGAAGTAACAAGAAGAGACATGGTCCGCAGCCAGACGATATGTCATGACCTCAAAACCCATCCCCTGCAGACCCGAGTGGAAAAGTCCCAATTATGATGGTTTGGCCATGTCTATAGAATGGGAGAAGATTGGCTATCATGAAAAATATAGGAGATCAAGAGCCAGGGATTCAGATCTACAGGACAACCCAGAGTTCACTGGGAGGACAACATCAGACAATCTCTGAAGGACCAAGGACTAGACTGGAACCAGGACAGGAGGAAGACAGCCTATAGGATAGCATGGAATTTTCTCTGGCAAACTTCTACACCCCAGGGTAGAAGAGAAACGACTAAGTAAGTAAGTACTTACTACTAGCAGTCCCATCCCCACTGCTGGGGAGGGATATTATGCATTCATTCTCATCTCACTCAGTAACACAAACTTTGTGCTGTGACACTGATTATTATTTACTTAGGAATAAAAATAGTGAACTGTATACTCTGTTTGCCCTAAAGACGCCATTAGGCGTGATGGGAACAACGGCAAAGAAGATCTATTCGCTGTTGCCCTTAAGACGCCACTAGGCGTAATGGCCACTGACTGCTTTGCCGGTCGTTGGCTAAGGACGGAAGAAGAAGAAGAAGAATACTCTGTGTCAAAATGGTCCGAATGCCTGATTATACATCAGTCAGCTAGCTAAGTAGTAACAGTAATATAAAACCATGTTGTAGTTTAGGCAATAAACACTACTGGTCTCAGATTTTCATAGAATATGCCAGACCAACTAGCCTACCTTTCTGTAGAGTGATTAGACTTAGGGGTATCATTATGTCCATCTGCAGTGTTCTGATTGGCCTGGTTGTCAACTGTGGAACTACCTGCCACTGATAATGCCTTATTCCTGATCTGAAGAAAAAAAAGACAAATACAGCTTAGAAAATATTAAATCAACCTGTTTACACAGCAAACAGCGGGCATTTTCACACTGTAAGGAAAAAATAAAAAGATTAATTCATTTTCTTTTTCACTACTTATGGAATGCTTCGAGCTGTTCACAACATTGTCCATACATTTGATCTCTTTGCATATGGAAATCACACTTTGCAGATGGAAAACACACAGACGGACCATGAAGTGAAAGTCTGGATAAAACAGAGTAGGAAAAGGAAGCACAGAACCATATACAAGTCTTAATGTAGTAAATAAAGACAGTTCTAATGTACCGTGACTGGATATTATAGTGCAAGAAAGTCACAAAAAGCCCTAATGTAGCTTAGAATTACAATGTTCTAAGTTCACCTTTTCCCTTTAAACTCCTTAAGGAGCTTAAGCCACTAGTGCAGCTGTCCCCCCTCCCCCTGCAGGAAGATAGCACCAAGCATTCATGTGCTTTGAATGGGAGAGAATGTGAGGTGGATGGGATCTCTCAGGCATGCTTTTTTTTTTTTTTTGAACCAGCACATTAACCTGGGCAGCCTGTGGACTTTCCTTCCAACTCGGTCAGGAGCTTTGCTCCTTTCTATCCAGAGAGTTTATCTCAGGAGCCATTCAGGTTATTCAGTCAAAATCCCGGTCAATGACACTTCTTCAAATGCTCATGTCCGGGCTTGAACCTTGAACACCTGATCGCCAGCGCAATGTGGTAACCAGCACGGCCCCCAACAGGCATGCTTTAAGGTGCCAGTAATGAAAGACTGTGCCTAAGACTGACTACATCATAATCTAAAACAATCTGCTACAGAACCCACCTCTGCAAGGGTTTAGGTGCAGGCCTCTTGCAAGGAGACCAAGTGCACCCATGGCCTTATACTCCTTAAAGAACAGATAACAAGAAAGAAGAAGAATGACATTTGTAATGAGAGACTTCAACAAGACTTTGATAGCTTAAAGGCAAACAAACTCAGTGCTACTGAAAAACCTGGCAACAAATTTGAAATACAGGTCCTTTTATCTGGACACCCAAAAACCGAATCATTCTGAAAATCCAAAGTTTGGGCTTCTTTCTGATCACAATTTGAGCACTTTCTGACTAATTTGGGCTATTTTAAAACACATTTTGGGCAACTTTGCTATTTTAAAACACATTTTGGGCAACTTTGGGCTATTTTCAAACACATTTTGGGCGACTCTGGGCGACATTTCACATGTGATATGGGTGACATCTGAAAACTGAGAAAAAAAATCCAGTTTCCGAAACAAAGCTGTTCCCGAAGATTTCAAATTAAAGGATACAGTCCTGTATTAAAAAATTCCACTCCCCCATCTTCAGTTTCCTTAGAAATCCAAAAACCTCTGATGATTTTGCTGCCAGGGACCAAAAATGCACACAAACAATAACTCGAAGTAAGCATACATATGACCCACATAAAAAAACATATACATGAACATGCAAACATATTCAAAAACAAATTACAAGCCTGACCTGTCCAGTGCCAGCCATTGCAATATTTGTCACGGATGCAGAAGACATCATCTGTGCATTCTGTCCCATGTTCTAGAAAATAAAGATAAGATCAATGTACAAAATCTTAAACACCAATTAAAAAAAAAAAGTATCTGGCTGTCTATAGAAACTGTTAAACATTTTAAAATAAAGTATCTGACTTTCAATACAAAACTGTCAAACATGAATAAAAGAAAATTACCTGACAGTCTACACAAACTGTTAAACATGAATAGAACAAAAGTATCAAACAGTTTATGTTAATGTTAATCAGAATCGACATCACTGCACTCCGGGCAAACCCATAGGTGCTCAGTCTCCTTCAGCAAATGTCGAAGGGTATGAATGTTAACTGTTTCTGTTGCGCACTGGCTGTACACACGGCAGATGCGTCCTCTCATATGTCCATCACTGCTGGTCTTACGTTTGATGCCAAATTCCTGCAGTCTTAGCCTTGATAATTCATCGATTGCAGTGTCATTCTCTAATAGACGAACATGAATTGCCCTCAGTATTTCTTCCTTATCCATGGTCAATGCACCTTCTATGGGTGCTCTTGAAGCTAGTCTATCAGCTCTTTCATTGCCACGTACCCCGGCATGACCAGAACAGTAGATCCATATCAGTTCTTGAAGAATCGATGCTTCTATGGAGGTTTTTCCATTCATGTCGAAGCCAGCCATTTTGGACCTTTCGAAGCATGAATTGTGAGTCTGATACAATAACTGCCTTTGTTAATAAAGTCTCAGAAAGCCATCTTAAGGCAGCAGTAACTGCCTCTACCTCCATTCTCACGCTGAAGGTTGTTATCATGTAAGCCTTGCTATGTTCAGCGACGGTTCTGCCCTTTACTCTAGCAGAAATGCCCCACCCTGATTTATTACCACAGATTACAGACCCATCAGTGTACACAATGGCATCATCATTCCCAGCATTATCATTTATAAGCTGATCAATTTCCAGCTCTGCTCTCCCACTGGACCAAGTTCTGCGTTCTCTACCAAAGCTGATGATGATGGCTTGCTGGTAGTTCATCCAGCTCTCATCTGACTTACTCCACTCTTCTCTGTTGCATATATTTTCAACTGGGGTCACCTGTCTAATCTATCCTCTGCCTGCGCCATCCATGACATCCTCCTCTTTATTCTCGCACCTTTGATGTGAGCTATGTTCCCATGCAGGGGATGCCTTTTTTTCTGTGGTTACACACATATATGCTTTTACATGGGCAATCATATATCTGGATCTAATTGTTAAACAAGAATAAATTAAAAGTATCTGACACTGGCAGTCTACACAAACTGTTAAACATGAATAAAAGAAAATTACCTGACAGTCTACACAAACTGTTAAACATGAATAGAACATAAAGTATCAAACAGTTTACACAAACTGTTAAACAAGAATAAATGAAAAGGATCTGACAGTGGCAGTCTACACAAACTGTTAAACATAAATCAGCCCTTTAGTCATTTGCATAAATATCTGTGTGTGTATGAGAGAGAGAGAGAGAGAGAGACAGAGAGTATGTATGTAACTGGCAGTGGCCACAAAAAAGTGTCACCTAGGAAAAATTGAACAGATGGAGTAATAGACACCTCAAAGAAATATAAATTAAAGTGTAACAGTGCTCTTTCTATGGAATAAATCAGAAACTAATAATAAACTCTCCCTCAGAAGCTTCATAGCTTAAGCAGTTGCAAAAGAAGACTACTAACTGCTATATACATCTCCAAACTCAAATTCATATCTCTGACTATCTGTCAGTGAGTGCCCTTAATTCCTTTAACTGTGCGGTAAACATATCATAATTTTTTTAACTCTGCCCATTAGAAACTGATTGCCTTGACTTCCACTTTTCATCTCCAGATTCTCTTTGGCATCCCAACTCTCTATCTTTTCCTATAGGTTCACTCAACAGCATATCTGGTTATAATGGTTAGTTGATGAAATATTTTATACAAGAACTCTTTGTCAATGAAAGTAACAGATGCCTTTATTGTTATATAGAGTCAATTATGACATACGGAAGTGAGTCATGGACAATTAGTAAACAAGCAGGAATAAGTACTGGAAGCCACAGAGATGTGGTCTCTCACCAACTATGCAGTGAGTATATTACCATTACGATATTGACTGACAACTCTAATAGGCTCTGACTGCACTTACTCCATGCATTAACTGCTGCCTGTTTGGATCCCTCATCTCAATCATGGAAGTAGGTCGTGTACCACTTGACCTCAGTGAAGGTGACCTGGGGATGGTGTTGTCATGGACATCATCTGAATGACCCTGGTCTGAGTAAGTACTCTCCTCATTGTTGTTGTCTGGTTGGTCCCCGCTGTCATAACCGTTAAACATCATTGGTGAAAAGTCATGGCTCATCACACGCAAGTTTGCATTCTCACGCATTAAAGTGTCAACCTGGCCAATGAAATATAATTGAAATTACATAAATGATGAAATCTTGGTAGCTTTTGCTATTATTCTCTGCTGCAAACAATAAACTTACACAGCTTTTTCCTATGCATTTCTACCACTTAATCATCCCTCTTCTACCGTGAAGTGTAGAGGTTTGGAGGAGGGAGCGCCATACTATCCTTTCGGCTGTCTTCCTTCTGGCCTGGTTCAAATCTAGTCCTTGGTCCTTCAGAGATTGTCTAACATTGTCCTCCCAGCAGACGATGGGTCGTCCTGGATGGTCTGGATCCCTGGCTCTTAGTTCCCCATACCTGCCAGAGGGCATTGCCAAGCTAAACCACATACATTTCTACTGGCTGCATGATCAGCTTGCTTGGTTTTGAGTGAAAAATTTGTATTAAATTTAGAAAACACCTGCTCTTAAGCTGGTTTGAATCACTTGAACACTTTGTGTGGACCACATGTTTCAAATTGGTATTGAAAATAGTATTCTGTTGATTAATTTCAGCATTGTTTACAATCAGTTAGTAGCGTTGCTAAGTAGTTTGTTTAAAAAAAACAGTGTGGTCATATACATCAAAGATACAACTTTGCAACTGATCAACTGCAACAGATTTTAACAAAAAATTAAATTCTATGATACTGATTGTCATAATATCCTATTTGTGAACTCACAGACAGGCATTTCACACATTTCTTAGCATGACAAAATATGATGTGAAATAGTTATGTTTCGCTCTGTCTGCTGCGTGCCCTGGTGATGGCACTAATTCTTCTGATGCTTTGGTGGGAAAAAGATGCACACTATTTCAAGTGTTGTGCAATTTAGTGCAATGGCCAGAAGTGCATGACTTATACGTAATTTCCAGACTGCAACTTTGATGGGAAAACTTTTGTGACAGAAGGACGCCTACAGAGATTCTTAAATGTAATATACTTACAAAAAGTGTTAAATTAAATAAAGGGGGTGAGAAAGAATGGGCAAGTGGGATTCAAGTAAGGGGAAAGGGTAAAGGATCCTGTTATACGCTCGTTGAGGCATATTGGGAATACAGTGTTAGGCACATATTTTTTTGACCATTGGCACACTAGGGGTGATGTGGTCAGCCTTAATCTTCCCAGAGTTGCTCTGATACCCATTTCATGAGGCGTTTGTAGTCTAAAAAATTCCACCTCAACTGGGAATTGAAACATGGACCACCGAGCTAGGAAGCAAGTGCTGGGATTCAAGTACAGCAGTATTTGACTTAACCTTTAAGGAAATGAAAATTAGAATTTCTAAGTGTTTGTGATAAAACTTCTTTGATTACTTTTCAACTAGATATATTTAGATTCTAGAGCTTTTACTGCAAATAAATAAAGAAGAGTTGAATTATTCACATGTACATATACAACTTAACTTAATTTTCTTTAACAATTTTTGTTAACATGTCTGCACTTCACTATGAACTATACTTTGTATACAACACTCAAGAACATGTCACAAGATTCTATAACCAATATCCTAGTTTGATGCTTAATATATATGTCTATTGAAACAGTACCTATATCTCAACTGCCTGTTGTTTTTTTAAAATCATCTGCGGTATAATAATAATAGCCCCTTCAGTCATAACTTACTTACTTACTTACTTAGTTGTTTCCCTTCTACCGTGAGGTGTAGAGGTTTGGAAGAGAGAGCACCAGACTATCATATCGGCTGTCTTTCCTCCTGGCCTGGTTCCATTCTAGTCCTCGGTCCTTCAAAGATTGTCTAATGTTGTCCTCCCAGCGGACTCTGGGTCGTCCTGGGGATCTGGATCCCTGGCTCTTTGTTTCCCATGCTTGTTGTGGTAGCCGATCTTCTCCCATTCTGCAGACATGGCCAAACCATCTTAGTTGGGACTGTTCTACTTGGGTCTGCAGGGGGTGGGATTTTAGGCCTTGATGTAGTCTGGTTGTGGACCATATCTCTTCTTGTTACTTCAACCACCTTCCTCAGATACCTCATTTCTGAGGTTTGGATCTGGCTTTTGTGGGTTGTAGTCACTGCCCATGACTCGCATCCATATGTCAAGACTGGGACATAGGTGGAGCGGTATACAGCCATCTTCGTTTTCTTACCAACCTCTCTCTTGCTGAGGAATCCTCGATTTACGGCCTGAAAAAGTCTCTAAGCTGCTGCTTTTCGAGTAGCCAACTCTTCTTTGACGCCTCTCTTTCGGTCTATAATAGCTCCGAGGTATTTAAAGTGGTCGACCTGCTCCAGGACCTGTTCTCCCAGCTTAATCTGACGTCTTCTTTCTTCTCGTGATATCACCATGGATTTTGTTTTAGAGCTGCTTATGACTATCCCTCTCTTCTCCAGCTCCTCCTTCCAGACTTGCAGGTTGGATTGGAGATGTGCCTCTGATTTAGCAATCAGGGCAACATCATCAGCAAATGCCAGCTCTGAAATACATACCTGTCTCATCTTCCAGTACCCCACTGAATACTTTCTTGTTCTCTCCTTACATGCCTTTTTTTTAATTCCTAGGTTTTCCGTGACCTCTTTATATGTCTTCTTTTCTTTCCATGACTTGTGTCCCATTCTTCTATATATCCACATCTCACAGGTCCCAATTCTTTCTTCTAATTGCTCGTTCACTGTCCATATTTCTACACCACACAGTAATGAAGAATATACGAGGGGCATTTAGAAAGTAATGCACCACATCGTTTTTCTCAGTAGCTGTTTATTCAAAAAGCATGAAATTTATACACAATATACATGGATATGTCATGTAAACATCGGTATTATTCGACATAATCCCTATCAACTTGTACGGCTTTATGCCAGCATGAAACAAGTGCATGTATTCCTAGCCCGTACCAGATTTTGTCTTGATCATGTAGCCATTTCTTCGCTGCATGAATCACTCCTTCATCATCTTCAAACCTTGTCCCACTGAGTGCATCTTTAAGTGGACCAAATAGATGAAAATCAGAGGGTGCCAAATGGGGACTATAGGGTGGATGGGGTAGTACAGTCCAACCGAATTTGGTGATTGCTTCCCGTGTTGCCAAACTTGTGTGAGGGCGCGCATTGTCGTGAAGAAGAAGCAGGTCTGCTGGATTCTTGTGCGGCCGAACTCTGCGAAAACGTTGATTGAGTTTTTTCAATGTCTTACTGTAAGCTTGCGAATTGATTGTCTCTCCTCTTGGCATAACGTCCACAAGAATCACACCTTCAATGTCCCAAAAGACAGTGATCATGACCTTTCCAGCTGAAGGAATTGTCTTGAATTTCTTTCTTCTTGGTGATTGCGGATGATGCCACTCCATTGACTGTATTTTTGTCTCAGGTTCAAAATGATGTGCCCAGGTTTCGTCACCTGTAACGATCTTAGCTAAAAAGTTTTCTCCATCAGCATTGAAACGCTCCAACAATTCAGAAGAAATTGCTTTCCTTTGCAATCGGTGGTCATTTGTGAGACTTCGAGGAACCCATCTTGCGCAAACCTTAGAAAATCCGACAGTTTTTATAACTGCATTTGCACTACCAATGCTGACTGACAGCTGTAAGGCCAATTGTTGAGTAGTGATTCGCCCATCAGTAAGAATAATGCCCTCAGTGCATTTCAACATTTCTGCGTTGGTGGTTGTGGCAGGACGTCCACAGCGCGGCCTCTCCACTTCCTGATTCTTTGATTCTCTGAACCCAGCAACTGACTGTACTCTTGTCGACTGCAAAACTTCCATACACATCACATAGATGCTTGTGAATATTCACAACAGTTTCCTTCTCTGCAACGAGAAATTCTATCACAATTCGCTGTTTATAACGCAAGTTGCTAACACGCTCCATTTCAACGGTTTAGAGCAGCCGTATTATTTGGCCGGTTGCAGTGCAATTTGGTGCACACAATTGGCACATGCCATATTTGAAGTGTGCAAAATTTCATGCTTCTAACTTCATTATTAGCTGAGAAAAACGATGTGGTGCATTACTTTCTGAATGCCCCTCATATATAGCATTTGATGTTTCTCAGTTTGAATTTATGAGTTAGTTGTTTAGATGTTAGTATCTGCCTCATGTTGTTGAATGTAGCTGTGACCATTCCTATTCTCTTCTTGATTTCTGTTTCGCATCTGCCATCTTCTGTTATTATATTCTGTCGGCGTCTGTGGCCTAATGGATATGAACGCAGTTTCATAATCCAGATATACCAGGTTCGAAACCTGCTGCAGGCGGTTTGGTAGCAAACCGCTTTGTGTGGATTTTTAATAATGGTATAAGCGCTGTACCGTTCAGAAAGCAATGGCAAACTACTGAATGAAAAAAAATTGCCTAGAAAAATCACAAACAGCCAATAAAAGCTGGGGTTGATTGCCATGTCCTGTA
Organism: Oreohelix idahoensis; assembly: GCA_024509875.1. Classification (NCBI taxonomy): domain Eukaryota; kingdom Metazoa; phylum Mollusca; class Gastropoda; order Stylommatophora; family Oreohelicidae; genus Oreohelix; species Oreohelix idahoensis. The sequence goes on along the minus strand of JAMPIV010011674.1, from coordinate 111,998 downwards.
AAGGATAAGCAACTAACTAACTTATGAGAAACTTTCGACTCGTACCAGAATCTTCCCATTTATTCTTATCGTTAACTGTAGCTTATTGCCTGCTTTGTTAATTATCATTTATATTTATCATATTAAAAAGGTAAAGGATCCCATTACACGCCCATTGAGGCATAGTGGGAATGTGGTGTTAGGCCCATATTTTCTTGACCATCGGCACACTAGGGGTGATGTAGTCAGCATCAGGCCGGCCGCCTTAACCTTCCCAGAAATTGCTCTGGTACCCAATTCATGAGGCTGGGTTGACCTCGGAGCCGTTTGCTGTCTAAAAAAATCCCACCTCAACTGGGGATCGAACCATGGACCACCGAGCTAGGAAGCCAGTGTGCTAACCACTGCGCTACCCTGGCTCATTTATTATATTAATTGTTAATTATAAGCTCCCATTATGAAAGTCTATAACTTCTTGGTCGCTGTTTTTGTAGTTCTCAATGTTAAAGAGCAATACAATAGGACTGACTCTCATTCTATTAAGAAACCAACCAGGCAAACACAAGTTATACAGAGAAACCTGCAGGATACACCACAATGGAAGCTGTCATCTATGATTCACACATCACCAGAAAATCACATGCTAAAATGAGAAGAAATAAATAGTAAGCCAATGTATGCCCACCTTCTTCTCCAGTTCCAATTTGGCCTGTACTAAATGCTTGATTGTTGCTTCAGAAGCTGCCAACGCTCGTCTCACTTCCAGTATCTCTTCTACTGAAACAGGAGCCTCCACATGTTGTTCAGACATGCTCTGGACACAGTTGCAAATACAAAGGAACAAAAAATGCTTGACCATTTAGATAAAAAGGCAATATTTTCTTTTTTCATAGGTTACAAAAACAGACCATTATGTACCATTGACACAAATAGAAAATTTAAAACTTTTAAAAAAATTAAGAAATACAAATAAATAAGAAAACATCTCAGAACTACTCACACACTATTTATTCTCATAAACTAAATCTCAAAAATAAAAATTATCATTTACATTAATTGGGCAAAAGAGATAAGTAAAACATATTCCTTTTATCTGCTGTATTGATACATTAATATCCAACCAAAATTATTCAAAGATCCTGGCAATAAAGAAAGAATTAAGAAAATCAGTAAAATAGTGTAGGATACACCTAAACAAAGTTCTTGAAAAGCCTAATAATTTAAAAGAAATCAAATTTAAAGTTCTGAGTTGTCTTTTTTCCCCTCTGACTTGCTGAGCTGAAGCACAATTTAAGTACATCTCTAACATCAATTAAGTATGTAAATAACACATGGGAGAAACTATTCTCATTATCACTTTCACCCCCTATGGAGCATGGAGCCAACACCACAGCTGATCCTCATGGAGGAAGTCTGTATCAAAGCATTCATGTGCTCTCACAATGATGGTGTCATTATCAATTTGTTTTTACATGATGTCGCCAAGTCAACCCCATGCAACCAAACTATTTTTCCAACTCATAAATATCAAAATCTAATCAACATTTTTTACCATTTCACTGTTTTGGGCAATTTTTGTTATTCAATTCATCAGCCAAGATGGGATTTATTAAGCCACAACATAAAGGGTAAGTTTTCACTTAAAAATGAATGAACAGTTTTAGCAAATATTCTCACTCGTATGCATACACTAATATCTTGATGATGGACTGTAAGTTTACTATTAAAATGAATCCATTCATTTATCAAAATTGATATTTCATTTCAATGTGATCTTTAAAGATCATAATATTTAATATTCAGAATAACCAGTTACTGACTGCAATGACATTTCTAAGTTTTCATGATGGCTTCATTACAGTGGTGTGAAATTATACCATACTCAAAGAAGGACTTAAAATCAGATATAGATATTGCTTATAAGTCCAGAAAACTTTCTTCTTTTTACCTAAAAAAAAAAATATTCACAGAACTTAAGTAAAAGTTACGCTTAGCAACAAAATAAACACACAGAAAAAAAAGTTTAAATTTAAGGTGAAAGTTCACGTCTGTTAAATCTCATTCCCAACACGTGTCCCTCTAAGGGTATGACATCTGTTTATCATTAACTTAAAAAAAAAAAAAAAAAAAGAAAGTTTCACAAATAACCACTACAACAGCAAAGCAGTTTTGTAACTATCTGGGTATATGACACTGCAGCATCACTAATTAGAACAAGTTAGAAAATAAAGCAAAAGTTATGATGATTAATAATGATAAAATGCATCCATAAACAAAATATATGGTGTTTGTGTGTGTGTGTGTGAGCTCATTCATCATTCATTCATTTTCTTTTGCACCGCTCATGGAGCTAACAGCCACCAATACAACTGGTCCCATTGAAAGAAGCCTGCTCCAAGCATTCACATGCCCTTACAGCAGCAGTTTCTGTGTAATATGTTTTAAATGATGCGGTGGCTGACAACCCCCAGTGCTATGCCAGCGGGAGCTTTACTTCTAGCAGGTTCTACCAAGTTGGACAGGTCTACGCAGGTAGGGGTCAGACTAAAGCTGGCACCCTGGTCCTTCAGGTTGGGGGTTTTAGCACAGGGCCGACACCCCTGTCTATGTAAAAAAAAAAAAAAAATTAGTTACGGAAACAGCAACAATCTGCCTAAGGAAAATTTTCCAAATCTTTTGGCCGAATACCATCACCAATCAAGAACTCCTTAATCTGAGCAACCAAGAGGACATGCACACCATCACAGCTGGCAGACTCTGGAGTAGGGTTGGCTTGGTCCTCAGAAGAGACCCTGATGCTATCACAAGAACAGCTATGCTATGGACCCCTGAAGGAAAGCGAAAGAGAGGCAGACCAAAAACAACTTGGTGGAGAACTGTGGAGGCCGAGATGCAAAGAATGAACCAGAGCTGGGGCACTGCACGAAGGATGGCCGCCAACCAAGCAAAATGGAAGCAGTTTGTTGCTGCCCTACAAAACGCCACCAGGCGTGATGGCCACTGACTGCTTTGCAAGTTGGCGGCTAAGGATCAAAGAAGAAGATAAGGTGGCTAGCCCCCCATGCACAACCTCATTTTAGTTGCCCTGAGGGTGAAATAGTCATAATCTTTGTTTGTCTCTTCAGAGAACGTCAGGAAATACATAAGGTTTTTTTTTGTGAGCTTGAATATAATAAAATAGTTCGTAAAAAAAAAATATTTTCATTTTAATATATCAAGCACTTTGTAGAAATTATTAATATGAATCTTACAGGACTGCAGGCTCCACATTTTTACGAGCTTTGCTCCATTGAAATGGCTTCCCCAGAATGAACCATCAAAGTAAATTGAAATACCCGGGCATGTTAATACATCAGATGAAAGATGCATCTCAGAAGTGAAGAGTAGAATAGCTCAGGTAAAAACAGCATTCAATAAAATGAGTATTTTATGCAATGGTTCTTTGTCAATGGAAGTAAGAAAGAGAGTTCTTCAGTGTTAAATAGAACCAATTCTGACATATGGGAGTGAGTCATGAACAATTAGTAAACAAGCTGGGTAAGACTAGGAGGCCACAGAGATGTGGTTTTACAGAAGAATGTTAAAAATATCATGGACAGCCAAAAAGAGGCCAATGTGCAAAGGAAACTTATTTCACAAGTTACAAAGAAGCAATCTACTTTTTTTGGGGAGCATGTTATGAGAAGAGGAAAGCTGGAATATATCGTAACAACAGGTAAGACTGGAGGACAAAGAGATAGAGGAAGACAAAGAGAGCAAATACTGGACAGTTTGACCTCATGGCATGGAAGGAGGTCAACAACAGAATTGATAAATGGAGAGACATGTTCTACTAAGCCACTAGGCACTGTACTTGATGATAATTGCTTCATTGCTCTGCTGCTCTTAGACAAATGATGAGATAGGGGATTTAAAAAATGATACGTTTGTAGTCTTGACGAAGTTAGGTGTGAGTGTATCTCACAGGGCCACTAACTAGTAGTGGGCCAGGGTCCACATGAAATGATATATCGGTTAATGGGGCTCTTATGAAACTCTGAGCTGATCTGACAGATATACAGTAACATTTTAACTGCCATGAACTAAAACAGGAGAAGTAAACAAACTGAACAAGAAAGACAAGAGACAGTCTTCATTGGAGTTCAATAAATATATAAAATATGCCATAATGTATTCTAGTGCTTGAATTATCTAAATCACAACCCTGAAATGAAAGGTTTTAGGATGCCAAAGGAAGAGATGGCTAGATGAAGTTCAGGTGAAGCAACAATAGTCCATGCTGGTCAACTTTGTCCAAGGGCATACACATCTCAAAATGCTTAATAGCATAAATGGTTTAAAAAAAAAGATCGGCAACCTTCAGATGGAAATAGCTGAAAAAACTCTTTCAAATAACAAGATATTAATGGCGTCACAAAATGGCAAACACAGTAGGCTTAACCTGAAAAGACCCACTCAAGTAGGTCAATGCTATTAGCAGCTTTACTGGAGTTTGTTGAAGGCCTATGTTCATTGGGGAACTGAAGGGTGATGATGATGAGCCGACATCAATGGTGGGAAATACAACGTATGCCACCCCCCCCCCCCACCCCTTTCTAGCTTAAAACTAGAAGTAGGATCCTTTAAGTGCATGCCAGGCCAAAATGGGTTACCAAGAAATAAAACTGAAGCTCATGGCTCCAACTCTTACAAGTTTCAGAATGGCAGAAAGACACAGGAAAAGCCTACAATGTAGATAATGCCAGGCATTCTTGGCACTGTCTGCGAATGAATGACAAGCTCAGCAGCCCTAGTTAAACAACAACAACAACACAAAAGTAGACTGTCAGTTGGCAACAACAACAAACACACCATTAACCATGTCTTATTTTTTCTTTCTCCTTTATTCCATTCTTAAGAAGCATTGGGACAACAACTGCTGATGTGATATCACAGTGGTGGTTTTTGTACCATTCTGTTTTATATGACAAGCTGGCAGCCCCATACATGACCTCACAATAGTCATCTCTTATGACATGCTTGAGCATCGTCTGGCAGATTGGTTAACTCTTTCATTCCAGAGTTATTTTGCACGCTGTGCCAGACTTTTTTGTAGGCAGAATTTTATAGAGTGAAGTGTTCATCTTTCAGTCTAAATTTGTTTGTGAATTTTCCTTATGGCCACAATTAGTACATTTAGTGTTATTCACACCAGTTTTTCCGTGGTCCTTTGTAAGAAAAAAAATAAATTATGCAATCGTGCATTACGTAATTTTCAAACAAATAAAGAAGAATAACGTCATATAAAAACTTTTTTACTCTTATTTAATGTTTTAATTGTATCCCTAGCTTCATCTTCTACCAAGAACTAGTGATTAGATGTTACGGTAGGTCTAGTTTTGTTGCTTTTTGATCGGCCAGAATACGACTACGCCCACTCATCAACTAAACCTAGTGTGTCTAGCTTTTCTGCACAGATTCCGTATTTTGACAACAAACTGTGACTACCAAACAATCATCATCAATGTCAGCAATGTTTCAAAGTAGTGTGACACAATTATTTGCTTAGGAGACTTAGAAAATGTAAATATAAAGCATGACATATTTCTCTAGCAATAACAACGAAAAACGGGAATTTTCACAAAAATTGTGATAACATCAAAACACGCACATGTGCTGATTAACTACAGTCAAATTAGTTGTTTAGATAGTAGCAGAAGTCATTCTACGAGTTTTAATATATGAACTAAATTAAACGGACGATTTTTAGGGTTTATGCGTGATAAACTAAAAACCACGCTCTGAGCGTTGTTCTGGCACGGGTGTTGAATTTTGCAACGCTCAGAGCGTTGGTCTGGAGTCAAAGCTCCTGCTTCTCGATATAAAATTACCAGGTTCAAAACCCGGTAGTGTATGCTCCAATCTACTCTGATCTTGAGTCAGGGAAGGTAAAAACGGTGAGGAGAGGAACCAGTCACCCCACTTCCGAAATCTCAGACCTAGTTTAATACAATCTTTAACACTTCACTCCCCTACAGCAGTTTTTGCTATGGGACCACCATTACCTTTTATTATCTTCCTTTTTTCTTATAATCTTACGCATGAGGCATAGCTGTATTCTTTCTCGTCTTCTCAGACATCCCTGGAACCATATAAGGTCATCAGCCATTTGGCTAGTTTATTTCTTTTCAATGATGAAACAGTAATACCACCCAGAGTTGACTGGCTCAAATCACTAGAGCATCCTTACATTTGTTCCCCTTCCTATCTTTGTGATTTCTTTGTCTCTCAAGCACTGCACAAATGTTACTGTTGTTAACTTCTGTGCTTATTACAGCACATCGTTTTTTAATGACATTCTTACAACCACCAAAGTTTTGGGTAACAAAAGCTAGTCAAGCTGTGAAGATGTTAGAAGTTTTAAAGCCTGCATGTTATGGCATCTACCATGTATCTAACAATACATACAACATTAGCAAACGGCATATTCTTCTTAGTATTCCACGTTAGATTCCAACACCCTAAGAGTGTGCTGATTTTTCTAAATTTCTAAACCTAATTTTCTTAGTGAAATGAAAAAAAAATTTCCCACAAACTCTTTTGAAAAAAAGCGTGCAGTGCACTGTGAAAACTAAATTGAACATACTACTAAGGCAAGATTTTAAAAGATATTCGTACATTTACAAAAATGTTGTAATAAATGAGTGGTTAATTAATTAGTCAAATTTCATTTCGTTGGTTAAATTTTACTTCTCCCCATAGTAATATTTTAATGGTTGCTCCGTCGCTTCATAGCCAATGCATCCATGTAAGTTTGACTACAAAGATCCCATGAAGGTGAAATAGAATGCCAAGGAATGAATGACCAAAGGAAAAATAGTGTAGTCATCAAGACATTTGGCAAGAAACAGTACATAATACTTAAACCTGTAATTTTTCGCTCATTAGTTAATAAACTTTATTAAGAGTTCCTTCAAGACCAAGTGATGTCTTCACTAAAAGATTACATCCTTTAGTTTAAAATCTCTATTAATTGAGGACCACCTCCTGAATACTTTCTGACCCAGACAGTTTAAGATACTACTGGAATGACCCAGATGGGGCTTAAACAAAGAGATGAAGAAGCAGTTTAAAAAAAAAAAAAAAGAAAAAAAAAAGGTGAAGCAGCGAAACTAAAAGCTGGATCTATGGGGCGAGGTAATAGGGAACCAGAAAGAAAGTCTATTCATCGTCCATGTTTCTGCACCATACAGAAATGCAGAATATATATAACACTTTATGATTCTCAGTTTTAATTTGTGAGATAACTGTTTAGATGTCAGTATATGTTTCATGTTGTTGAATGTAGGTAGCTTTGGCCATTCCTATTCTCTTCTTGATTTCTGTTTCACATCTGCCACCTTCTGTTATTATATGACCAAGATATATGTAGCTCTTGACTTGTTCCAGGATTTTCCCATTTACGCTTATCTTTAATGTGGGTTTATCGTCTGTTTTGCTAATTATCATAGTTTTTGTTTTCTCAATATTAATGTCGAGTCCATATTCATGACTTATACTGTTCACTTGCTTCACTAGTTCTTGTAACTCCTGTTACTTTCAGCTAACAACACAGTATCATCTGCATATCTAAGGTTGTTTATTGACCTTCCACTGATGTTCAGTCCTGGTATTTCCTGTATCTGTTTGAAAATTTTTTCGGTGTATAGATTAAATAGGCAGAGGGACAGCACACAACCTTGTCTGACACCTCTTTTATGTCTATGTATGGTGAATAATTCCTTCCAGATCTTACTGTGGCAGTTTGCTCCCAATAAAGGTTACTGAGTATTCTTATATTTTTTCCATCAATACCTATGTCTTTGAGGCATTCAATTATTTTCTCATGATGGACTCTGTCAAAAGCCTTCTTATCCTTTAGCACGCTGCGGGCGACATGTGTCGCCCGAAAAAACCAATGTTCTGACAGCTGTTGTCGCTTTCATTAGCCTTATGGATATCATCGTTTCTAGCATTAGGATTTGTGTACACGTAATTTCAGCCCCGGATGTTAAGTTCTAATGTTATTTGCAAGAGCGTTAGCTTCCGTTTCCGATCTTAAAAAAGTGATGGGTATATCCGCGTTTATTTTCTGTGAATTTTTTAAATCGAAATCAATCGGTATCGAGCACGCGGCCATTTTTGCTCCAATTTTAATGGATTCTGACGCAGATGCGATGGCGAGGACATTGTTGTCTTTATTAGCACTGATATCGGTTCTCTGAATATGGGTGATGGCAGAGATGGAAACGAAAGTAGAATGTCATTGCTAGCATGTCTAATTTTAGGGGTTAGGATTAGGTTTTTGGGAAAGGTTTAGGGTTACGGCCGAAAGTCACTGCTGATGAGGGCGTTTGTTGCTTTGCTACTGATGATGGGTGTAACGAAAAGATCGTCATTTGATTTGTATTGGTCAAATGACTTTCATTGGGATGCAAGAGATAAGGACTCTTCGTTTGTTAGTTATTTTTTTTAATTTAAAAAAAAATTTTTAAATTAAAAAAATTTTTTTTTTTAATTTTTTAAATTTTGTTTCCGTTTCTTTCATCTTTCCTTTCCTCTCTTCCTATCACATCTAACATGTACACAAACAAATTTTATATCATCAGATTCACCATTCATTTATTTATATAAATTCCAAAAATGATAGCAATTGACCAAGAAACACAAAAACTAGAGACATTACAAGTCACCCACTATAAAAACGGGGCGTTGTGAAAAAGAATGCCGCGGCAGGAGCACTGTTTTGGGAAAAGAATGCAGAGTGCTAAAGGTTAAAGTCAATGAAGCACATGTACATACTTTTTTGGACCTCTGTATATTTTTCTGCTAATATTCTTAGGCAAAATATTGCCTTTCTTGTTCCACTGTTCCGTCTAAAACCAAACTGTTCTTCTTGGATTTCGCTGTCTACCTTACTTTTTATTCTTTCCTGTATGATTTTGAGCAGTTTCTTAATTGCATGACTTATCAGGCTGATTGTTCTGACGTCTGAACATTCTGCTGCATTAGATTTTTTGGGCAATGTTTTAAAAACTGATGTCTTCATGTCGTGTGGTATATATCCTGTATTGTATATATCGTTGCATAGATCAGTGATTGTATCTATACCAAAGCTCTCCAGGGCTTCTATCATTTCAATTTTTATGTTATCCGTGCCAGCTGATTTTCCTTTTTGTATCATATGTATGGCATTCTCTACTTCTGATCTGAGAATGTTTGGGCCTTCATTAGAATCTGGTGATGGTTTTTTACCTCTGTTGTCCTCAAAAAGTTCTTTTACGTATTCTGCCCATCTGTTTGATATGTCTTTCTCATCAAGTAATATTACACCATTTTTGTTCTTGATACAGCTTCCGCGACCTATTTGATAATTTCTTCATGCATATCTCTTGTCATGTGCTTTGCTTCCAAGTCTTCTATTTCCTTGCATTTTGTTTCTATCCACCGTTCTTTTGCTTGTCTACACACAGTATGTATGTCATTGTCTATTGTTTATATTCTGGAGTGTTTTTTGCTTTCTTTCTTTCTTCTATTTTACTCAAGATGTCATCTGTCATCCAAATTTGATTTTTCTTAGGCTCCTTATCAGGTAAATTTGCATTTGCTGATTGTATGTTTGTTTTTAAGCATTCCCATTTTGTGGTTACTTTTTCTTCTGGGTTTTCTCTTCTATACTGCTCCATGCTTTCTGTCAGCAACTTTCTGTCAGAAAAATATAATTACACTTAAATTATCGGTAAAGATTTGATAGTGCTAAGTACCATGAAGGACAATGCTGTAAGCAGAATGAATCAAAGTTATAATGCAGAGGGACTAAATGTAGAGAAGCAATTTTAAAAGTGGAGTTACTTACTAAACTTTGACTTCAAAGTAATCAAGCCGAAGGATTGATAAAATATTCCAGAGAAGTTGCAGGACTGAGTAATGCTCTAGAGAAGATTAGTGACAGAAGACGGATTTTAAGCTGGTGTTAAAAAAACAAAACAAAAAAACAAATGAAATAAGACAAGTAATAGATTCTCTATCTATTTGTGTTTGTTGAAGGCCTATGCTCCTTGGAGAGCTCAAGGGTATTGATTGATTGATGAGTAAAATGAAGGAAATCTCTCAGCTTAAAGGAACAATATTTAAATAATATTTTACGTTAGTATGTCAATAAAACTAAAAATGTTTTCAATTTTTATTGCCAAGCATCTAGGGACTGTTAAGAGTTAATTTGTTAGTAGCAACCGAACCAAAAAAAAAAAAAAAATCAATAGTAGATATTTGGGATTAATAATTGACCTGAATTAGTAAAAAAAAAAAAAAAAAACTGGCAATGCACAGGCATAACCTCTCACCTCGGTGAAAGATATCATGGAAGTAGGTGTGTTAGAGCGCTTCACTTTCAGAAGGCCCTGGTGTAGCAATACATAGAAGAGGTCAGTATAATTAGAACTACCAAGCGACAAGAAGAAAAGTGACACGCATTCACACAACCATGCGCAATAGAACTAAAGTTGTGTGTCTGACAGGCATATGCTCTTTGACATGTGGATTTCACTCTTAGACTAGGATTATTTTATATAGCTGTCATCGCCAAATGCTCCACCAGTGGGTTTGACAGACACAAACGTGAAGACTTTTACTTGCATTTTTTCCTGAGTATGACAAGCAATATTAGATTACTTATCGAAAAACATCTCCAACATCAACACGATTTATACCATAACTTCATCGATTTCACAAAAGCCTTCGATCGAGTCTGGCATGAAGGCTTATGGCAAGTAATGAGAAAATTCAATTTTGATACCAACATCATAGATATCATTGAAGCACTATACAAGGACGCAAGCAGTGCTGTTTTTGCAAGCAACGACATTGGAGAATTTTTCAAAACAACTGTAGGAGTTCGGCAGGGATGTATCCTGTCCCCAGTGCTCTTTAATATTTATCTAGAACATATTATGCAGGAGGCTCTCTACGATTATAAATCAACCATATCGATTGGAGGCCGACCTCTGTGCAACCTACGTTTTGCTGATGATATTGATCTGATAGCTGGATCAGAATCAGAACTTCAAGACCTTACCTCTAGACTGGAGAAAGTAACAAGAACGTATGGGATGGAAATTAATATAGAAAAAAGCAAGATATTGGTGAATAGCCATAAGAAACATGTTCCGACCAACATTACGTTAAATGGGCAAACGTTAGAAGAAGTTAACACCTTTAAATATCTCGGGTCCACTATATGCAGTGATGGAAGATCAATTAAAGAAATCAAGACAAGACTTGAGATGGCCTCAGCTGCCATGACAAGGTTGAATGTGATCTGGAAAAGTAACATCAGTTTTCCTGTGAAGATCAAATTATACAAATCACTTGTATTATCTATTCTCTTGTATGGGTGTGAGAGCTGGACACTCACTGCAGATACGGAGCGAAGGATTCAGGCTTTCGAGCATAAATGTTATAGAAGAATTTTGCGCATTTGCTATAAAGAGCACAAAACAAATGTCTATGTTAGAGAGAAGATAAACACCTATGCAGGCCACCAAGAACCACTTTTGTCAACAGTGAAACGTCGAAAGCTTGCCTGGTTTGGGCATGTAACTCGTCATGACTCCCTTTCAAAAACGATCCTTCAGGGAACAGTCGAAGGTAAACGGAGAAGAGGAAGGCAGAGAAAATCCTGGGCTGATAACATCAAAGAATGGGCAGGACACGGTTTTTCCACACTTGTACGCATTGCTGAGGATAGAGAGCAGTGGAGAACCCTGTCTGCTGATGCTTCCACCATGGCACCCCTACGACCCATGACCGGTTACGGGCTGAGATGAGATGATGACAAGCAAACCTACTGTAATGCAGTGTTTATCAGAAAGAGCTCTTCTGTGCAGAAGGCAGTGATTTTTATGGTTCATTCAGAGTTTACAATGGTCTATATATCGAGCTTTGTGCAACCCAGATTGTAAAATTGGCTGCGGCCAGGTCGAAGTAAAAGCATGACAGTCTTAGCTCTGATGACAATGCTACAATTCTTGATAAAGATGTGGATGTTGATGCCGATGATTGTGAGGATAAGTGGTTCATTACATATGAAAGTAAGGGTGACAATGAGTCAGAAACAGAAGATGAAAGTAATCACCAAAAATGAAGCACAACTTGTGAGTATGGCTCAGCTATTTGTTTCAAGCTTGCACCACTGAGATTTTCATTTCTTGCAGCGATTGGAATTATTGGCAAATTTAACCAGTGAAATGAATGTTTTAGAGCAGGGGTCGGCAATAGATCGATCAAAATGTTTGTTTGGTAGATCTCTAGGTGATGGAGGGGGGAAAGGGAGAGAATTTTGAAGCTAGAGAAACTTCAGATTAGCCTTCTCCCCACCGGCATTTAAAAGTGTGATATCCCTACCATTAAAGGTATTTTTTCCACATAGTGAAAAGCCGTGAGCTAGCACTTTCTTTGTGAACTGCTTAAGATAAGAATGTGATCGTTTCTTTTAACTGACGTTTGGTTTCAAGTACCATCTTCATTGCACACGGACAACTCCATCAATCTCCTCCCTAAAATCACACAAGGAGGATCTCAGCACAGTGCATGAACTCTGTAGCATTGGCGAGAATCCCAATGTGTGTATATAGGAATCACACATTCTATAAATATTTGTGTGTGTGGGTAGGTTTCTAATTTTTAAATTTTGCCAGGGCAGTGGCCTTATGGCCTACTCTTTACGATTTCCAACTGTCGTGGGATTTTTAATGTGCGTAACTTGCACACAAGACCTCCTATTTTTTCACCCGCATCTGAGAAGGCTAGGCATCCAATCTCCCTACCCAGGAGACCAGGGGGGAGTATGACATCATTAGGACCACTGATTCTGAAAAAAATAATAATTCCATAAATTATATTCCCTCTACTGGAAATCGAACCTGGTACCTTTAGAACTAGAGGTGGACGTCATACCTCGTAGCCACTTCGACCCCATAAGTGACGTTAACATTCGGTAAAATATCATTTAGTCTGAATTTTCAATGCTCTGGCGATGGAAATGCAGAAGTAGATTATCCAGAAATTGGAATTTCAGGAAATAGATTATCCAGAAAATGGAATAGCAGGAAGTAGATTATCTGGAAATAACAGTTACATATAGACTGCACTTGTTCCAAGTACTCTGAAACCTGAAAAAAAAGCATGATTTTATCAAGGTAGATCTTTAGAGCTGGTCTCTTGTGGCACAGGTGCTGTGTTCAAATCACGGTATAGACAGTCTCCAGTCTCCCCAGCTGTAAATGGGTACCTGACTCTGCTCTATGAGTTGAGGAAGGAAAAGGCAGCAAGGAAGGGAACTGGTCACCCCCACCTCTCAATGCTGGACCTAGAATGGTGGTCTCTAACACTTCACTCCCCTATGGCAGTATCTGCTAAGGGGTTACCTTTTTTTAAAACTTTCTAGATCTTTAGAGAGCTGTGCTTCTAAAGTAGATCCCTACAGCTTCTGTGTTGCCTACTACTGTTTTAAAGCATTTTTTCAAATTTTTAGATGAAGATATTTGACAACTTTTAGTTTGCACAAACATAATAGCTGGGAAATTCTTAGCAGCACATCCCAACCAAAATGCCACAATCAAAATCTCAGAGTTGGTGGACACAAATGTGAATGAACTTAAGACATTTATTGCACGTCCGTTATTGCAGGGTGCAGTATTTATAAACCTGAAAACTGCATATAAGATTCCAAACAGGAAAGTACTGAAACATCGGTACTGTTAAAAAATTATGACTGAAGAGAGGTTCAGTTTGCTACTAAAGTTTATTAAGTTTCTATACTCTGCAGAAAATTCACAATATGATCTAAATATTCATAACATTTGTACAGCTCTGAAAACAATGGAGCCAAACAAAAATGAGAAAGAAGTTGCAAACTTTCTCATGAAAGGGTGCTAGCATAAAAGAAAGGTAAAGGATTCCATTACACACCCACTGAGGCATATTGGGAATATGGTGTTAGGCCCATATTTTCTTGACCATCGGCACACTAGGGGTGATGTGGTCAGCATCACGCCGGCCGCCTTAACCTTTACCAGAGTTGCTCTGGTACCCAATTCCTGAGGCTGGGTCGACCCCGGAAACATTTACGGTAAAAAATAATCCCACTTCAACTGGGGATCAAACCAAGGACCTCTGAGCTAGGAAGCCAGTGCACTAACTACTAGCATTAAAGAGAAGGATTTAAATTAGCAACTGCTGGTATCTACTGTACAAATACTAAGCCCCTGAAGATATAGCTTGATTAAAACAAAAAGGTAGTCCCACCACAGACTCTGCTGTAGGGAAGTGAAGTGTTAGAGACTTCACTCTACTCGGTCCAGCTTTGAGTGGTGGGGGGTGACTAGTTCCATTCCTCGCTGATTTTACCTTCCCAAACTCAAAGAGTCAGGTACCCTTTTACATCTGGATATCCTGGAGTGAGATGCCAACCAAGTTTGCCGCGAGAGGCCAGTGCTATAACCACTCTGCTAATAGGAGGCTAATGATAAAATCACGTCTGTTTTACAGGTTTGAGAGTGCTATTTATCTCTGCCGCAATAACCTACTTCCTGTAATTCCATCAACAGAGCAGAGCAAAATTCAAACTTAGTGATATTTTACCAAATGTTCACTTCACTTTACATTAGAGATTGCATTTCTACCTCTTGCTGTTCACTATTAAAGTAAATAATTGTCAGTTAGCCCGTGAGTTTTTCTATGGGAATGCCAAAAAAAAAATGTTGTCCTGGAGATACGTTTTTTTTAAATGCAGGTGAGGAACTGTGGCCATGGAAGTTGGAACCCGCTAAGGAGTGTGTAACAACTCACCTGCCAAATCAACCAGCCCTGAAAATGGATGATGCTAAAGCGCCAGACCCATACTGGGCTGTATCGGCAGTCTCCTCGTAATGAAGCATGGCCGAGACAAGGAGGAGGGCCGTCATGGTGAACGTGGTCTGTTCGGATGGCGTCTCTGGGCAGGGCGGTAGCTGTGCCACTGACTCAGGTGACGAGAGTCCCCCTCCACAGTGACGCCCTTGCAGGGTAGAGAACCATCCTTCTCGTGGCAATGCACACACACCAATTAGTGGGTCTGGTGTGACCTCCACCAGCTGCGCCCGGTGAGTTGGGGAAGTACTCTAGAGTTGCAAAAAAAAGCCCAAAACAAAACCCCCAAATTGCAACAAGGGTAATAGAGTGAATAACTTGAATCCCTGGGGCTTGGAACAACAACAACAACAAATGTTGATGAGAGAAGGACAGTCTGAAATTTCCCTGGCGAGTCTGAAATTTCCCTATGTGAAAAATTCTTTTCTCCATGCATCACCTAAAGATCTAATACATCATGATCTACCACTAAATCTGGATCTACCTTAAGCCGATATCTGATTTAAATTATATGACACAATCACTAATGTCACACCGGTAGCAAGGACCACACAAGTGCCAGTAGAACTAAAGATGAGAATAAGAAACTGGCATTCCATAGAATACACACTGAGGAAATTTGCTGATAGCATTACAAAGCAGTCCTTATGCTGGAATACCCTGGATAAGAGAGGTAGAATAAAAAACTGCATGCAGTAGGGAACTGCAAACAGACATGAAAGGGACAAGAAAAAGATATGAAAAGACCTTGAACAATGGCACAGGACTGGCAGGCAATCAGCAAGTTTTTTCATGTATACCTGAGACACACAATTGCAGAATACCATTGGCAGCACTGTATAGAGATGCTTGTGAAAAAGGAACACATACATACACCAAGAAAAACTTGGCACAACATTTCAGAAAGGAAGTTCTATAGCGCAATTAAGCTGGCACACATAATACTTTCAGTTAGCGCTTCTCATGGCCAGCCTCGGGACTTCTTGATAGAACCTCATATATAAAACAGAGTGTTGGATTCTACCAGGAACTGCTAGATTTAAAATGCATGACCTAATAAAAATGGATGACAATGTGGAAAGGAATTTGAACTACAGGTACAGTTCTCAAATCTGGTACTAGTTTAGAAACAACATAAAAGGATTAAAACTCCTTAAAACATTACACACAAAGGCATGCATGAACATGTATATGAGCTGACACACACCCCATTCCTCCATCATCAATATAATATTCAGCTCCCTAAAGGAGCACAAACCACCAACTATTTGAGTGAAGTCTTCCTGCCGGTGCCATCTGCTCAAGGTCTTTCCATATCTTCTTTATATTATGCATGGAGGCATATCTGGAGTCATCCTTATATGACCACCAGCTATGCATACAGCTATAGTATGAAGATTTGAATGTTAACCTCTGTCTGTGAGGCTAGTTACACCCTCATTGACTCTTGAAATCATCCACACACTTCCAGGGATTCCCCTTGTGTTGAAACATGTTGAGAGCCCAGCATTGCACACTAAGCTTGGAGAAATCACTTGAGTCCCAGACGTAATTCTTTGGCGTTGACCTGTTTGACTGCATGCAGGAGGATCTCACTATGCACCCCATGATAGGCAGGGGGAGCTGAGAAGTGGCTCTGTGCAGGACATGATGACTCCTTGAGAGAGCCCAGAACCAGAGCACAGTATTTTAGCTCTGCATATTTGGAAACCCCCTTGGATGGCAGGGAATGCACATTATGACACATGCTTCTGCCTCCTAGCTCCTTTAAATGCTAGCCAAGCGGGAGAAACTGGAGCTCATGACTTGAGCTTAACACATTTTCCGAACGGCAGAAAAGCCACAGGAAATGCCTGGATCTACAGTGTAGATAATAGCCAAGGACTCTTCAACTTGGTGTTGGCTGCAACAGAGCGAGAAAGTCAGCAGACGTAGTTAAACAACATGTCTTCTTTTTCCCTTTCAGGCCCGTCTCCAGTTCCCTTCTCTGTGTCCTTTTTTTTTTTATTTGGTCACCCCACACTTCTCTTAGCCTGAAGATTCCAGTATAAGGAATGCCTTGTAATGCCATCAATAGGTTTCCTCATTGTATGTCCTACTTAATGTCATCAATAGGTTTCCTCATTGTATGTCCTACCTAATGTCATCAATAGGTTTCCTCATTGTATGTCCTACTTAATGTCATCAATAGGTTTCCTCATTGTATGTCCTACTTAATGTCATCAATAGGTTTCCTCATTGTATGTCCTACCTAATGTCATCAATAGGTTTCCTCATTGTATGTCCTACTTAATGTCATCAATAGGTTTCCTCATTGTATGTCCTACTTAATGTCATCAATAGGTTTCCTCATTGTATGTCCTACTTAATGTCATCAATAGGTTTCCTCATTGTATGTCCTACTTAATGTCATCAATAGGTTTCCTCATTGTATGTCCTACCTAATGTCATCAATAGGTTTCCTCATTGTATGTCCTACCTAATGTCATCAATAGGTTTCCTTATTTTATGTCCTACTTAATGTCATCAGTAGGTTTCCTCATTGTATGTCCTACCTAATGTCATCAATAGGTTTCCTCATTGTATGTCCTACTTAATGTCATCAGTAGGTTTCCTCATTGTATGCCCTACCTAATGTCATCAATAGGTTTCCTCATTGTATGTCCTACCTAATGTCATCAATAGGTTTCCTCATTGTATGTCCTACCTAATGTCATCAATAGGTTTCCTCATTGTATGTCCTACTTAATGTCATCAGTAGGTTTCCTCATTGTATGTCCTACCTAATGTCACCAATAGGTTTCCTCATTGTATGTCCTACCTAATGTCATCAATAGGTTTCCTCATTGTATGCCCTACCTAATGTCATCAATAGGTTTCCTCATTGTATGTCCTACTTAATGTCATCAGTAGGTTTCCTCATTGTATGCCCTACCTAATGTCATCAATAGGTTTCCTCATTTTATGTCCTACCTAATGCCATGTTTGGGGAATGTTTTTATTTTTCATCTAACTCCATTCCCTTGTTCCTGAAAAAGGTCATACTAGTTAAGATATGATGGGTACAAAAAAGAAAGATCTGGAGCAGATGGCACAAGACAGGATGGCCTGGCATTTATTTGCTGAAGACCTGTGCTCCATTGGAAACTGACAACTACTGATAATTATGAAGTTAGGCTATAAATCTAGGAAAACAGCAGACATTCAGAAGTTAAAACTGCCCTGCCTTTTGTTGCGGAGCTCTGCCTTAGCCTGAACCAGACCTTTCAGCTTTTCCAGCATCACAAACTTTTGAAATGACGTGCTACGATATCAGTTCTGCCTTGTTTTGGGAAGGCACGCACCATTCAACCCAGACACAAGGCCCTTGGTTATTTTGGTGCTCATGCCGAATTATTAAGAAAATACTTTTTTGTTAAATGATGTGCTAAAGAGGGACTAGTTAAATGAGGAGCAGCACTGAAGCCTCACCTCGGCTGTGATATCTGGCCTCATTTCTTCTCTCACACTCTTAATACTCTGTGTGTCGATGCTGCTGTAGTCTTCATCTGATGCAACACTGTCATAAAGAGGTTCATCATCACTAATTGTGCTCATCCTCTGAGAGTTTCGACCCAACTTGTCTGAAGTGCAAAAAAAAAAAAAAAAATTGCAATAACAACATAAAAGTGAGAACAACAAGACAAACTGCATGTTTCAACATCTTAGAAAAACATTAAACGGAAACAAAGAAAAGGATTATTTTTATTATTATTTTTCTTCTTAACTCGTCAGTTTGCCATGAGGAACAGGTCTTCAGTTAGTTCATTCTGAGCCCTCCTGTCTTTCATCATTCACTCAAGTTCTTTCCATGTCTTCTAAACACATCTTATGTCTGTTTCCAGGTCTCTTCTATGCATTTTCAGCCTTCCTTTATTTTTTAACATTGTGGACTCCAGAAAAAGGACTGCCTTGTAATGCAATTAGTTGTTTCCTTGGTGTGTCCTATCCAATGCCAACATTTTCTCAACTTAGTTTCTGCTGACATTTACATGTGTCCGATTCTCTCCATCAGTTCCACATGGGTGATGCTGTCATGAAATGTTAATTTTTTTATAATTATTATTCTGCAAGAGTATTTCTCTAGTTCATTTTTTATTTATCTTGCGATTTCTGTTACCTACAGATTGTCCTCAACTTACGACATGTATATCTTATGACCACTCGTACTTATGACAGTCATCCTAGAAGTACTGTACATTTATGTTTCATTACTTATTACAGTACATGACTGTACAGTACAGTAATTTTATGTTATAAATTGTACACTGTAAACGTCACTATAAAACAAACAGTACAATTAGTTTAAATATAGAACAAAATAGACATACTATATAGTAAATGAACCATAAGGATATATTAACAAGTAACATGTCTGAATTCTAAAATGTATATGTCTATTTTGTAGGAAATCACTATATAGTATATGAACCATAAGGATATATTAACAAGTAACATGTCTGAATTCTAAAATGTATGATTTCCAATTGACGGCAGAGTAGTACGAATGGAACTCCATCACAAGTGATGACTCCCTAAATTTTGTTTTGGTAGTCTCTTTTTTTCCCACTTGTTGCTGTTTATTTTAATATTGTACCGGGGGTCAGAGTGGCTAAGAGGTATGGCATCCGCCTCGAATTCTAGAGGTGCCAGATTTGATTCCCAGTTGAGGGAATATAATTTATGGACATTTTTTTCAGAACCAGTGGTCCTAATGATGTCACACTCCCCCCTGGTCTACTGGGTAGTGAGATCGGATGCCTAGCCTTCTTGGATAACGACAAAAAAATAGATCCCGTGTGCAAGTTGTGCACGTTAAAAATCCCATGACAGTCAGAAATCATAAAGAGTTGGCCTATCAGGCCGCTGCCCTGGAAAAATTGAAAATCTACCCACCACAAAAATATGTATAGAATGTGTGATTGCTATATACACACATCGGGAATCTCGCTTGTGCTATGTGCTATGAAGCTTGTGCACTGTGCTGAGATCCTCCTTGCGTGATCTAAGGGAGGAGATCGGAGCACTGATGGAGCTGTCCATGTGCAATGAAGATAGTACTTAAAACCAAAACCAAACCAAAATTGTACCTACTTTTCCATTGAGTGCTAGCAGCATTTCTGACTGGGATTTACCAGCATGACAAAAGTGATCTCCACTTATGGCCCTTTCATTTTTTTACACTTTAATGCACTTAAATTAGTCCTCCCTTTCTTTCCTCTGCCTTCATTCCCCTGTTCCTGAAGAAGACCTTGTGATCATAATGAAGACCATCTACTGGTCCTAGTACAACATCATCATCATTTCCTTACAGAGAATGGAGCTACCACTGTAGCTGGTTCCCTTGCAGGAAGCCTGCACCAAGCATTGACATGCCCCTACAGCAGTGGTTTATGTTGGTGGTTTATGTTGCCAGGCCCGTGCAAAACCTGACATTAGTGGCCTTGTATGACATGTCTGAGGATGTAGTAATCCTATTCTTTCCCTGTCTCTTCAGACCCCCCCCCCCCCAAAGGAACTACACTGAGCCTAGCAAGAAGGATCCCGCTACACGCCCATTGAGACATATTGGGAATATGATGTTAGGCCTATATTTTCTTGACCATCGGCACACTAGGGGTGACGTGGTCAACATCACGCCGGCTGCCTTACCCTTCCCAGAGTTGCTTTGGTGCCCAATTTTTTAGGCTGGGTCAATCCCGGAGCTGTTCGCAGTCTAAAAAATCCCACCTCAACTGGGGATTGAACCATGGACCACCGAGCTAGGAAGCCAGTGCACTAACCACTGCGCTATCGCAGCTCCTACTGAGCCTAGTAAGATATACTTAAAAAAGTGATCTCCCCTTGCCAATATGGCGATTTAACTTTTGATGGTAGTGATTTTCTACATTTTTTTAGAAACCAGTCAAACAGAGAGACGCGTCAACAGTGAGGAATGCAATCAGCGACTCATAGCTTGACTGCTTGCGTCAGGGTCAGCGAACCAGAGCTAACCAAGACCCTACTCCACCTCCAAAAGGTGGTCCTGGAAACAGGCTGCATCACTGCAGGCTGGCTGAGTGAGTAGGGATCTAAAAGAGGGAAGGCTAACCCGGTCCCAAAAATGCCCTGCCGAAGTCGGATGCATCGGCCGAAAGGCGCAAATATCGTAGCTTCGCTGTAAATGGACACAACGCAACCAACGTCCTTTTCAGGATGAACAAAGAAGAAGAAGAAACAGAGAGACCACACTGCTGATTTGCAGGTAGGCTGGGGACAGTCCAAGGCTAAGGAAGGCAACCCGATATAAATGCCTGTTGAAATCGGATGCACTGGGCCACAGACCTAATGAAACAGTGCAACATATGGCACTTGATGATGTCATTAAAAAGTAAGCAAAATGTCGCTAGACTACACAGAAGCAAAGAGCAAGAATTACTGAAAATTACCTATGGAGATGCAAACTGCCTCAAGCTGACTACTGCTTTCTTTGAAAACATTCAAGTAAATGTCTTGAGAGTGTACGAATTAGAAGATACATTACCTATTTTCATTCACCCCAAGATTATTTTGCAGTTAGTGTACTCACTGTAACCAGATTTGCTTCAACTATTTCAGATTCGATTTTTTTGTTTATGAGGGTGAGATAAAGTAATGGATTCCAAATGTTTTTAAAATATACATAAAACCCATAGGAATGAACTGGGAGATAAAAAACACCTGGCTTCCTAGCAGGGTGATCCATGGTTCAATCCTGGTTGAGGCGGGATTTTTTAGACCGCCAACGGCTCTAAGTCGACCCAACCTTATGAATTGGGTACCAGAGCAACTCTGGGAAGGTTAAGGCAGCTGGCGTGATGCTGACCACATCACCCCTAGTGTGCAGATGGTCTAGAATATATGGGTCTAACACCATATTCCCAATATACTTCAATTGGCGTGTAACGGGATACCTTTTAAGATCAGTTAGATGTAATAAGCGGTTAGGACTTTATTCTCACCCTAATACTGGGGACACAATGGAATTCATGCTGCTCCCTGCATGAATTCAAGGGTTAGACCTCTCACCAAGACCCTGATGACTAACTCATGAATATTGCTACAAACAGTTGCCATGGCAGATAGACTAACAAACAGACTAGTGGATTAAAATACAGACATTGCTACACTTATTTTAAAAAGCACCAAAGTATTTACAGGATTTGATAGGAAACTCTGAACAGAGTGATTCAAGAGGAGGCAATTCATCAGAAGTTGTTTCCCCATCAGAGAATTGTTTCGGCCCTTTATCTTCTTTACACACTGGAGGATGGGGGGAGAGAGAAGGAGAGACCACTTGGATCATGTCTCCCAAGTGTCCATCACCTGGTGTCTTTTCCCGCCTGCGCTGGGAAGTGAACCCACTCAACTTTAGTTGCAACTTTCAACTTCAATAATGGTTTTATCCATGCTGCCAGCTTGAGGTCATTGTGAAAGTAATCATTATGATGTACATAAATTATTGTCCTGAATTCCATAGCCTGCTGCGGTCTTTCCACAGCCAACATGATGCCCGTTCTGCCGTGTCTAATGTTAGACATGTCAGTTACTGACTTCATAGGGCAAAAGTTAGATCTGGTTTAAGCCAGAGGTATATAAGATTCTACCTGGATCTTTCAGTGTGTGTAATGGTGAGGTGACTCCAGTCTGTCTCCGTCTGGCATCATGAAGAACATCCACTACTAGGGTTGTAAATTCTCTTGCATTAAACCGTGCCAACTTCTGACGACCCTGAAAAATACAGATAGAACAGATTGGGATAAATGTAGTTAGAAGAATCACTCACATAAATTCTCTTTCAAAGTTAAGTATTATCAAGAACCATTGTGCCTCTTTTGAGTCTTCTAAAGCACTCTCCATGGTTAATCTTATCCACTCAAGTTATTAGTGCCATTAACGGCTCACAAGAAATCAAGACCAACACAAAAATCCTAATTTTCAATTCAAACGTCATGCTAGTCTTATTGTATGGCTCTGAAACACGGAGAACTACAAAAACATCAACCCAAAAACCTACAGACTTACATAAATAGGTGCTTGCGTAGAACATAAGGATTGAAGTGCTATGACAAAATCACTAGGTGGTATTAATGACAAAATCACTAGGTGGAATTAATGACAAAATCACTAGGTGGAATTAATGACAAAATCACTAGGTGGAATTAATGACAAAATCACTAGGTGGAATTAATGACAAGATGCCGTGTTTGAAACACTTCAGTCTACCCAGCTGTTGTTGTTGTTTAAAATAGGGCTGCTGAGCTTCTCGCTCTTTAGCAGCTTATACCAAGTTGAAGACTCCTTGGTATTATCTACACTGTAGATCTAGGCTTTTCCTATGGCTTTTCTACCATTCCGAAACATGCTGAGTTGAAGTCATGAGCTCCAGTTTCTCCAGCTTGGCTTGCATTTAAAGGATCATCACACCTGGTCCCAAGCTAGGAGGAAGAAGCGTGTGGCATACTGTGCATTCCCTGATATCCAAGGGGGCTCTCCAAATATTCAGAGCTAAAATAGGGTGCTCTGGTTCTGGACTCTCCCAAGGAATTGTCACGTCCTACACAGAGCCACTTCTCAGCTCATCCTGCCTATCATGGGTCCATATTGAGATCCTCTTGCATACAGCCAACCAGGTAAAAGCCAGAGTTACGTCTGGGGAGCAAGTGATTCCTCCAAGCTTAGTGTGCAATGTTGGGTTCTTAGCATGTTTCACCACAGGGGGAATCCCTAGAAGTGTGTGGATGATTTCAAGAGTCAATGAGGGTGTAATTAGCCTCACAGACAGAGGTTCATGGACCTAGTATAATGAAGTCTCTAAAGTTCACCCCGCTAAGGCAGTATCTGACTATACTAGGTCCAGCTTTGAGAAATGGGGTGACCAGTTTCCTTCCTCACTGCCTTTTCTTCCCTTGAGCAGAGTCAAGTACCCATTTACAGCTGGGTACACTACAGAGTGCCACCATCATGTTTTGAACACAGCACCTTTTGCCTCGAGAGGCAAGCGCTCTAACCACTCTGCCAATCAGAAGCTCCTTGAATAAAACCACACAGATATTTAAATGAAATTAGAATTACCATCTAACTAAACCTAATATTCCCATGTCACTATGGCAACAGTATTATTCATTCAACAACTTTCCCATCATTCTCCCACATGTATTATTCCTTGACAACATGGAATACCTGATTGCGAGTTGTTGAGAGTTCTGGATTCACAGGAAGGTGAGGGACGGTCAGTCTTTCACTCAATACTGATGTGTGGTCATGTGTGGATAGCCATACTGTGTATGTCAACAACAGCCAACAACAAAAAATATGCATTAGAACTTCACCACTTGCCTCCATAATAAATGACATATTCTACATGGTGGAACAACAAGTACAAATAATCCTCTTTCCCCCCCTTCACTCTACTTCCTACCACGTCAAATTTTATTAAATTAATTTTCAAGGGGCATTATTCAAAGATCATAATACATACAGACAGCATTCAAATAAGTTTTTGGAAAGTCTTTTTAATGGGTTCTGCTTTAAAAAGAACTAAGCATACATGACACGAGAGTTTTTAAAAAAATGTCTGCCATTTGAAAGCTTTGCCAAGAAGAGATCAAGTGATAATGTTCAGACTGAGAACCGGCCCGTGCAGACTCAAATACCATCTGTTCAACACATCAAGAATCAGACAGATAGATATGCATGGATATGGGAAGGACAAGCAAAGTTTAAAAAAATCCTCCAAGATTGTCGACTCTATGAGAAGAGTGTAGTGGCAGTATAGCCTTCTCCAACTCAACTGAGGGAAAAAGTATATGATGATGAGAGAGGCCTGAGACAGACCATCAACTTTATGAGACAGGCTGATGTGGTTATTTGAGAGCAAACAAAGAAGAAGAAGAATTTGAGAGCCAACAAAGAAGAAGAATTTGAGAGCTGCTCATCAGTAATTATATATAGCAATAAAAGTTTGTCGGGGCAGGTATATAACAAATGCCCTGAAGACAAAATACATGCTAGACAACATGAGGGAAAGAGAAGAACTAGGTACTAAAAGGACTCAATAACAGGCTATCCAAGTAACAAAACAGCTTTACTGCAAGACAGAGAAGTAACGAGTACAGTGATATCATCGTCTGAACAGCTTAATCTAAATCTCTAGAATTTGTTACGTCTTGTCTAACATGTTGTGTCAAGCAAAACAATAATAAACATTGGTACTGAGTCATGTGACAACTGAATGTCACATTTAAATACACAGGATGGTTTGGGGGTTACCCCGTCACCAGCCAGAGTCACAAACTGAAGACAGAGATAAGAAATATACAGGTTAAGAGAAAACAAGGGAGCCATGGTAGCGCAGTGGTTAGTGCACCGGCTTCCTAGCTCGGTGGTCCATGGTTCGATCCCCAGTTGAGGTGGGAATTTTTAGACCGCAAACGGCTCCGGGGTCGACCGAGCCTCAAAAATTGGGTACCAGAGCAACTCTGGGAAGGTTAAGGCAGCCGGCGTGATGCTCACCATATCACCCCTAGTGTGCCTATGGTCAAGAAAATATGGGCATAACACCATATTCCCAATATGCCTCAATGGGCGTGTAACGGGATCCTTAAGAGAAAACAAGGGACACTGCAAATATATGAAAAAAAAATAATTTAACAAAACAATTTTTAGATGAGCAACACTGAAAGAGGAAAAGGAACAATAAACACAGAGAACATAAGTAAAAAAAAAGGAAAACAAAATAAGCATGTAAACATACAGAATAAGTAAGAATGAAAAAAACTTTGCAAAGAATCTAACAAATATGTAAAAGAAAAATGATATGCCTAAACAAAAACTAATATAACAGAAAAGCCTGTTGTCAGATCTAGAGTTGCAAAATTCAAAGCCATGAAGGTTCAAGCAGAAGCTGGAAGTAAAGAAAGCTAATAGTAAGATCATCATCATTATCACCCTTTAGCTTCCAAAGGAGCATAGGTCTTCAACAAACGTATGCCAAGTCTTCCTGTCTTGTGGCGTCAACTCAAGGTCTTTCTATGTCTTCTTCATCCCCTTCACGTCTGTCTCCAGTTCTCTTCTCCATATGGTTTTCGGTCTCCCTCTATCTCTCTTACAGTGGAGATTCCAGAACAAGACCTGCCTCTTAACACTATCAACAGGTTTCCTCAATGCGTACTCTTTCCATCTCCTGCAACTTTCTCTCATATCTTGTTTCTAATAATAACTCCTTGCCAAACCCAACCAAGGGACCGAAGACGCAGCAAGAGAGATGAATGCAGTCAGCGACTCATAGCTTGACTGCTTGTGTCAGGGAACCAGAGCTGACCAAGACCCTACTCTACCTCCAAGTGGTGATCCTGGAAACAGGCTGCATCCCTGCAGTCTGGCTGAGAGCGTAGGGATCGAAGAGGGAAGGCAAACCCTGTTCCAAAAATGCCATGCTGAAATCAGATGTGTCGGGCCGAAAGGCGCAGTTATCGCAGCCTCACTGGAAACAGCGACACAGCATAACCAACGTACTTTTCAGGACGAATGCAGAAACTCAACCGTAATCGATACTGGTGTTCCTCAGGGTTCTATTCTTGGTCCTCTACTTTTTGCTGTATACATTAATGACCTTCCATTACACATCAAGCACTCATCCTGTGACCTATTTGCAGATGATTGTACTGTTTACATAAGTGATAAAAGTTGCAACACCTGAATTATCATAACAAAATAATACAGATACCGTAAAATCTCGCGTATAATACGCACTCGTGTATAATACGCATGCTTGATTTAGCCAAAAAATTTCTGGTAAAATGGAAATTCGTGTATAATACGCACCATAATTTTTTCAAGATTTTATTTTATGAAACATTTGTTAAAAAACTGAAAGAAGATGGAAGATGCTGCGCGATAGTAGTTCTTCGACGAACTGAAAGACCATGTCGCTTCATAAAACGAACTGCTCATCCATTTGACGCTTTAAATGCTGTTGTGCCTGTACGAGATTTTTTAAGTTCCAGAGCTTTAAGTCGGATTTCAATGTATGAAACACTGATGTCTTGTTGCCTTCTATCCACTACTCACTCCAATCATGTTTTTTTCTAGGTCTGGAAGATCTGGTGGTGACCCCACGTTTCGCCTTTTTCTTACTAGGCAACACTTGCAGCGCCTCTTTCTTTTCTCGCCATAATCGAATGTTGCACTCGTTAATGGAAAAATGTCGAGCTTTTCTGTTGCAGTACAACATTTTCTCGAATTCATGTTTAGGGCTCAAAATAATCAAATGACAAACTTCACAACCAAGCTTAATATCAAAACAGATTGAAGACCAAGAGTGCGAAATGCGTTTTGCAACAATGTCTGACACATTACAAAACACATGGTACATTCAATTTTGCGCCATTTTCACTGTCAAATTGTGACAAAAACTTGACAGACTTTCCAATGTAGGTTACTTTCGATATCGAAAATTACGTATTTTTTAGTACTCGCGTATAATACGCACCCGAGTTTTAGCGGGCAAAAATGAGTAAAAATTGTGCGTATTATACGCGAGATTTTACGGTAATCTGATAAAAAGTGGAGCAATGAAAATCGAATGCAAATAAATACCAGTGAAACAAATAGCATGTTAATTTCAACTAGAAATTACAGAACTCAGAGAAAACAACACTTCAACTCTACATTGGTATCTCACTAACTGATAACGTAAATGAACATAAAACTCTCGGTCTAGTCACTGACCATCATTTAAATGGAACTCACATTCACAAGCACTGGCCAAGCACAGAAAGTTTACCAGTTAGCCAAAATCAAACATTTTCTAGATGAAGAAGCAAGAAGATTGTTTTACATATCTCAAACACAAACACACCTAGACTATTGTTCCACAATCTGGGATGGTTCCTCCTTGTGTTGCACAAAGAGACTACATTCATTACAAAAGCGTGCGGTGCGTCTAGTTTCTGGCAATAGCCAAACACAGTGTGTAGTTCTATGTAAATGTAATAAAATATTGCCCTCAAGAAAGGGCTTCCTTTTCAACAAAGCCAAATTCGTTCATAAAACCCTATCACAGAATGCAACAGCGTATCTCTGGCCCACTTTCAAATATAATGAAAGATGCAGTCAATGATAAAAAACAAATTATAAGTGCCCAAGCCTAGGCTTGACTTATTCAAGAAAAGTATATAACAATAAATAATGAGGCTGCTGTAAAACTGGCAAGGAAGAAAATATATAAATTTAAAAAAATCGAATGGTATGAAATCAGTTTTACAAGTTAACGGTACACAGGAAACCCGAAACGTCATGTGTTTCCTGTGTACCGTTAATTTGTAAAAACTGATTTCATACCATTTTATTTTTTTACTTTATATATTTATTCAAGAAAAGTTTAACTTACTCTGCTTCTCATCTTTGGTACAATCTTCCACATGATCTAAAAATCATGTTGAGTCCCTATACATATAACTGTTGACTTTTTGAATACTTTATGAGTGCTGATTACACACCTTCCGAATCTGATTATGTTTTCAAGTCTTCTTCTTCTTCTTCTTCCGTCCTTAGCCACCGACCGTCAAAGCAGTCAGTGGCCATTACGCCTAGTGGCGTCTTAGGGCAACAGCAGATAGGTTTTCTTTGCCATTGTTTCCCATCACGCCTACTGGCGTCTTTAGGGCAACGGCAAATCAATCCATTTGCTGTTGTTTCCGTAATCGAAGTGACTGGCAAACGGGTGATCAGCCCGTTGGTATGGTTTCAACTAACTATATAGTATTCTATGTACGTTCAATGAGCGTGTTTGGGGAAACTCCAAACTCAAGACCAAAGCTGCGGTATATAACGCCTGCGTCACACCAGCACACTTCTATATGGCAGTGAGACATGGACAACCTATGCTAAGCAAGAAAGAAGGCTCAGAACTTCCATCTATGGTGTCTACGCCAAGTCCTCGGTATTTCGAAGAAAGACAAAGTGACAAATGTCAAAATGTTGTCAAGTGCTGGTCTTCACAGCATGTATAAACTGCTTAGACAGGGCAGACTACGCTGGCTTGGCCATGTCTGCCGCATGGAAGATGGTCTCAACCTGAAAGATATCTTCTACAGACAACTTGGCAGATGGCAAAAGAACAGTGACTGCAGCTGAGATTCAAAGATGTATGCAAGAGAGATATGATGGCACTGGAAATAAATCCAGCAACCTGGGAGGATGAAGCTGCAGCAGACTGCACCAAGAGGCGATGCTATCTACAGTGCCACCTCAGATTTGGTGATAAGAAGCTCTCACATTATGCAGAAGAGAGGGGAAATGTTGAATAGAACACCAGGAAAATGAGCACCTGAGGGTTGTCACCTCAGAGGCGCATTCCCAGTCAGTTATGACTGAAGAGGCTATAATTATTATTATTAGGTTCAATGATGATTTGTATACTTTCACTATATTTTTTTTTCATTTTAATTAGATATTGTGAATGTGAGTATGCTGTTATTTTACTTTTAAAACGTTGCATTATTTGAAATTAATTTGTAAAATGCATGTGAGAATAAATGAACTCAGTATAAAAGACGAGAGAAAAGAAGGGCAGAATGCTAGACGGGCCTGCGTGCCCAATTCTCAACCCTCTGAAAATAAAGTTTATTCGTTCATTCGTTCCACTTGTCTGGTTCTTGTCAACAACAACTTAGGGGAATAAAAATACAAACATGAAAGTCGGGTAAGAAACAAAACACAAACAACAAAAAGAAAAACCCCCCAAAAAAGCTAGGAATGAAAAATAAAAAAGGTACTGAAATAGTGAACAGCAGAAATTAAATAAAGCAATGCTGGACACTGTGTGTCTCCTGACTAATTTTTAAGTTGTGCAGAAATTTTATTAGAATACCAATAAATGAGGAAACCTGTTGGTGGCACTACCAGGAAATCCTTGTTCTTGATTATCCGGGGTAAGAGAGGTAGAGAGAGAGACTGAAAACCACATTGGAGACGAGAACTGGAGACAGAAAGGAAAAGGATGGGTAAGGCAAGACCTTGAGCTGATGGCATGGGACAGGACTTGACATGAAGATGTTGAAGTCTTATACTCCTTGGGGAGATGTAAGATAATGAATGAATACCATTTCGTGCTCCCAAAGTAAAAGGTATTCTTGTTACCAATCAATTTTGAGCATAAAGATAACTTTCTTCTTTGATCCTTAGCCGCTGACCGTCAAAGCAGTCAGTGGCCATTATGCCTGGTGGCGTCTTGTAGGGCAACAACAAATCGATTCCACTTTGCTCGGTCGGTGGCCATCCTTCGTACAGTGCCCCAACTCTGGTTCATTCTTTGCATCTCAGCCTCCACAGTCCTCCGCCAAGTTGTTTTTTGGTCGGCCTCTCTTTCGTTTTCCTTCAGGAGTCCATAGCATAGCTGTTCTTGTGATGGCATCGGGGTCTCTTCTGAGGACATGGCCAACCCAGCTCCAGTGTCTGCCAGCTATGATGGTGTGCATGTCCTCTTGCTTGCTCCGAGTAAGCAGATCTTGGTTGGTGATGGTATTCGGCCAAAAGATTCGAGAATTTTTCTTAGGCATGTTGTGTGAAAAGAGGACAATTTCGACATTTCCTTCTCTGTAACTCTCCAGCTCTCCACGCCATAGAGAAGCACAGAAAGCACACAGCTCTGATATAATCCTAATTTTGTGCTTGTGCTGTACTGAGAGGACTTCCAGATGTTGTTTAGACTAAAAAAGGCAGTTCTTGCTTTGTTCATTCTGTTGTTGATGTCTTTGCTTGCTCCGCCGTCTGGTGTTACTATGCATCCTAGGTATGTGAAGGCATCTGTCTGTTCCAGTTGCTGATTCCTTACTGATATGGGCTCAGGGTTGCTCACATTGAGCGTCATGACCTCTGTCTTCTTTAGGTTGATGTTCAAGCCCACCTGCTGGCTATACTTAGTAAGTCTATCTGTTTTTTTTTTTTTTCCTGGATGTGTTGATGTGAATGTGCTAAATAAAGATAACAACTACCAACTTACTTGCATCATTTTCCCGCCTGTCAACCTCGTCATACACATCCATGGCCAGCTCTTCAAATAAATGATTTGGAAGCTGAAAAAAAAAAGAAAATACAGTTGAAAGTCATTCCAATATTATCATCAGCATCATCCTGCAGCATTGGCATTCAACAAACTTATCATAAGTCTTCCTGTCCTATGCCACCAGCTCAAGGTCTTTCAATGTCTTGTTCCACCCCTTCATGTATGCATGGAGGCATATCTGGAGCCATCCTTATATAACCACAAGCTATGCACAATGCTATAGTATGTAGATTTGGATTAGAACCTCTGTGAGGCTAATTACGCCCTCATGGACTCTTGAAATCATTCACACACTTCCCAGGGATCCCCCCCTCCCCCACCCATATATATACCCTCCCAGCGATCCCCCCCCCCCCCCCCCCCCCCCCCCCCCGCACCCCCGGATGAGGTAAAACATGTTGAACACCCAGCTTGGAGGAGTCACTTGAGCTTTTAACTCTGGCTTTTACCTGGTTGGCTGCATGCAGGAAGATCTCACTATGGATCCCATGATAGGCAGGGGGAGCTGAGAAGTGGCTCTGTGTCATCTCATCATCTCAACCCATAACCCGTCATGGGTCGTAGGGGTGCCATGGTGGAAGCATCAGCAGACAGGGTCCTCCACTGCTCTCTATTCTCAGCAATGCGTACAAGTGTGGAGAAACCGTGTCCTGCCCATTCTTTGATGTTATCAGCCCAGGATTTTCTTTGCCTTCCTCTTCTCCGTTTACCTTCGACTGTTCCCTGGAGGATCGTTTTCGAAAGGGAGTCATGACGAGTTACATGCCCAAACCAGGCAAGCTTTCGACGTTTCACTATTGACAAAAGTGGTTCTTGATGGCCTGCATAGGTGTTTATCTTCTCTCTAACATAGACATTTGTTTTGTGCTCTTTATAGCAAATGCGCAAAATTCTTCTGTAACATTTATGCTCGAAAGCCTGAATCCTTCGCTCCGTATCTGCAGTGAGTGTCCAGCCCTCACACCCATACAAGAGAATAGATAATACAAGTGATTTGTATAATTTGATCTTCACAGGAAAACTGATGTTACTTTTCCAGATCACATTCAACCTTGTCATGGCAGCTGAGGCCATCTCAAGTCTTGTCTTGATTTCTTTATTTGATCTTCCATCACTACATATAGTGGACCCGAGATATTTAAAGGTGTTAACTTCTTCTAACGTTTGCCCATTTAACGTAATGTTGGTCGGAACATGTTTCTTATGGCTATTCACCAATATCTTGCTTTTTTCTATATTAATTTCCATCCCATATGTTCTTGTTACTTTCTCCAGTCTAGAGGTAAGGTCTTGAAGTTCTGATTCTGTAAAAAATCCATGGGAGAGCCCAGAAACCAGAGCACAGTACAAGCGTATTTTAGCTATGCATATTTGAGAGACCCCTTGGATGGCAGGGAATGAGCAGTATGTCATGTGCTTCTTCTTAGCTTGGGATCAGATGTGATGATCCTTTAAATGCAAGCCAAGCTAGAGAAACTAGAGCTCATGAATTCAAATTAACACGTTTCGGAATGGCAGAAAAGCCACATGAAATGCCTAGATCTACAGTGTAAATAATACCAAGGAGTCTTCAACTTGGTATTAGCTGCAAAGGAGTGAAAAGCCCAGTAGTCTTAGTTAAACAACAATCTGAGTAATGTATTTTCCATCTGTTGTAATCACTGTGCCCAAGTATTTGAAACGGTGTGTGTGCTTTAATGCTCTTACAATAATTATTCTGCATGGTGGTGGGGTCCTTTGCCTGGAGATAACCACTGTTAGTTTTCTTGCTGTTCAACAGAGTCCTTTTTTGCACTTTCTTTTACTACCATTTCTTGTTTTCTGCTATTAATGCTGTGTCATCAGTATAGCCCATGCCATTCATATTATAACGTCTAACTAATATTCCTGGTTCATCACCTTCTGAGTATATTATTTTATATTTATGTAACTGCCTCATGTCTGCACCTGTCTATCTCACTGCACTTACTACTATAATATTTATCTGCATTCTTGCAATTTCTAGTTTTTTGTTTTCTAGTTCTGTATCTTCCTCAGATGTTCAAACATTCCATGTGGTTACTCTAAAGCTGTTAATTCTGCCATCAGTAGCTAGAGTACAGGCTAGTATCACAAGTGGCTCAAAATTTTCCCTACTTGACAACGATGTTCATCATCATCAAATGTACATATCTGTGCCCAGACATTACTGTTGTTGGAGAAACTCCATGGAACATAAAGTATTCTTTGGAGTTATCAGTGGTTTTTTTGTTGATTACTTGAGTTTGTCTACAGCAGTGTTTCTTAACCTTATTGAGGTCCCGCCCCCTTTACAGCATCTTAAGAAGCCTCGCACCACTTTAAAGCATTTTAAGAAGCCTCTGTCACGTGGGTTTTGATCATTAAATTGCCTACATCTTCTTCCTATTCTCTCACCCGCATCCTTTTATTTTATTATCTTTCCGTACTTGTTTTTCCTGTATTTTTTTTCGCATCACTCGTTGCGAAAAATATATTTCTTTCCCATCATCGTTTTTCTTTCTCATACTGACTAGTAACCTTATTGCATCAGATGTCAGTCGCGCAGATAGCTGTGAATATACGGTTCTCGCCAGACATACGTCTGCAGTTTCCCCGGTCAGAGCGCGGCCCGACCAGATTTCTGGGCCTGGGGTGTGAGAAATTCGTTTCGCTGGACATAGAGCAGACTTTTGGTCTACCATTTTTCACCTGTCACTAGCTTAAGGTGTCAAACCCGGCATCTGTACGACGCAGTTGTAGACGGTTGTCTGAGATTTGCAACTGTCACGCGCATTTCTCGGTCACTGGTGGCAGTTACGTCACGCGTTAAGCTGACGTAAATGTTGGGAGTAGGGGAGATAATTTCGCTTGGCGAAATAAGTTGGGGCCCTTTGTCTGATTTTAAGATATTGGCCCGAGTTTGAAACTTTATTTTCATTCTCACTCAGTAACTTCGCAGTAAAGACAGAACTAGCCTTCGTTCGATTTCTAAATAATCTCTGTTAATAGAGATGGCCTTTAGTTTGGTCGAAGTGGTTTAAGTTTTAGTACTTCTGTGTCTGAGGTAAAATATTATATACTATATTCTAGTATTTGGTGAAGTGATTTAGTGTTAAAATCGCCGATTTCATTTTAAACTAGTTCTGTGTGCAGAGTGATTATTTTGATAGTTTGTTATTTCTTTAATCGACGAGTTACAGTGGAAATACATAATAAATTATGTCTTTAGCTTACTAAACTAGTAGCTATAAGGAATTTAATTTAACGGTTAATACTCAGTCGAAACTGTTTTAATAACAAACTTATAAATGCTAGACGCGACATCAGTGAGTAGTGACGGAATACGCACCATATTCCTAATTCCTGATGATCGATTTTTTTATATAACTTATTTCTTGGGAAGTTTTAAATTATAAGTCAAGCGGTCGGCTTGCTATTTAAAATGTAAGTTATATTGAGTACAGAATATGTAAATGATTTATATGTGCTTTTCCTTTTATACAGTGAAATACTGGGGTGATCCGAACTTTACCAGCATTTAATAAGAGTTCATACTTGTGAAGAAATAGACAGTCCTTATTTTGAACCACGTGGGTTTCTCAAGTAACACTGATCTGAGAGTGCATATGCAAACAGAGTTAGACAGAAATACTATATCCCACTAACGGTTTTTCAAAGACTGTAATGATCAATACTGGGCCTGTGAACCAGATCTTAATTTCTTCCATAAACTCTACGTAAATTTTCTGCCTGGCGGCGAGAATAATTACAATCAATAACAGTAACGTTCCGACATTGTTGACAAGTGAGTGGGGAACTAAGATTTTTCTGTTTGAGAGAAGTTGTCCACCGGTCATCTTCCTAATTAAGGGAAACTTCGTGTTCTGACATTTTGTGCTCGTTTAAGCCTAATTCTTACCTCGTGAGTCAAGTGACATTAACTTTAGTCTGAAATAACTATCGCCTGAAGCAGACGCTCCCCAGATCCATTTTGATGAAACCAACAAACAAATCTGCAGAGCTGGGATCTGTTTCATTAAACGACAGTAACAGATAAAAAGTGTGAGTGTCCAAAATTTGCGCCAGCCGGCGAAACCACCACACGATTGTAAGTATATCAGGGCCCTGATGAAAGAACCGAGTGAAAGTGACGGAAGGATGTTCGTTGTATAATACACTCACTTGTTGTATTT
Organism: Oreohelix idahoensis; assembly: GCA_024509875.1. NCBI lineage: Eukaryota > Metazoa > Mollusca > Gastropoda > Stylommatophora > Oreohelicidae > Oreohelix > Oreohelix idahoensis. The sequence goes on along the minus strand of JAMPIV010011674.1, from coordinate 76,775 downwards.
GCTTTTTCCTTAGGCGAGATTTGCTGCTTAAGTAACGCGTTCCTTTAGAATAGATACTGCTGTCAAAGTCAGTCTATACCTTCAAAGGGGAACAATATTAGACCCTAACCACATGCATCTATAACTTTTTGGGCCATCATCTGTCATCCTAACGGGGCTGTGGGCTAAACCTAGAGTTAAGATCATAACGGGGCTATCATCCTTGTAGCATTTTCCTTGAATTTTATGACTATTTGTATATGTTTTCCTTGATGCATTTTTTTTTTTTAAGTGTTGTGAGAAGATTTTTCAAATGATAATAAAAATCTCTCTTGAACTAAATCAGTGCGTTGGTCAGCTCGTTCCAATATATATATAATTCATGGTTATAGATTTCCCACGTCTGTGTGTGTAACTGTCGTCACGTGTATGTGCGTGCCCGTGAGTAGATAGAAATATATGTAATATGTATAGGTGGTAGACTGTCTGACTGCTTAAAATCTGTCGTAGAAGATAGGTGAGAGAGAAAGAGAAGACTTTCTCGCATCTCAGAGACAGCCTCTATCACTATTCTATCATCTCACTCGTGGAATCTATTTCTTCGACTAACTCTCACACTGTGACTCTCACTCATTCCAATCTATTCAGAAGGGACCAACCGCAGTCTTAATTCTCCTATTTAAATCTACGACAAATGGTCGCTCGTTACCGGGAATTGAACCCAAAATCCTAAGGCGATACGACAAATGGGGTCTCGCCCGACGGATTTTTGAACTTAGAATAGGAAGACGAGTACGACAAATGTGGACTCGTCTATTTGGTTTTTGAACTTACTTACTTACTTACTTAGTCATTCCCCTTCTACCGTGAGGTGTAGAGGTTTGGAAGAGAGAGCGCCAGACCATTTTATCAGCTGTCTTCTTCCTGGCCTGGTTCCATTCTAGTCCTCGGTCCTTCAAAGATTGTCTAATGTTGTCCTCCCAGCGGACTCTGGGTCGTCCTGGAGGTCTGGATCCCTGGCTCTTTGTTTCCAATGCTTGTCGTGGTAGCCGATCTTCTCCCATTCTGCAGACATGGCCAAACCATCTCAGTTGGGACTGTTCTATTTGGGTCTGCAGCGGGTGGGATTTTAGGCCTTGACGTATCGTCTGGTTGCGGACCATGTCTCTTCTTGTTACTTCAACCACTTTCCTCAGATACCTCATTTCTGAGGTTTGGATCTGGCTTTTGTGGGTTGTAGTTATTGCCCACGACTCGCATCCATATGTCAAGACTGGGACATAGGTGGAGCGGTATACAGCCATCTTCGTTTTCTTACCAACCTCTTTCTTGCTGAGGAATCCTCGATTTATGGCCTGAAAAAGTCTCCCAGCCGCTGCTTTTCGAGTGGCCAACTCTTCTTTGATGCCTCCCTTTCGGTCTATAATAGCTCCGAGATATTTAAAGTGGTCGACCTGCTCCAGGACCTGTTCTCCCAACTTAATCTGATGTTTTCTTTCTTCTCGTGATATCACCATGGATTTTGTTTTAGAGCTGCTTATGACCATCCCTCTCTTCTCCAGCTCTTCCTTCCAGACTTGCAGGTTGGATTGGAGATGTGCCTCTGATTTAGCAATCAGGGCAACATCATCAGCAAATGCCAGCTCCGAAATATAGACCTGTCTCATCTTCCAGTACCCCACTGAATACTTTCTTGTTCTCTCCTTACATGCCTTGATGACATCGTCCATAAGGAGTATGAAGAGGTAAGGTGATAGGATATCACCTTGTCTTACACCAGTGGTGGTCCTGAACTCTTCTGACTTATGGTTTGCTGTCCTCACATAATTTCTGCAAGACTTGTAGAAGCTCTGTATAGCATGAATCAGAGGTGCTGGAATATTCTTCCTTGCCAAACAGTCCCAAAGTTTGCTCCAGGGGACCCTGTCAAATGCCTTTTCCAGGTCTATGAAACAAAGATGGATCTCACTCTTATACTCAAGGGCCTTTTCACTCAGCTGTCTGAGTGTGAAGATTAGGTCCTGAGTACTTCGGTTTGCTCGGAATCCGCACTGGACCTCATCCAATTGTGGCTCAGCTAGGCGTCGGAGTCTCTGCTCTAGGATTCTAGAGTAGATTTTACCAGGGACACTGAGAAGGGATATGCCTCTATGGTTTCCACATTGTCGATTGTCACCCTTTTTGAAAATTGGTGTTATGATGGCAATCTCCCAATCCTTTGGTATGGTCTTGTTGCACCATGCTGCCTGTAGGACCTTTAAGAGTAATAGGTCGCCTGATGCTCCCATGTACTTAACCATTTCTGGTGTTATACCATCAAGCCCTGCTGCTTTGCCCATCTTGATTTTCTCTAGTGCTGCCCTCAGTTCTTCCATCTTTATGTCATCTTCACCATCATTGGTTTTCTCTTCTGTGCTAGTGGTTATCATTTCTGATGCTTCACCATGCTCACCATCCAGGAGTTGGGTTTTTGAACTTAAGATTCTTTATTCTGTAATAGAGTAAGAGTTGATTGTCTTGTGAGTTTTATTTTAAATAATTTATCCCCTAGACTAACGATCTGTTTACGGGCGTGCTGACCACACAAACTGATAAGTTTTTTTTCCACAGCATTTTGAATAATATACATTTGAGTTACAGGTGGATTTTGTCGGAATATATGTTATTGTTGATTTGTAATACTAAACGCTGGTAAAGTTTTGTGAGTGTATAACATTCACAAGGGTTCTGAAGCAGGTAGGTGTTTGAGCAAAGCTAAGGAGTGCGTTTCGGACTATTCGTCCAGATTAATTGCCTCCCTCACCCGAACTGTCTTCAGGGGTAAACTTGAAAGTGGATTAAAATTTAAGGGATTATTTTTTCTCTTTAATTTTTGCAATAATTATTTTGCTTTTCCACTGTAGCAACTTTTTTTTCAGTGAGTAAATCTTAACTACCATTTAGTTGGCGTAGTCGTGTTTTGCATTAGGTGCTTTATTGCCGATAATAGCAGCGATAGTTAGATTTTATTTTAGGAGGAGGTATCCCAGGGTTAAGTATATCATCTTTTATTTGGTATTTTCTCGTAAGTGGTAGGAATCAGTGTATCCGTTTCTTCTTTTCGTTCTCCACTAAGTCTCAGTCACTGACATAATATGGCCGAGAGGGCAAAGCTTAGACAACTCCTCAGGGACGAAGCGAGAGAGGAGGGACTGGAAGGCGAAGAAGCGAAAGCTTTTGTCAGGGACGAACTTGACAGATATGATGCGGAGAGGAAAGCAGCGGAAGCGAAGGAGAAAGAAGCCGCAGATAGAGAACAGAAGAAGATGGATGAGGAAATGGAAATTTGCAGAGCGAACGAACGAGAGAAGGAGAGACAGCATGAGGAACGAGAGAAGGTGAGACAGCATGAGAAGGAAAGGGAGGAGAGACAGCAGGAGAAGGAGAGGGAGGAGAGACAGCACGAGTTGGCACTTAAAACTCTAGAATTTCAAAGTCGTGGCGCTGCCTCTACCTCCAGCAATGGAGAGTCTTCTCCTCATTCTTCTTTAACTGATCCTTCTAACAGTCAATCTCTTCACCTCACTGCTATGTCTTTTCCGCTAGAATCTTTCCCTTGTCCTAATGAGAAGATTGACACTTGGCTAGAAAAATTTGAGAAAATTGCAACTCTGTACGGTTTAGAGAGGTCGCGTTGGAACATGAAGCTTTCCCAGGCTTTGAAAAGTTCTGCTTACGATGTGTATGCAAAACTGGAGAGCAGCCAACAAGACAACTATGATCTGTTGAAGAAAGCGTTACTGGAGCGCTTTGAAATGAACGCTCGCAAATTTTTGCAACTGTTTCGCAACAGCCGGAAAGAGAATTCTGAAACTTTTCAGCAGTTCTCGTCTCGTTTGAAGGGTTATCTGACAAAGTGCCTCGAGCTCTCGCAGCTCCCCTCTACCTACGGAGGTCTTGAGGAATTTGTTTTAACAGAACAAATAAAGAACACATTGTCTGTAGATACCCGAAGATTTCTAGCTGAGCAGGGGGCAGAAAAACTTGAAGACATTTTGGAAAAGTCTGAGCGTTATCACAATGCGCTGGCTGAACTACCGGCCACAAAGCGGAAACCGACAGAGGAGCATTTTCGAAAACATAACCTAGAGCAATCTTCTCAGGCTTCCAACCAAAATAACCACAGAGAAACTGGACCTCAAAACCCCCCTCCTGAAAAATCCAAGTTCTACAAGAACAAGTACCCCAACCACCCCAAACAGTCTGATCAACCCGACCGCCCTACATGGCAGCGTGGCCAGAAAGGTCAAGGTGGCAAAGGGAGAACCCCTGAGCACGGGACATATGATCAGACCGAGCACACCGAGCCGAATCGCATCGGATGCTTATTAACAGTCTCGCAAGGTGGAATTATTGACAGTGATTCCCAACCTGTTGGGGATAGACCCTCAACGCGAGGTATTGTTACTTTGAACGGTTCTCAAACTTCTTGCTTATTTGACACGGGGCTTTCTTATGATTGCATTGTTGCCAGAAACCTGGTCAAACCCGGTCAAGAGACAGCAGAGACCGTCCAACTTTGTGGAGTTCGTAAGAGTGATGCATCTACAGCGCTTCCCATCGCATTGGTGGAGATACACTCTGACTTTGTCAGAGGTGTGATCAAAGCGGCTGTTATGGAGGATCCCATCTACCCAGTCATACTTGGCGGGAGATACGTGTGTATTGGGAAACCGGAAGAGCTGATTGTGGCAGCAGTAACTACAAGAGGGCAAACCAAGAAGGAACGGGAGCCTGCGCCTAATTTGTTACCTATGGAACTTAAAGAAGCGCAATACAAGGACCCTACTTTGGCACCCTGCTTTAGGAAACTGCCCATGGCTAAGGAACCCAATCAGCACGGGGACATTTTTTCTAAGGATGGCGTACTTTATCGGAGAACGGGCAAGCCTGATCAAGGTTACAACCAGCTCCTAGTACCGAAACAGTACAGAAGCCAAATCCTAGAAATGGGGCACTCTCTTCCCTTCAGCGGACATATGGGACAGAACGCCACAAACCAACGTATAACCACTCATTATTGGTGGCCAGGAGTAAACACTGATATTATCAGGTACGTCAAATCCTGTGCCCAGTGCAAACGTGTACCACCCAAGCAATGGACACCCCCAGTCCACATGGGTGAAATGCCAATAGTGGGAACACCATTCGAACGGGTTGTGATCGACATTTTAGGGCCTTTCGAAAGGACTAAAAGAAGGAACAGGTTTATCCTGACCTTAGTCGATACATGCACTTTATGGGCAGAAGCTATTCCGCTAACATGCGCAGATGCCAAGCATGTCGCAGAAACCCTAGTGCAGATTTTCACTTGGTTGGGATTCCCGCAGCAAGTGTTGATGGATAACGGATCTCCATACCGAAACCTGTTGATGGATGAGATCGTTAAGATCTTGAGGACCCAACACATCCACACTAAGCCATATACTCCGGCCAGAAATGGGCTCGTGGAACGTGCAAATGGAAACCTCAACATGATGCTAAGTAAACTGGCACAAGTGAAACCTGAAGATTGGGATCTTTGTATTCCTGCAGCATTATTTGGCTACAGAGAATCTCCTCATACTTCCACAGGATTTCCGCCAGCTACACTCTTATTCGGCAGACCCATTAAGGGCCCGCTTGAAGCCTTACTTCAGTCTCTGACAGACGAGAAGGCGGATGAGACAGTCGTCTCAGCAAGTAAATATGTGTCGGTTTTAAAGGAAAGGTTGAACTAGGGTGGGACCTAGCAACGACTAACTTTAAGTGAGCATGCCCAAGCACGCTAACCGATACAGGAAAGTCGCGAAAGAGAGAGAACTGGAAGCAGGAGAGAAAGTTTTGGTGTTACTCCCTACCGAGAACAACCAACTGAAGATCGGATGGCAAGGGCCGTTTACCGTCCTGAAAAAGATTTCTAAGGCTAACTACCAGATATCTATTCAAGGAATGGAGAAGGTTTTCCATTTAAATCTCTTAAAGAGATACTTGGAAAGACCAGTGCCGACCTCCGACCATCTCCTGACGATCGCCAAAACTGACGAAGATGACGATAGTGGCAGGGATATTCCACCGATATCACAGGAAATCTTTCAAAAATGTCAGAAGCGGCGACGCTCTTTCAAGCGCGCATGGGAGACATTCCAGAGGAAGGAAACTTTGGGGAGTAGACTTGAGTAGGAATTGGAGAGAGATGGAGGGGGAAGATGAGAAGGAAGAAGACAGACACCCCGAAGATATGGTTATAGGAAATTTAATTCCATAACGTAGACATGGAGTGCTTCCATATCTTAAGGGGGGACGTCCTGTCACGTGGGTTTTGATCATTAAATTGCCTACATCTTCTTCCTATTCTCTCACCCGCATCCTTTTATTTTATTATCTTTCCGTACTTGTTTTTCCTGTATTTTTTTCGCATCACTCGTTGCGAAAAATATATTTCTTTCCCATCATCGTTTTTCTTTCTCATACTGACTAGTAACCTTATTGCATCAGATGTCAGTCGCGCAGATAGCTGTGAATATACGGTTCTCGCCAGACATACGTCTGCAGTTTCCCCGGTCAGAGCGCGGCCCGACCCGATTTCTGGGCCTGGGGTGTGAGAAATTTGTTTTGCTGGACATAGAGCAGACTTTTGGTCTACCATTTTTCACCTGTCACTAGCTTAAGGTGTCAAACCCGGCATCTGTACGACGCAGTTGTAGACGGTTGTCTGAGATTTGCAACTGTCACGCGCATTTCTCGGTCACTGGTGGCAGTTACGTCACGCGTTAAGCTGACGTAAATGTTGGGAGTAGGGGAGATAATTTCGCTTGGCGAAATAAGTTGGGGCCCTTTGTCTGATTTTAAGATATTGGCCCGAGTTTGAAACTTTATTTTCATTCTCACTCAGTAACTTCGCAGTAAAGACAGAACTAGCCTTCGTTCGATTTCTAAATAATCTCTGTTAATAGAGATGGCCTTTAGTTTGGTCGAAGTGGTTTAAGTTTTAGTACTTCTGTGTCTGAGGTAAAATATTATATACTATATTCTAGTATTTGGTGAAGTGATTTAGTGTTAAAATCGCCGATTTCATTTTAAACTAGTTCTGTGTGCAGAGTGATTATTTTGATAGTTTGTTATTTCTTTAATCGACGAGTTACAGTGGAAATACATAATAAATTATATCTTTAGCTTACTAAACTAGTAGCTATAAGGAATTTAATTTAACGGCTAATACTCAGTCGAAATTGTTTTAATAACAAACTTATAAATGCTAGACACGACATCAGTGAGTAGTGATGGAATACGCACCATATTCCTAATTCCTGATGATCGATTTTTTTATATAACTTATTTCTCGGGAAGTTTTAAATTATAAGTCAAGCGGTCGGCTTGCTATTTAAAATGTAAGTTATATTGAGTACAGAATATGTAAATGATTTATATGTGCTTTTCCTTTTATACAGTGAAATACTGGGGTGACCCGAACTTTACCAGCATTTAATAAGAGTTCATACTTGTGAAGAAATAGACAGTCCTTATTTTGAACCACGTGGGTTTCTCAAGTAACACTGATCTGAGAGTGCATATGCAAACAGAGTTAGACAGAAATACTATATCCCACTAACGGTTTTTCAAAGACTGTAATGATCAATACTGGGCCTGTGAACCAGATCTTAATTTCTTCCATAAACTCTACGTAAATTTTCTGCCTGGCGGCGAGAATAATTACAATCAATAACAGTAACGTTCCAACATTGTTGACAAGTGAGTGGGGAACTAAGATTTTTCTGTTTGAGAGAAGTTGTCCACCGGTCATCTTCCTAATTAAGGGAAACTTCGTGTTCTGACATTTTGTGCTCGTTTAAGCCTAATTCTTACCTCGTGAGTCAAGTGACATTAACTTTAGTCTGAAATAACTATCGCCTGAAGCAGACGCTCCCCAGATCCATTTTGATGAAACCAACAAACAAATCTGCAGAGCTGGGATCTGTTTCATTAAACGACAGTAACAGATAAAAAGTGTGAGTGTCCAAAATTTGCGCCAGCCGGCGAAACCACCACACGATTGTAAGTATATCAGGGCCCTGATGAAAGAACCGAGTGAAAGTGACGGAAGGATGTTCGTTGTATAATACACTCACTTGTTGTATTTGCTTTTTCCTTAGGCGAGATTTGCTGCTTAAGTAACGCGTTCCTTTAGAATAGATACTGCTGTCAAAGTCAGTCTATACCTTCAAAGGGGAACAATATTAGACCCTAACCACATGCATCTATAACTTTTTGGGCCATCATCCTTGTAGCATTTTCCTTGAATTTTATGACTATTTGTATATGTTTTCCTTGATGCATTTTTTTTTTTTTTTTTTTAAGTGTTGTGAGAAGATTTTTCAAATGATAATAAAAATCTCTCTTGAACTAAATCAGTGCGTTGGTCAGCTCGTTCCAATATATATATAATTCATGGTTATAGATTTCCCACGTCTGTGTGTGTAACTGTCGTCACGTGTATGTGCGTGCCCGTGAGTAGATAGAAATATATGTAATATGTATAGGTGGTAGACTGTCTGACTGCTTAAAATCTGTCGTAGAAGATAGGTGAGAGAGAGAGAGAGAGAAGACTTTCTCGCATCTCAGAGACAGCCTCTATCACTATTCTATCATCTCACTCGTGGAATCTATTTCTTCGACTAACTCTCACACTGTGACTCTCACTCATTCCAATCTATTCAGAAGGGACCAACCGCAGTCTTAATTCTCCTATCTAAAATCTACGACAGCCTCTCACCCCTTTACAGCATCTTAGGAAGCCTTTCACCCCTTTAGCTTACTCACAATAAATGCCAGAAATGCTATAAAAAAAAATAAAAGTTTATTATGAGACGTTATTTACAGAATGTAACTAAGGTTCGGTATCTAATTCACGTTGTCAATGTTCTATTTTGTATAAATACATTTGGATTCTGTGTATTATATATTGTTTATGATGGTCGCGTTTTAAAATATCTGGCATGTCTCGCACCCCCGGAAGGCAAGTCTCGCACCCCATGGTTAAGAAGCACTGGTCTACGGAGATTTCTCGTAGCCTTTGTAGAAACTCCTACTCACAAGGCAACATGAGCTTGGGAAGTTTTAAGGTGCTTCCCACTCACATGACAGTCATTTTGCACAAGGCATTTTATAGAGACAGTGTGCTGCTGTTCACAATCCCACTTCCCTTTTCATAACTGTCGCCAGTTGGTCCACGGCTGCTTATCTGGGTCACCCCTTATTCAACAACTATCTGCCATATCTAGAGGATATTCATGATCTGTGACCTGTGACGCTTTGGGTTGGGGATAGAACAACAAGGAACAGAAATAAATCTTACCGCCTGCAGCTTTTTCTTGGCTTGTTTTGCCAGTTCAGAAAGATCAGCACTACTGTAAAACACAACAAAAAATTTAATCTGAAAATATATGTCAAGAAATTATATTTGGAAGTTCAGTTATAAAAATATGCAAATTTCATTTTCAGAACATTACCAATGAAAACAACATCCTAAAAAACATTAAGTACAATTACAATTTAAGTTTCACATCTAAGAAAATGCAGTATTTACAGAATACGTAAACTATCTGGCCATGTTAGTAACAAATGCAGTGCCTACTAACTGGCATGTCATCCAAAAGCCAGTATAATTAACCTTTCATTACCAGGGAAATACTTTGCTTTTGTCCAGCCATAGGGAGACTATTTATAGTTCGTAAGTTCTTATTATTTCTTTTCTTCAGCAGACTATTCACAGATAATAATGTTCTTATTTTTTCTTTTCTCCAGCCATAGGGAGACTATTTACTTACTATTCATAAGTGTTCTTCTTTCCTTTCTCCAGCGATAGGGAAGACTATGTTTTTACTGTTCACATGTGATAATTTCTTTCTTTTCTCCAGCCATAGAGACTAATTATTTTTTTTTAACTGTTCATAAATAACAAGTTCTTATTCTTTTTTTTCTCCAGACATACAGATAACATTTACTTACTTGTCTTAGATAACAAGTTCTTATTCATGTTTTTTTTTCCAGACATACAGAAAACATTTACTTACTTGTCTTAAATAACAAGTTCTTATTCATGTTTTTTTCTCCAGACATACAGAAAACATTTACTTACTTGTCTTAGATAACAAGTTCTTATTCATTCTTTTCTCCAGACATACAGAAAACATTTACTTACTTGTCTTAGATAACAAGTTCTTATTCATGTTTTTTTCTCCAGACATACAGAAAACATTTACTTACTTGTCTTAGATAACAAGTTCTTATTCATGTTTTTTTTTTCTCCAGACATACAGAAAACATTTACTTACTTGTCTTAGATAACAAGTTCTTATTCATGTTTTTTTTTTCTCCAGACATACAGAAAACATTTACTTACTTGTCTTAGATAACAAGTTCTTATTCATTCTTTTCTCCAGACATACAGAAAACATTTACTTACTTGTCTTAAATAACAAGTTCTTATTCCTTTTTTTCTCCAGACATACAGATAACATTTACTTACTTGTCTTAGATAACAAGTTCTTATTCATGTTTTTTTTTTCCCAGACATACAGAAAACATTTACTTACTTGTCTTAAATAACAAGTTCTTATTCATGTTTTTTTCTCCAGACATACAGAAAACATTTACTTACTTGTCTTAGATAACAAGTTCTTATTCATGTTTTTTTTCTCCAGACATAAAGAAAACATTTACTTACCTGTCTTAGATAACAAGTTCTTATTCATGTTTTTTTCTCCAGACATAAAGAAAACATTTACTTACCTGTCTTAGATACATGTTCTTATTCATTCTTTTCTCTGGCCGCAGGGAGGCTATTTATTTACTGTTCATAAGCAATAGTTTTTTTTCTCTATAGGGATATGGCTAAGTCTTTTCTAGATCATAAATAGCAAATAATAGAATTCCCAATTAAAAATACAAAGGATAGAGACCATATTAACAAAAACTCATGCCATTTGAAACAGAACGCTGAGCTTCAAACTGCTGACGTCATAAAACATGGAATTTTTTAAAATAGAATGAGCTATGTGTTATGTTACACTTAACTCTTTCAGTCCCAAGCAAAAAATTGGGTTTGGCCCAAACAAAAATGGCCGCCCCAGTGCTTTTTTATTTTTGTTGTTTGGAAACAATTTTTTAAAATGTTCATATCCATAAATACACGAGGTACTTAAAAGAAAGTACTTCCTGTCAGAAATGACGTTTTGGGTTGTCAAAATTAGAAAACAGCTCTAGAAATTAGCAAATGATACGAAAGCAGATTTAATGTTGATCAGGTCAAATGGGTCTAGAAGGAAGTACGATATATCGGCTTTTGAGACTTAAGGAGTTAACCGACACTTTTATCACTGCTTCGGTAAAGTTCACAATTGGATCTATTTATATATTGAAAGGTTAAAAAGACTTACTTGTCACCTAGCTCTGGAATCTTGAAATGAACACCTGATCTGTGATCTGTATTAAAGAAGAGAAATAAATCAAAGCTAAGATAAGCTAGACATTACGTTGTTGATGGTTTGGTTTTAAGGACTATCTACATTGCACACGGACAACTCCATCAGTGCTCTGATCCCCTCCTTTAGATCCCACAAGGAGGATCTCAGCACACTGCACAAACTTCGTAGCACAGGAGAGAATCCCAATGTGTGTATTTGGAATCACATATTCTATAAATATTTTTGTGGTGGGTAGGTTTCTAATTTTTAAAATTTTGCCAAGGCAATGGCCTTATGGCCTACTCTTTACGATTTCCAACTGCCATAAGATTTTTAATATGTGCAACTTGCACACAGGACCTCCAATATTTTTGCCCTTATCCGAGAAGACTACGCATCCAATCTCACTACCCAGGAGACCAGGGGGGAGTGTGACAACACTAGGACCACCGTGTCTGAAAAAAAATGTTCATAAACTATATTCCCTCCACTGGGAATCGAACCCGGTACCTTTAGAGTTCAAGGCGGAGACACCATACCTCTTAACAACTCTCACCCCCCAAACATTTTTGATGATGTTTAGTTAGTCTGCTGAGCATTTTTGCAACTAATGCCAAGCTGATTTCCTTGGCATTATCAACTGTGTAGATCTTGAGTCTTCTTGTAACAAATGCATTGCCTACTAACTGGCATGTCATCTAAAAGCCAGTATAATTAACCTTTCACTACCACGAAAATACTTTGCTTGTGTCCAGCCACAGGGAGATTATTTACAGTTCTATAAGTTCTTATTCATTCTTCTCTCCAGCTATAGACAGACTATTTACTACTATTAACAGATAATAAATTTCTGTCTCAGGTATTCCTCCGGGCTCGGCATGCATTTAACAAAGAAAATGATCACATCTGGTTTAAAGTTAGCATGGACAAAGAACTAGGGACAGTGTACTGAGCCATCTGGGGGTCGGAGTGGCTAAGAGATATGGCATCCACCTCAAATTCTGAAGGTACCGGGTTCGACTCACAGCAGAGGCAATATAATTTATGGAAATTTGTATTTTCAGAACCAGTGGTCCTAATGATGTCATACTCCCCCTGCTCTCCTGGGTAGTGAGATTTGATGCCTAGCCTTCTCAGATTAAGGTGAAAAAGGAGGCCCTCTGTGTAAGCTGCCCATGTTAAAAATCCCTCAGCAGGTGTAAATCGTAAAGAGTAGGCCATACAGCTGTTGCTCTGGCAAAATTTTAAAAACCTACCCAGCACAAAAATATTTATAGAATGTTGATTCCAGTGCACATGCATTTAATCCCTGCTGGTGCTGCAGAGTTTGTGCACTGTGCTGAGATCCTCCTTGTGTGATCTAAGGGAGGAGATCGGAGCACTGATGGAGTTGTCCACATGCATGGAAGATAGTCCTTAAAACCAATCTAAACCAAACTGTGCAATCCCCACCATCTAGGGGAAATCTCCAGATATGCAGGGCTAAAACACTGTGCTCTGGTCCAAAGAATCGACATGTCCTGCACAGAGCACTCCTCACATGTCAGCTTTTTATTTGTGAGATCCTTTTCTATGCATTCGACCAGGTAAAAGCAGGAGTTAAGGTAGTAGGCTACCTTGATAGGGTAAAAAACTCAAATTGTCCTTTCAGAATCAAACAACCATGGGTATAGTGTTAGTATGGACTTAAAATTTTTGTCCACATAATGACCTCATTAATTATGCAAATTAGCTATCCAATATGGCCGCCGTAGTGAACAAATTATACACCTTTTTCAAAACATCATAACTATGTTATTTGTACAAGGATCTGACTGAAACTTGGCAAATTGAATCATTATATATAGCATGAAATCATGACCTAAAATGACAGAGATTGACAGAAAGGTTAATTTTTAATGAATTTTCAAAATTTATATTTCTGGAATGTTTGATATTTGTGCCTCATTATATATGCATGATGGTCATAAAACTAAAACTTTGAATTCAATTGTATCCATTTTAGGTCAGAATCTGTAAGATTATATGACAACCAACTGTGTTAATTTTCATGTCAATTGAATGTACAGATCCAGAGATATCTTGTTTCAAAGATTACCAATTATGTTAAAAAGACAATTCCGAGAAATCGAAGAAAAACAGAAAAAGAGCTCACAAAATGAAGTTTAATGAGCTCCTGTTGAATAAAGGTCTCCTTCAACTGCAGTTGCAGTGTCTATAAATCCCCTTTTCGGTGCTCTTAGGGTCTTTCCATTGCAATGTCCTTACTTGCTGAATAGATCCTGTGCAGCGTTCTCCTGTATGCTTTCTTTGCCATGGGTTGACTTGTGTTCATGTATATCGAAAAATTCTGCAATGCACTGTGGCCTTTCCCAATAGAACGCACAAATGCCACCATTCGCACATTTACTTCTTTGTGTTTGTGAGTAGCTGGAGATGAAACATCAGAAGTATTGAAATTGGCATTCCATTCGACACAGTTTGTGCACCTGATACTGATTTCATGACAAAAGCCATCCCGAGTCTCTTCGACGATCTCACAGGTCAGTGAGTACTGATAACATTTGTCACATCTAAAGTTAGCGCATAAAAACCCAAACAGCAGTTTTACATCCATAAGGATAAACACATTTCCTCTGTTGTCATTTTTAGCTTGTCCTTCACTTTCTTGGACCTTTATTTTCTTTGCTGAGGAGCACAGAGGCTTTATAGCGTCACTATCGACAATAGGTGTCTCATTTTCAGGCAACGGTTTGTTGGTGTACCGATTTCCAAGGAACTTACTTTGTCTTATTTCCCATTGTGAACAAAAGAAGCTCTGCTAACTACTATTATACAGAATCAGTATAAAACTAGCAATAAATAGAGTTGATGTGGGGGAAAATGCACAATGCATGTAACAAATGCTGAAATTTACGATCAAAGCTTTCTAGATACACACTTTTGAAAAATTCATAAGAAATCATTGGGTGATTCCCCTTGGAAAAGTTATAAATATCTTTTTCCTGTTGCCTCAGTATAATTATAATTTCGCAGTTTTACAATTACGCACCTTCATGTTGGGTCATTATTCACATGGTAACCAACTATAAACATTGGTTGCTATGCAAATCACTCAAGGGGGTGTGTGTAGAAAAACACTGATTCCTATCATACCAGAGTATCTCTAAGCTTCTATGAATTATTTTTAGTACAAGAACATGTTGACGATGATTTAAAGCATGAAAATGAAAATTGTTGGATTTTTATTTTTTTAAATCTTTTGTGGGTAGGCTTCTACCTTAAGTCTGGGGCTTGAGTGATTCTCCCAAGCTTAGTGCGCAATGCTGGGTTCTTAACAGGTTGCGCAACAGCAGGAATCATGATATATGGCCGCTCTGGTGCAGCTAATCAATCCCTGACTGCTGGCCAGGCTAATAGAGAAATCCGAGGTTGACTGTTTCCAGGATGCCCCACATGGAGCAAATTCAGGGTCCTGGTTAGTTTAAAAATGCTAATAAAATCCTCACATATGAATGAATGAAGATCTAAAACACTATTAGTTGATCGGTAAAACTTTGAGAAAAAAATAAAGCAACAAAAAAAAAAAAAAAAAAAAGCACTTATACATATAATATCAAAAGAGAACCATTAAAATAAACAGATGCTTATAGAATCACCACATAAGAAGGAAGAAGTCTAAAACACCCTGTGTTGATCTGTAAAACTGTGAAGAAAAAGAAACAATGTAAACAAAAGTGCAAATGCATATAACAACTAAGAATACAAACACTAAAGAACATTGATTATAAACAAGCAGAGACATTAATAATGCTTATAAAATCACAGCACGAGAAGGAACATGGTCTAAATCACATTGCAATGATGGGTAAAACAGTGGGGAAAAAAATGCAAGCAATATAAAATCTAAAAATATAAACACTAAAGAACGTACTTAACAACAGGTTTTTCAGAGAATAAAATACAGAACTTTCAGGAAGGTCAAAGACAAGACAGCTAAACAAACTTTTAAGTATTATTATTATTACTTTTTTGTTCTTTTAGGGGGCAAATTTAAACAAGATATCTTAAGAGGAAATAAAAATGCACACATTCACTCACAAAAACTAACCTGGTTTACGTCCACAGATGAAAAATGTTAGTCTGTCCGTTAGTTCATATTGCAACTCAACAAGTCTGTCAGCGACATCTGGAAACCCTTCAGCTCTTTAAAAAAAAAAAATAAATAAATAATAATATAAAAGATTCATTCTTGAATGACTGAAATGGTGCATGAAGGAATTCCACAACCAACAGCACTTCTCTTAAAACAGCAACATTTTTTTCCTGGATGATTTGTAACACTTTGCCTGTGACTGATTTCATCATTCATAACCCCTCAGCTCCCCAAGGAGCATAGGCCTTCAACAAACACATGCGGCCCTCCTGTCATTTGCCATCATCTCAAGTTCTTGTAGCTGATTTAAATTATCGCTATTTCCTGATGGTTCTACATAATACACGAGTGTAACTTTCTATTTCAATAACTAAAGTGTAATCTTAATAAGCATAAGTACAAATGTTACCCAATAAGTTTTGCAACACAATTTGTTTTTTATATTGCTAGTAATGTATTATAGAATTGTGTAAACATACTCATAGCACTAGATGTATTTCCTATAACCCTCATTTTTCTACATAACTTCTATCAACTTCTACAGCTTGTGTCAGTGAGAAACAACAGCTTGTATTCCTTCTTGTACTTACCTTACTTACTTTTTACTCTTCCTGTCCACTCTTGCCATGAAGTGTAGTAAAGAGTAAAGGATCCTGTTACATGCCCACTGAGGCATATTGGGAATATGGTGTTAGGCCCATATTTTCTTGACCATCGGCACACTAGGGGTGATGTGGTCAGCACCATGCTGGCCGCCTTAACCTTCCCAGAGTTGCTCTGGTACCCATTTCATGAGGCTGGGTCGACCCTGGAACCGTTTGCGGTCTAAAAAAATCCCACATCGATTGGGAATCGAACCATGGGCACCGAGCTAGGAAGCCAGTGCACTAACCACTGTGCTACTGCGGCTGCTAAGTGCAGTGGGTAGGTGATTTTTTTTGTTTTCCTGAGTCAAGTGTGCAGCACTGGTTGCTGTTGAGCCCATGCTGTAAGACTTTTGTGATATTGTCTACATATCTGACCCTTGGTCTTCTCCATGCCCTCTCTAAAACCAGATCTTCTGTTGTTGTAGGTGCATAGTGGTAATTGGTCGGGTTCCATTCTCACGAGATGGCCTAACCATGTAATTTTCTGTCTCCATATACTTGATGCAGAATGTAGTTCGTAAACTTTGCCTGATGTCATCATTTCTCATTCTGCCTCTTCTGGTAACATTAAAGGCTCTTTTAAATGTCTCACCTAACAATGACAAGAACCCGTGTTACCGGGGCCCGAAAGGTGAGCAAAGAATAGTAACACTGTACCCTACCAGGCATGTTGTAAAGAACGACTAGGGAGGGTTGGGCATGGAGCTGGTTACCCCCATCCTGTAATAAAACGTTTAACCACAAAAATGTCAACAAACCCTATGGATAAGTCAAATATGGAATATAAATCAACTCAGCCGCCCAAGACAGAAGAAGGTCCTCTGGAAAGGAGGCGCATGAAAACAGGGAAAGAACTTGAGCGGATGGCACGTGACAGGAGGACTTGGCATGTGTTTGTTGAAGGCCTATGCTCCCCGGGGAGCTAAAGGGTATTGAATGATTGAACAATGATGAGGAAACCATAAATTTCTTCCTCAGAGGACAAATTGGATGATGCATTCCATGCGCTTTTTTTTGGGTCTCCAGTTCAAAGTAATGGATCCACATTTCAACCACAGTTACAAGCTTTCAGCCTCACAACAGGACAGTGAATTTGAACAAACATGCAAACCATTTAAACAGCCTGTAACATGTTCATCAACCCGTGTGTTACCGGGGCCGGAAAAGGGGGGCAAATAGTAACACTATGACCTTCCATGTATGTTGTAAATGGCGATTAAGGAGGATTAGGGCTACTTACCCCATCCTGTAGGAATTATTTATCACAACAAAGATAAGCCATAGAATGCTATCAGTATTTTCAAAATTGGAGAAGTAACTGATTTATATCATCATATTGTTAAATACTAACTTGGCATAATCACACGGTGTACGTCCATTTGCATCCTTGGCTCCTGGATCTGCACCATACACACATAATAGTTCTACCTGTGATGTCTGGCCAGCCTGAGCAGCTACATGGATGGGACTGTTGCCTTTCTCCTGCAAGACATAATTTTTAATGTTTCATATATTCAGGCACAGAGAATTCTGTAATTCTGGATTACAGAAAGAAAATAAAACTTGAATGCGAATATAATTGCTTCTTCCATATAGAAAAATAATATACATACAGGTTCATAACCTTTTATCTGAAATCATCAGGGACAGCTGTGTTTTGCAAACCAGATTTTTTTCGGTTTCTGGGAGTCACCCAAATTATGTTAGAAAAGTAGCTCAAAATCGCCCAAAATGTGTCAGAAAATCACCCAATTGTTGTTCTTTGACTAGGGCTGCTGAGCTTTTCGCTCTGTTGCAGCCAGTATCAAGTTGAAGACTCCTTGGTATTATCTACACTGTAGATCTAGGCTTTTCTGCCATTCTGAAATGTGCTGAGTTGAAGTCATGAGCTCCAGTTTGCACTTGCATTCAAACGATTGTCACATCTAGTCTCAAACTAGAAGTAAGAAGCACTTGGCATACTGTGCATTCCCCGCCAACCAAGGGGGCTCTCCAACTATGCAGAGCTAAAATAATGTGCTCTGGTTCAGGGCTCTCCCAAGGAACTGTCACGTCCTGCACAGAGCCACCTCTCAGCTCCCGCTTGCCTATCACGGGTCCATAGTGAGATCCTCCTGCATGCAGTCAACCAGGTAAAAGCCAAAGAATCACATCTGGGGTTAACAGACTTCTTCAAGCTTAGTGTGCAATGCTGGGTTCTCAACAAGTTTCACCACAGAGGGAATCCCTGGAAGTATGTGGATGATTTCAAGAGTCAATGAGGATGTAATTAGATTCACAGACAGGGATTCACTTCCACATATGTATACTGTAGCACTGTGCATAACTAGTGGTCATATAAAAATGACTCCAGATATGCCCCCATGCATAAAATCACCCAATTAAAAAATACTATTCATTTTCAGAATATTTTGGTTTTCAGGTGTTCAGATAAAAGGATATGAACCTGTAATTACTGAGACAAACTGAAAGACGATATAATCACATTTGAAATATAGAACCTCTCCACATGTAAGCCTACCTTGCCGTGGTTGGAGAGCTTGAGCGCCTCAATGATCCCGGGAGCTATGCCGGCGGGAGTTTTACTCCTGGCAGGGTCACCCAAGCCGGACAGGTCCTGGGTGAGGGGCCAGACTAAATGGGCTGAGGAGTGGGTGGAACCCTATAGGTGTAGATGCAGAACCCACCGGCGAGTGGTACATGCTCTGGTCTGCACCAATCCACCCCCACTTCATGGGTTAAATGCTTTCTTGCCTCATTCTTCACTGTTTGTCGTCTATCACGCCCATGGCGACCGTTGCCTCAATTGGCTGTGTGTGGTGTACCCGGAAACGGGGCCTCCCAGTACTGAGGCAAAGTTAAGTCCCCGATGTCACTTATCGGTGCAGAATTGAGAGAGATGGCTGAGCATCACAATCCCTCCTGTGTTGCAGCATGATGAGAACCCAGCATTGCACACTGAGCTTGGGGGGATCACTTGGGCACCAGACTTAATACTGGCTCTTGACTGGATGGCCGCATGCAGGAGATTTCTACAATGGAGGGTTGGCAGGTGGTGGGTATCGGGAAGTGGCTCTGTGCAGGACGTGAGGATTCCTTGGGAGAGCCCCGAACCAGAGCACAGCATTGTGCAAGCTCTGCATAGTTGGAGAGCCCCCTGGATGACGGGGAATGCACAGTGTGCTACCCCACCTATCCCCAACTGCTAACTTAGAACCAGAAGTGGGGTCCTCTGTATGCGTGCCAGGCCAGGATAAAATGCCTGGGAAAGAGACTGGAGCTCAGAACTCCCTAACTCAAAGTTGCAGGATGGCAGAAAAGCCACGGGAAAGACAGGGCTATTTTAAAGATAACGCAACCATATTTTCACCATACGAGCTCGGACGCCGCCTCGGTAAACAAGGTCCGCGCAGAGCAGTGACACCCCCAGGCTGCTTGCGAATAGTCTACTACTGGGAACATAAACAGATTAGGGATGAGCCCACTCTCCCGTTGAACAGGTGCTAAAGTCGTAGATACTGGGCCAGAAGGCGCACCGGAAACCACAGTATCATGCAACTCGCTTTTTTTTTTTCTATGGAGAGTACACCGTCAAATAAATCTCGTTCTGGTGCTCGCCCTGTGGAGCTCCACCAGGCAGGTGCAGTGCCGGGCTCTGAGCCTCGACAGAGCCCACCCTCAGCTACTGGAGGACCCTCTAGACCGTCTTGTGGAGTCAACAGACGGCGGAGGAGAACTACTGACCAAAACAAAACAGAAAAAGAGAAACCCAGAGTGCCACTTGTCATGATGCACTGGAATGCAGAGGGAGTGAACAGCAAGCAGGCTGGATACAGCAAAAAGACAGAGCTGGAAAACATCTTGTATGAGAAGCAAGTCAGTGTTTGCTGTATCCAAGAGACTCACTTGAAAGCAGATCAAACCTTTAAAATAAGGGGATATCAATGCTTCAGATCCGACAGACAAGATAGACGAAAAGGAGGAGTACTTACTCTTGTAAGGAATAACATTCCTGCACACGAAAGGAAAACCTTCATGGATGGAGCAGAATATCAGCTGCTGCAGATAAAGGTAGACAAGATGGAAATAGAACTCCTGAACTATTACTGTCCGAACAACAAACCCCTGAGTCTCAGCTCTATACAGGTACCAGCCACCAACTTTATAGCAGTTGGAGACTTTAATAGCCACTCCCAGAGCTGGGGCTATAACCATCTGGATCACAGAGGTGAAGAGGTTGAAACTTGGCAAGATGATCACTCCCTAATCCTAGTCAATAATGCCACAGATACTCCTACCTTCTACTCCAGAGGATGGCACACAACCTCAACACCAGATCTTGCCTTCTCCACACCAGATATAGCTGGATCTATTAGTAGAGAAGTAGGAGACCAACTAGGGGGAAGCGACCATCGCCCAATCTTTCTTACTGTCCAGAGTGCAACTCTCAGTACAGGCCCAGCCATTACAAGATGGAACTACAAAAAAGCCAACTGGGGTTTATTCAGGCATCAGGTGAACACGCTGCTGTCTACCCTCAAGGTACAGAACAGAGACATTAATGAAGTGGTAAAAGACTTCAACAGATGCATACTACAAGCTGCAAAAGAAACCATTCCCAAAGGATGCCGGCGTAACTACATACCATACTGGTCCAGCACACTCCAAGAACGTCAGGAAGCTATGGACAAGGCTAGAAAGGACGCAGAGTCTCAGCCTTCACTTGAAACTCACAACAAATGGAAAAAGGCTGTAGCAGAGTTTCAGAGAACAAAGCTAGAAGAAAAGCGGAAAAGCTGGAGAACTAAAACGGCATCGCTGAACCTTGAGAAAGACGGCAGGAAACTTTGGAGATTAGTCAAGTCTCTAAATGAAGAGCATTCCTCACCAAGGCAGACTATCACATTGGATGAAGGTGGCAAACTTTTCAGAGGAAAACAAGCTGCAGACTTGTTTGCTAGAAGATACAGTTCAGAAAGCAACTTACCCATTAACATAGACCATCAGAGAGAGATAAGAAAAGAAATACTGGCAACCATGGGACAGACAGATACTCCTGCCCCAATGAGGGAACCCATCACACTAGGAGAACTACAGAAGGCTATTTCCAAGCTTAAGTTTCAAAAGTCACCCGGCCCAGACAAAATCAGCAACGAAATGCTAGTAAATCTGAGCTCAGCAGCAAAGACAAAACTGCTCGAGATATTCAACCACAGCTGGTTGAAAGGAACGGTACCCCAAGTATGGAGAGAAGCCATCACAATACCCATACTAAAGAAAGGGAAATGTAAGACCGAGGCTGCAAGTTACCGGCCAATCAGTCTCACAAGCTGTGTTGGGAAGACTATGGAGCGAATAGTCAACCACAGATTGAAATGGTATTTAGAGTCTGAGCAGATCCTGGTGCCGGAACAAGCTGGATTTAGAGAATGCTACAGTATAGAAGACCAAGTTACTTACTTGTCTCAAGCAATAGAAGATGCCTTCCAGGAGAAGAAAAAGGTCCTAACGATCTGGGTCGACTTCAAGCAGGCCTTTGACAAGGTGTGGAAAGATGGCCTCATTGCAAAACTTAGGAGAAGTGGAATCCAAGGCAACATGATGAAATGGATCCAGTCATACTTGCATAACAGGAGAACTAGAGTCACTCTTGACGGTCTGCAGAGCAGAAAAGTGTTGCTCCATCAGGGGGTACCTCAAGGAGGAGTAATTTCCCCAACACTCTTCCTTGTTTACATCAATGACCTGGTGAAAGATCTCCCTGCAGGAGTTAAAGCTGCCTTATATGCAGATGACCTAGTACTCTGGTGCGCTGATGAAAATGTCACCACAGCAAATTATAGAATGCAGCGGGCAGCAGACATGCTAGTGTCATGGGCAGAGAAATGGCTTATCACAATAAACACAGACAAAACCTCCACAACACTGTTCTCCCTCGCCCCCAAGGACAAATCAGCTAACATACACCTAGGGACAACCGTGATCAAGGAAGAAAGCTACCCCACCTATCTTGGGGTGACATTTGACCAAAGGCTTACATGGAATAAGCATATTGAAAATGCAGAAGGAAAGGCCCGAAGACGACTAGGCATACTCAGAAAATTAGCAGGTACCAACTGGGGAGCAAATGAACGAAATCTAAAGAAGATTTATAATGGAGTAATAAGACCACACTTAGAGTTTAGCTCAGCAGCATGGTCATCAGCTGCTAACTCACATCTGCAGTCTTTGGACAAGGTGCAAAATCAAGCTCTCAGGCTCATTACAGGAGCCATGAAAACTACACCAATAACAGAGATGCAGAAGGTTGCTGGATTACAGACATTGTCCCATAGAAGAGACACAAAAAACCATGATCCAGATGGAAAAGTACAACAGTATGCCAATGCACCCAATGAAGGCAAGACTAGATGATCTGGCATTGGGACGTCTAAAGCGTAGCAGCTTTGTGCATCGGGGGAAAAGACTTATAAGACAGCATCAAGAAGACCTATCCATGAAGACAACACCACTGAAGCCCACCCTATACCCTGTACCATGGGAGCAGGCCAGCAGTGCCCTCCAAATTAATACAACAGTCAGTGGTCTCACAAGTGGATGTGAGTATAATGATCTGCAAAAACGAACTGCTACATTGAGTATGATCCAAGAAAGCTATCCCGATCAATCATGGATACATGCCTATACAGATGGATCAGCAACTAATGCTGTTAGGAATGGAGGTGCCGGTATCTTTATCTCATATCCTGACAACCACTATGAGACTAGGCACATTCCCACTGGTAAATTCTGTTCCAACTATACAGCTGAGGTTCAAGCTCTAGAGCAAGCTGCAAATATGATTTATAACACCAACTCTGACTGCCACCAGGTAGTCATCCTCACAGATGCACTGTCTGTCCTGCAAGCTCTCAAGGGTGGTAAACTCCCGCATCTGAGAAATGAACTAAACAAGGTAGCTGCCAAAAAGAGAACCATACTTCAGTGGGTACCATCTCATTGTGGTGTACCCGGAAATGAAAAGGCAGATAAACTTGCAAAAAAGGGAGGAGAATGTGAACAAGAAGATAATGAAGTCACATACTTTGAGAAAAAGAGAGCTATCCAGACTATCAGAAGAGAACAGAACCAACCCAAAGACGACTATCACACTCTCGACCGGCAGGGACAGACAACTATTTTTCGACTCAGGACAGGGCATAACAAACTGAATAAACACATGCACAAGCTACGATTGTCTGCTTCACCACTGTGCACATGTGGATTAAACGAACAAACTGCTGAGCATGTTCTACAGGACTGTCCTCTGTATGACCAGTTAAGAAAGATATACTGGCCCAATGACTCAACACTAAACTCAAAGCTATATGGAGTTAAAGAGGAACTTCAAACAACAGTCGAATTCATCATGAGAACTCGTCTGACGGTGTAATCATCAAAGATGCGATCGCAAGAAGAAGAAGAAGAAGAAATATAGAACAAAGAATATTGTCAAGATTGGATGCAGAAAAAAATATAATGAATGTTGTGATACAGACAGAAAATGTATTCAATGTTAGAATACAGAAATAAAATATCACTGGAACACAGATGAGAACACAATCACTTCTGGGATACAGGAAATAATATATAATTACTGAGATAAATTGAAAGATAATAATCAGTTTGTAACAACAACAAAACAGAAGAACAAAGTGTACAATTTTAAAAGGAAATAGTGCTTCTTCCTATTTTCTTATGCTGTTTTCCACATTATTGACTTAAAATTAACTAAAAAAGAAAAAAAAATCAAGCAGTAGTGGGTTCATTTAAAGTGTTATGGGGATACAATTAAAAAAATGCAATTTATTATGTCGAAACAGAAAGAGAAGATAATCACTGTTGGGATATGGAAAGAAAATGTAACAGTTCTTGATTAACTTTTTGAAAATGTGGTGACTAATGTGATACTGGAACAATAGGTTATAACTTCTGAACTCAGCACTTCAAAAATGTCCCCATTCTTCAGTGTTCAAGTAAACCAGAAAAAAAATTTAATACAATGCTAAGTGCCTTTTCTACCTTTCTTTCTTCTGTTTCAGAGACATTTCACTTTTGTTTTCCATGCTGACATCCTCAGTGATTCTTGGTCTGATACCAAGCATTCAATGTGTTCGCTACTCTATCTGTCTATCTTCGTCTGGCTTTTTTTCTTTCTTCTGACTCCTATCATTCTGATATTACATGATCATATTTTATGCCAGCCAGGATCCTGCATCGCTCTGTGCTTATCGTAAATGGTGTTGTCACGGTACTTTCTCTGCTCTTTAAATGTTTATTTTCTTGATCGGGTAATCCAGATCTCACAATAAATTAACATGTATATTGCTTACCTTATGAAAGTAATTAGGGTCTGCTCCTTTTGACAAAAGTCGCAAACAAGTTTCAACATTATTTGTTCTGACACTTGAGTGAAGTTCCTGGAAATATTTTTTTGAAACACAATGTTAGTGCAGGTACTAACGCAGTCATACATACACATGCAAGCAAACATGCTTGAATGTGGAAGGGGGCACAGCAAGCAGTTTGCATCATCAGGGTGAGAGTTATGAATGAACTCATATGTGTTTATGATGCAGTGTCTGATGTTAAGGAGACTAAGTTTATGAAGTATTCATTTGGAATGTTAATGATATTACGTTTCTGAAGTTTTGATATATAATCATTAAAATGAAGCATGCAGATTTCCTCACCGACAAAGTGTCCTATGCTGGGTAAAGCTATGTTACTTAAATAGTACTGAAATGCTTAGGTGAACTAAGAAACAAACAAATAAATAAACCCCCATTTTTATTTCAAATAAACAGTCTATAATATGTACGTCTGTAATTAAAATAATATGAAAAATTCATTCAGACATCGTATTAGTCTCAATGCACGCATATTTGTGAGAGTACTATACCTTTATTAAACATAAACTAACACCAGAAGAATTTTAGTTCTTAAGTGACTACTCACACGACTGACGTCATCAAGTGAGCTCGCTTCACTGTCTTTATGCTTGTTGACAAACGACAAGAACTGATACTTTGATCGGATGAAGTCAGACTTGTTTGGACTGAGAGGAAAGAATTATTTCACAATTAAATTTTTCTTTTAAACACTAGAAAATAAAGACACAAAAACTATATATAATCAGAGCCACAAAGATGAGCTATTTCTACAATATATAGTAAACTCTAACCAGATAAGGGAAGTAAAAAAAAAAATCATAGTACCTAAAGATCTTTTATATTTGGACATGCGCCCTAATATAACCGACTGGGTTGAAAGGGATTTTATTTTTTTTTCAAAATAAGGGAAATGCAAATCTTGTAGAAGAAACTTTGGCTCACCTAACATTGTTCACTGTATATCCCCACCATTACCCTTTAGCTCCCACAGGAGTATAAGCCTTTAAGAAATCTGTACCAGGTCCTCTTGTCCTGTGCCAACCGCTCAAGATCTTTTCATGTCTTTCCCCCCTCCCTTTCATTGCTGTCTCCAGTTCTCTTCTCTGTGTGTTTTTTGGTCTCCCTCTACCTTTTTAACCTTGGGGATCCAGAACAAGGAGATGAGAAGATACTGGTGATTGACAGGATGACCCATAGTTCTATGGGAGGACAACATTAGACAATCTCTGAATGACAGGGAACTAGATTAGAACCAGGCCAGGAAGAAGACAGCCAATAGGATAGTATGGCATTCTCTCTGGAAAACCTCTACACCACTGATTGCTTTCTCAGTCAGCGACCCAGGGCCAAAGAAGAAGAGGAGAATACATAGCTATGAATGTAAAAAAAAGCTATATTCTTAATTAACTATCTTAACCTTTAGCACGCTGCCGTCGACATATGTCGACGAAGGCAACCTATGTTCTCCCAGCTGTTGTCGACATATGTCGACAGCATATATCATCGTTTTCTAGCACATGACTTGTGTACACGTGATTTTCAGCCCCGGATGTTAAGTTGTAATGTTATTTGCAAGAGAGTTAGCTTCCATTTCCGATCTTACAAAAGTGATGGGTGTATCCGCGTTTATTTTTTGTAAATTTTTTAAATCGAAATGAATTGGCATCGAACATGCGGCCATTTTCGCTATAATTTTATTGGATTCTGACGCCATGAGGTAAGGATGAAATTTTTGTCTTTATAAGCGCTGATATCGGTTCTCAGAATATGTTTGATGGCTGAGATGGAAACGAAAGTAGAATGGCTTTCCTGGTATGTATTTTTTTAGGGGTTAGGATTAAGTGTGTCGGAAAGGTTTAGGGTTAAGATCAAATATCACGGCTGACGAGAGCGTTTATTCCTTTGCTACTGATGATGGGTGTAACGAAAAGATCATCATTTGATTTGTATTGGTCTATTGGTCAAATGACTTTCATTGAGATGCAAGGGATATGGACTCTTCGTGTGTTGGTTATTTTTTTTTTTTTTTTATAATTTTAAAATTAAAAAAAATTTTTTTTTTTATTTTTTTAAGTGTTTTTCTCGTTTTTTTCATCTTTCCTTTCCTCTCTTCCTATCACATCTAACATGAACACAAACAAATTTTATATCATCAGATTCATCATTCATTTATTTATATAAATTCCAAAAATGATAGCAAATGACCAAGAAACACAAAAACTATAGAATTTACAAGTCACCCACTATAACAATGGGGGGTTGTGAAAAAGAATGCAGCGGCAGGAGCATAGTTTTGGGAAAAGAATGCAGCGTGCTAAAGGTTATATTTCCTCTCAACACAGTGCTGTTAATACTCGATACTTAAAATTCTTTTGTATCTGAATTCTTCTTCTTCGATCCTTAGCCCCTGACTGACAAAGCAGTCAGTGGCCTTCAAGCATAGTGACGTCTTGTAGGGCAGCAACAAACTGTCCTTATTTTGCTCGGTCAGTGGAAAACCTTCGTGCCGTGTCCCAACTCTGGTTCATGTTCTGTTTTCTCTTTTTTCATGGATCCTTAGCCCCTGACCGACAAAGCAGTCAGCGGCCATCTTGTCTAGTGTAGGGCAGCAACAAACTGTCCTTATTTTGCCATCCTTCGTGCCATGCCCCAACTCTGGTTCATGCTTTGCATCTCAGCCTCCACTGTTCTTTGCCCGGCTGTTTTTGATCTTGTCTCTCTTTCGCCGTCTTTCTGGGAGTCCAAAGCATAGCAGTTCTAGTGATGGTGTCAGGGTCCCTTCTGAGGACATGGCCAACCCTGTTGCAGCGTTTGCCTGCAATGATGGTGTGCGTGCCTTTTAGAATGCATTGTGTAAGCAGTTCTTGGTCTATCTGTAGTATTATTCCAATATAAGGTCTACAAAGATGCATCATCATATCTTGACCGGCAAGGATAGATCACCATTTTTCGCCTCATGACAGGGCATAACAAACTGAATAAACACATGTACAAGCTACGATTGTCTGCTTCACCGCTGTGCATATGTGGATTAAAGGAACAAACTGCAGAGAATGTTCTACAGGATTGTCCTCTGTATGACCAGTAAAGAAAGATATACTGGCCCAATGACTCTAAACTCAAAGCTGTATGGAGCTAAAAAGGAACTCCAGACAACTGTCGAGTTCATCATGAGAACTCGTCTAACGGTGTAAACATCAAAGATGTGATCACAAGAAGAAGCAGAAGCATCATCATCATTTTTTTCTGCACTCCTTATGGAGCATGGATCCACTATAGCAGTTAGTTCCCTTGAAGGAAGTCTGCACCAAGCGCTTACCTGTTTTTGCAGCATTGATTTCTGTAGCAATTTGTTTTCATATGATTAGGTTGCCCCCACATCCTTGATGGGGCAGTAGTCCTATTTTTTCTTTATCTCATCAGAAATCCACGGGAATAACACGGGGCAAAGGTGTAACATAATGAACTTAATTCTTTTGCTACTCTATGTTTAAACTCACTGCAAGACTAAAAAAAAAACTGTGAATACAATTCATATTTTGCTATATTACATAATCTGACATCACCCATAGTGTGCCTATGGTCAAGAATATATGGGCCTAACACCATATTCCCAATATGCCTCAATGGGCGTGTAAGAGTAACAAAGCTGTAAATTAATCCACAATCTTACTGTAGAGGATCTCGTGACCCAGGTTTTCGACGACCATGCTTATTCTGTGCTGGATCCAGCATTGTGTGTTCCCAGATATTGTTAGCACCATTACTGGCAAGAATGTATACCATCTGAAAAAACACACATATCTCACAAGTCATGCAGGCTGAATAAATAAACTGGATTTTCTTGAATAATTCAAACTCTGTAATAAGCCACACATCCCGGCCCCCTTTTTAAAAAAGTTAAATAATAATAGATTTTGTTTTAGCATCAAGTGGCAGAGTGTTTAGAGTGTTTGCTTCTCAAAGCAAACTGACAGGGTTCGAAACCCAGCAGTCTACTCAGTAGTAAATGGGTATTTTTATTAGAAAGGCGAAGGTAGCAAGGAAAGGAACCAGTCACCCCACCTCAAATACTGAGACCTAGCATGGTGAAGTCTCCAACACTACACTCCCCAACAACAGTATCAACTGTGGAACTAACTTCCCTGTTTGTTTAAATTAAAAGCCTTTAAGCAACAGAATGTACAGGAAAGCAAGTACAAGAATAAATATGATATATATTTTAAATTCAAAATGAACATTGCAGACTTCAGTCAAATATGATGGGCAGATTATAGGGCAACACAACATGTCATACAACAAACAGCTTACATGCTTCACCATGACCTCTGAGGAAGCACTTAATATCATGCAACACGGCAATACTAATAGCGAGAACTGGGAATGCCATTCATGGTATTGCACTTGCTACCTTTAGGAGTGTGACAACTTGTCCAATCTTCTCTTCATTTTTTTTATTATTTACGGACATCGTTTTTTTTCTCATCCTCAATGCATGATCGCAAAGTCCCGGGAAGTGTCACTTGCGGAAATTCTCCTAGTATTCAGTATTTTCTCCTCGCTATTTTTAGATACGACGTCATTGTTGACCAATGACCTCGGTAGCTAGGAACCTGTTTTAATTTAAGACTGCTTAAGCTGATAAAACCAGTTTATGCCACTTTAGGAAGACCCCACGTGACTTTTAACGCTATTGATTGGAGCGTTTATTTGACGCTAATGTCACATGATGCACGCTATGGATCACGTGTCCAAGCGGAAATGTCCCGCTAAAAGTGCGCCAAACACGGGCAATCTTCACTTGCCCGGAACCCGTGAGACAGCTAGGTCTAACCCAATTATCGGCGAATTCTCGCATTAAAAGCACGGAAGCCACGTGTCTAATTGCGGGTTAGCGTCCATCTTTGAGTAGGTAAGTGAAATCTCGCTAGAATATAATGTGATGAAATGTGTAGTACCTTGCAAAATCGACGCAAGATTGGTATGTTTACTTTATTCATATTTTTGTTTTACGATCACATCCAGCCACATGTGATCGGGTATATTTTATGATCCCACGGGATATGTACATGTTCATAATAATGTATAACGGGAATATATATATATATAGCTATTAATTTCCATATTATTTGATTATTTTCGACCCGACGTTTAGACTAACGGAAATTAATAGTAACGATAATGTTGACCGACCGTGACATATATTCATTATAAATTATATGACGAGGCGACCAGACATGAAGTGTGTGATAATGTTGTCAGACAATTCTAAAAACACGGATGTCCAATTATTTGTTAAATTCATCATAATGACATGACGATTAGGCTAGAGGCACAGAACTAGAATACTGTTGCCGACATTTCTATGATAAATTTGGTGGGTTTAACTGACATTTATAATAATTCATCGGGTTAAGCTGACGATAAATCAGTCTAAAGAATTATAATACTGCCACTGGGGCAGAGTAATATAATAAAGGACAGACAGGAGAAACTTGAATTCAAGATTAGACTCTAGACATATGATGTTAGAGACTAAAATCTGAGGTGACGGGCAGAGGGACGGCTTAGGGAAAGACTGCTTTCTAAAGCTAGAAAATTAATGAAGCCGTCGTATTTGTCTTCAGTCTATGGTGGAGCCTTGCACGACAGTCCAATCTCAGCGCAGAATACGGAGTCGAGCACAGAGAAGGCAAATCCGAACCATTCAAGACCTACCGGGGCAACGTCAGGAGACCGGAGAACTAACCACACTTCACTATCAGCCGGGGGCTGAAAAGCTAAGTCCACGACAAAGGAAACTCACCTAATCAATGCCACAAAGTTTAGTCATCCATGATGAAAAACACGTGAATTGTGAGACACATAATACATACAGCAGACACTAATTCCATCGACAATACTATCATTCACCATCTATTCACTTTATTGCAATAAACCAATTGGGTGTATATACTGTACCCCACGCTTTGTTCCTTCCATTAGATGTTGAATATTGTCTATGTTTATCTTCCTTTATAAGGGAGGGGGGGCTCGTAAAATATAATATAATTTAAAGAATAATAATAATAGATAACTGAGAAGGGGACGACGGTAGCGAGAGACCAAATATCTCCTTACAATCTTTTCCAGACCTGTCGAGTTAGGAGAATTTACCCTCTTCGTCACCCTTCGGAAGTGGGAAAACCCAGCAGGGATTCCTTGAGCCAAATCTTCCACATCAGATCTATTATTTCCTCTAAATAATTCTCTTATCCTTTAAACGCTACGTGACACTGGTGTCTCGGTCCGGGATTTGAACTTATGTATTTTATCATACCTCTGGGATAGTATCATCCATTCAGTCATTACAGTATACCATTTTAACACATGTATTTTCACACAGTGAGCTCTAGAAAGACAGAAAACATTTTTTCTAGAAATTCAGGCATTGATTGGTGAATCCCTTTATATATGTTGTGTTTAATTAAGTTAGTTCTTGATTTTGTATTTCATTGAATTACAGACCTTAAGTCTCCATAACTGTAGTAATTTCATTCTACAGCAGTCGGATAAATAATTAGTATTTACTTGTTGCTAGAAATACTATTGGAAGGTAGCACTAGCTTACTCAGTGTGGACTTTAACTGCAAAAGATGGCTGAAATAGTTAAGCTTAAGGCAGCACTAGGGGAGGCCGGTCGAGATCTAGGTTATAGTGGGGTGGACCTTGCAAATTATGTCAGTGTCGAGACTGATAAGTATTACGCTCGAGAAACAGCGAAATCTGAAAGAGAAGAGCGAATAAAGTTAGCAGAAATAGATGAGAGGATAAAAGCTGTAGACGCTAGAGAAAGAAGCGAGAGAGATGAACGCGAGCATGCATTGAAGATGAAGCAGTTAGAGATGCAGGGACAAGCTCAAAGAGTTGAACCAGTAGCTGGTGCGACCGCATCTACCTCCTCAGGCAACCTATCGCCACGGTCAGATGATATGCCTTCCTTGCACGCAGGGGGCACCGGACCTTTGCCATCCTCACTCATGTCAACTTTGGGACCTTTGACGTTTCCATTTGAAGCTTTCTCGGAACAAGCCGACTCGATCGATAGGTATCTCGACAAATTTGAGAAGTTTGCCACCACGTTTGGTTTGGAGAAGAGCAAATGGAACCTGAAACTGTCGCAAGGGCTTAGAGGAACTGCTTATGACGTGTATAGCAAGCTTCCTCCAGGTTTACAGGATGACTACGACTCTTTGAAAAAGGCACTATTGGTTCGTTATGAGCTACATGCTGACGCCTATAGGAAGAGGTTCCGTAACTCTAGGAGGGAAGTCGGAGAGAAACTTTGCTCAGTTTGCTGCGAGACTGGATTCCTACGTGGAGAAGTGGGGTACCCTAGGGAATTTTACTCATGATTGGGAAGGCCTGAAGGAAATGGTCATGATCGAACAACTGAAGGACACCATGACTTCCGACATGAGAAGATTCCTGACAGAGAATGGGGCCAGCACTTTAGAATCCATAGTCCAGTTAGCGGAACGATATCAGGCAGCACTATCAGAGAATCCACCACCCAGACGGAAACAACCAGATTACGTACCTAGACAGACAGCTCAGTCACACATGGACCCCCAAGTGAAACCACCGTATACTAACTTCAAAAAGCATGACAAGCCAGACTACAAGACTACTCAGAGATCTAATTTCCAGCAGCAGAGGCAAGGGGAAAAATGGTGTAAGCACTGTAGAACCATCACCCACAATACGCAGGAGTGCAACCGGAAAAACCCACCTCATCATGCTGCCTGCTTACGTAAAAGTGCCGCAAGGGGAAATGGACCGGAAGAACCTCTGGACAAACCCCGACATCCCCCGGTCGTTGAGACAGTCCTCGTAAATGACCAAGAGGTGACCTGCCTTTATGATACAGGCCTTGCATTCGACGCAGTTGTCTGTGCATCCCTAGTCAAGCCTGACCAGATGACAGAAGACACTATAGAAATACAAGGACCTACTAAAAGTGCAGCACCTATGCGTTTGGCCATAGCCAAGATTAAGGTCAAATCAAAATATGTGACTGGGGAAATCCGTGCAGCGATCTTGGACGACCCTATTTATCCCTTGATCTTAGGGTGTAGGTATGTGTTCTTGGGAGAACCCATTCACCCTCTGGTTGTGGCGGCTGTCACCACTAGAGGACAGGCCAAACGGAATACGGAGTTGGAATCCCCACCCAACATCCTTCCTGAGGAATTAAAAAAGGCACAAACGGAGGATCAATCTCTAGCACCCTGCTACAAAAAACTACCGAGAGCGCACACTCCTCTCCAAAAGGGAGACTTCTACAAGAAAAATGGGCTGTTGCATCGGAAAGCAGGAAATGGAGGACAGGAACATGGGCAACTTGTGGTTCCATCAGCATACCGAGCCCAGGTCCTA
This sequence comes from Oreohelix idahoensis, assembly GCA_024509875.1. Taxonomy (NCBI): domain Eukaryota; kingdom Metazoa; phylum Mollusca; class Gastropoda; order Stylommatophora; family Oreohelicidae; genus Oreohelix; species Oreohelix idahoensis. The sequence continues at coordinate 43,660 of JAMPIV010011674.1, read as the reverse complement.
GAAATGGGCCATGCCCTTCCGTTTAGTGGCCACATGGGCATAAGTGCCACGATTCAGCGTATTTCATGTCATTATTATTGGCCAGGTATCAACGCCGATATCCAGAGATATGTGAAATCATGCCCGCAGTGCCAGAGGACAGCGCCGAAACACTGGACGGCCCCAGCCACTCTGGGAGAAATGCCAATCTTGGGCACACCCTTCGAACGAGTAGCGGTGGATATTGTGGGTCCACTTACTCGTAGCAAAAAGAGAAACAGTTATATACTCACGTTAGTGGATTGTTGCTCCATGTGGGCAGAGGCAATTGCTATGCCCGCCTGTGATTCTAAGCATGTTGCTGAGGCTCTGCTCACCATATTTACTCGGCTAGGGTTTCCGTCACAGATCCTGACAGATAATGGTTCCCAATTCCGAGGAAAACTCACCGAGGAAGTGTTTAGGATATTTCAGGCCCGACATATCCACACCTCTCCCTACCACCCCCAGGCAAATGGCCAGGTGGAGCGGTTTAACGGGACCCTTATTTCCATCCTTCGGAAACTTGCGCAGGAAAAACCAGAGAGCTGGGATCAATACTTACCCGCAGCACTATTTGCTTACCGCGAAGTACCCCACAATTCTACTGGGATGCCTCCTGCCACATTGCTGTTTGGTAGACCTATAAAAGGACCTTTAGAGGCACTGTTACGTACTTGGACAGATGATAAAGCTGATGAGACGGTCACCTCTGCATCCCAATACGTGAAGGAGTTGACCCAACGCCTTAAAACAGGATGGGAACTGGCAAAGGAAAATGTACGCCGTGCCCGTCGTAAACATGCGCGTTACTACAACCGCACTGCGAAGGATAGGGAGCTAGAAGTAGGAGAACAGGTATTATTACTCCTGCCCAGTAGCAATAATAAATTGCAAATCGGGTGGAGAGGTCCATATAAAATTGTTGAGAAAATGTCGCGCACCAATTACAAGATTGCCATAAAGGGGAAGCAGAAAATTTACCACATAAACCTGCTGAAGCGATATTATGAAAGACCAGGTGCAGAACCAGCACATTTCCTGACACTGGCTATTGCGACGGAAACTGAGGCAGAACCCCTGACCTCCTGTGAATACCCTCTTCGTCAGTGCGAAACTCATCAAGATGTTCAGATTAGTTCAACTTTAACGGAGGATCAGCAGACACGGATTCAACAGTTGTTGAGAAAACACCCTAGTACACTCACGGATAAACCTGGCATGACCAACCTGATAGAATTTGATATGAAGCTAACAGACCTCGCCCCGGTACGAGTTAAGAACTATCCTGTTCCTTATGCTAAGGCAAAGGCATTGGGTGAGGAAATCGAGTACCTGCTTAAGGAAAATATTATCTCAAAATCAGAGTCGCCTTATAGTGCGAGTGTAGTGTTGCTTAGAAAATCCACAGGAGAACATCGCCTCTGCATAGACTACCGAAGGCTCAACGCTGTAACGGAATTTCAAGCGGAGCCCTTACCGGATCAGAATCAGCTTTTCACCAAGCTGAGTAGAGCACGATACTTTTCGAAGATAGACCTTAGCAAAGGGTACTACCAGATCCCGGTAAAAGAGGAAATTCGACATATGTTAGCATTTAGTACTTCTGAAGGCCATTATGAGTTTAATGTATTGCCATTTGGGCTAAGCAACGCCCCAAGCGTCTTTACTCGTATGATGAGGAAGCTACTGGAACCCCTGAACCACCCTGGGATAAGTAATTTCATGGACGACATACTTATTGCCACGAACACCTTTGAGGAGCACCTGGACGCAGTTTCCCTACTCTTCGAAAGACTTAGAGAAACAGGACTCACCGCTCGCCCTACAAAATGTCAAATTGCCTGCGAGCAACTAGAATTCCTGGGACACACTATCTCGCATGGATGCATGTTCCCAGATGCGCGTAATATTGAGAAGTTACAGCGGGCCCCACGACCCCAGACTAAAAAGGATGTAAGGTCATTTGTGTCTCTATGTGGCTTCTACCAGAGATATATTAAAGATTTTAATACCCTGAGTGCGCCATTGACCGCATTAACCAAGAATGGGAACCCGGACAAAGTAACCTGGACAGCGGAGTGCGAAAATGCCTACACGCTGCTGAAGGAGAAACTCACAGCTAGGCCAATTCTGCGACTGCCTGACTTAACTCTGAACTTTACGCTGCGAACAGATGCTAGCAATATAGGGATAGGAGCCACTCTCCTGCAGCCTAGTGATAGACCTTCTGCAACTCTATTCCCCATCGCATATGCTAGTAGGAAATTGAACCCTGCTGAACAGAACTACTCTACCATCGAACGAGAATGTCTGTCGCTAATATGGGCTGTGCAGAAGTTTCAACCATATTTATACGGGAAAAAGTTCACGGTGCAGTGTGATCACCAACCGTTGATATTTCTTGCAGCGTCGAAGAACCTTAATGCCCGGCTTATGAGATGGTCACTCCTGTTGCAGCCATATTCCTTTCACATAGAATACATACCTGGGAAGAACAACGTAGGGGCAGATTTTTTGAGCAGACATCCGGACGCAACCGAGGAGATATGAGAAACTGGAAAAGAAGAGGAAGACAGGACAAGAGGAGTTGGACGGAACGTCAAACTTGAGGAGGGGCTTGTGTGACAACTTGTCCAATCTTCTCTTCATTTTTTTTATTATTTACGGACATCGTTTTTTTTTCTCATCCTCAATGCATGATCGCAAAGTCCCGGGAAGTGTCACTTGCGGAAATTCTCCTAGTATTCAGTATTTTCTCCTCGCTATTTTTAGATACGACGTCATTGTTGACCAATGACCTCGGTAGCTAGGAACCTGTTTTAATTTAAGACTGCTTAAGCTGATAAAACCAGTTTATGCCACTTTAGGAAGACCCCACGTGACTTTTAACGCTATTGATTGGAGCGTTTATTTGACGCTAATGTCACATGATGCACGCTATGGATCACGTGTCCAAGCGGAAATGTCCCGCTAAAAGGCGGCAACACAAGCATTCTTCACTTGCCCGGAACCCTTGAGACAGCTAGGTCTAAGCCAGATCGGCGAATTCTCGCATTAAAAGCACTGAAGCCACGTGTCTAATTGCGGGTTAGCGTCCATCTTTGAGTAGGTAAGTGAAATCTCGCTAGAATATAATGTGATGAAATGTGTAGTACCTTGCAAAATCGACGCAAGATTGGTATGTTTACTTTATTCATATTTTTGTTTTACGATCACATCCAGCCACATGTGATCGGGTATATTTTATGATCCCACGGGATATGTACATGTTCATAATAATGTATAACGGGAATATATATATATATAGCTATTAATTTCCATATTATTTGATTATTTTCGACCCGACGTTTAGACTAACGGAAATTAATAGTAACGATAATGTTGACCGACCGTGACATATATTCATTATAAATTATATGACGAGGCGACCAGACATGAAGTGTGTGATAATGTTGTCAGACAATTCTAAAAACACGGATGTCCAATTATTTGTTAAATTCATCATAATGACATGACGATTAGGCTAGAGGCACAGAACTAGAATACTGTTGCCGACATTTCTATGATAAATTTGGTGGGTTTAACTGACATTTATAATAATTCATCGGGTTAAGCTGACGATAAATCAGTCTAAAGAATTATAATACTGCCACTGGGGCAGAGTAATATAATAAAGGACAGACAGGAGAAACTTGAATTCAAGATTAGACTCTAGACATATGATGTTAGAGACTAAAATCTGAGGTGACGGGCAGAGGGACGGCTTAGGGAAAGACTGCTTTCTAAAGCTAGAAAATTAATGAAGCCGTCGTATTTGTCTTCAGTCTATGGTGGAGCCTTGCACGACAGTCCAATCTCAGCGCAGAATACGGAGTCGAGCACAGAGAAGGCAAATCCGAACCATTCAAGACCTACCGGGGCAACGTCAGGAGACCGGAGAACTAACCACACTTCACTATCAGCCGGGGGCTGAAAAGCTAAGTCCACGACAAAGGAAACTCACCTAATCAATGCCACAAAGTTTAGTCATCCATGATGAAAAACACGTGAATTGTGAGACACATAATACATACAGCAGACACTAATTCCATCGACAATACTATCATTCACCATCTATTCACTTTATTGCAATAAACCAATTGGGTGTATATACTGTACCCCACGCTTTGTTCCTTCCATTAGATGTTGAATATTGTCTATGTTTATCTTCCTTTATAAGGGAGGGGGGGGCTCGTAAAATATAATATAATTTAAAGAATAATAATAATAGATAACTGAGAAGGGGACGACGGTAGCGAGAGACCAAATATCTCCTTACAATCTTTTCCAGACCTGTCGAGTTAGGAGAATTTACCCTCTTCGTCACCCTTCGGAAGTGGGAAAACCCAGCAGGGATTCCTTGAGCCAAATCTTCCACATCAGATCTATTATTTCCTCTAAATAATTCTCTTATCCTTTAAACGCTACGTGACAAGGAGGAAGGCAGAGACGTCAAACAACTGGTTTCTTCTTCTTTCTCGCTCGTCCTGAAAAGGACGTTGGTTGCGTTGTGTTCATTTACAGCGAAGCTGCAGTATTTGCACCTTTCGGCCGACACATCCGACTTCTGCACGGCATTTTTTGGGACCGGGTTTGCCTTTCCTCTTGTGAGGAGTTACTGTATTTTTTATTTTCAACTCGCCCCAGTTTTCTTCTCTCTGTAATTATTTGCATTTATTTATGAGGAGTTACTAGGGTTTTATTTTCAATTTGCCCCAGTCTTCTTTTCTCAGTAAAATAATTGCGTTCATTTATTTTATTAGGCGGTCGAGCGCATAATTATTAGGCTGGGTTAAATTTTTCAGACGTTAGGAGTAAACCCGAAGACCCCGGCACCTGCCCTGTTAATTGTAGGGATGGGGGGAGCACGACCCAGGTTCAACGCGATAACCAATCAATTTTATTCGGGTAACTAGAACGGTCAGTAGTATTATATAATGTTACGGAATAATTCGCGCATGGGCAAATATACACTGAGTCATCGGGTTGTTTACGATATCATTGGCGGAGGTCAGATTTAATTTATGGGCAGTAATATAATTGGTCAAAGGTAGACCGTAAGCGACACGACGCGATGACTCATAGCGTCAGAAACTGCATCAGTCCAAAGAAATTTTCTGCCGTGAAATCAACGCCGTATCAGAGAAATTCGGTATGCTCAAGCTCTTAATTGGGACTGTTCTACTTGGGTCTGCAGGGGGTAGGATTTAAGGCCTTGACGTATCGTCTGGTTGCGTACCATGTCTCTTCTTGTTACTTCAACCACCTTCCTCAGATACCTCATTTCTGAGGTTTGGATCTGGCTTTTATGGGTTGTAGTCATTGCCCATGACTCGCATCCATATGTCAAGACTGGGACATAGGTGGAGCGGTATACAGCCATCTTCGTTTTCTTACCAACCTCTCTCTTGCTGAGGTATCCTCGATTTATGGCCTGAAAAAGTCTCTCAGCTGCTGCTTTTCGAGTGGCCAACTCTTCTTTGATGCCTCCCTTTCGGTCTATAATAGCTCCGAGGTATTTAAAGTGGTCAACCTGCTCCAGGACCTGTTCTCCCAGCTTAATCTGATGTCTTCTTTCTTCTCGTGATATCACCATGGATTTTGTTTTAGAGCTGCTTATGACCATCCCTCTCTTCTCCAGCTCTTCCTTCCAGACTTGCAGGTGGATTGGAGATGTGCCTCTGATTTAGCAATCAGGGCAACATCATCAGCAAATGCCAGCTCCGAAATATAGACCTGTCTCATCTTCCAGTACCCCACTGAATACTTTCTTGTTTTCTCCTTACATGCCTTGATGACATCGTCCATAAGGAGTATGAAGAGGTAAGGTGATAGGATATCACCTTGTCTTGCACCAGTGGTGGTCCTGAACTCTTCTGACTTATGGTTTGCTGTCCTCACATAATTTCTGCAAGACTTGTAGAAGCTCTGTATAGCATGAATCAGAGGTGCTGGAATATTCTTCCTCGCCAAACAGTCCCAAAGTTTGCTCCAGGGGACCCTGTCAAACACCTTTTCCAGATCTATGAAACAAAGATGGATCTCACTCTTATACTCAAGGGCCTTTTCACTCAGCTGTCTGAGTGTGAAGATTAGGTCTTGAGTACTTCGGTTTGCTCGGAATCCGCACTGGACCTCATCCAATTGTGGCTCAGCTAGACGTTGGAGTTTCTGCTCTAGGATTCTAGAGTAGATTTTACATGGGACACTGAGAAGGGATATGCCTCTATGGTTTCCACACTGTCGATTGTCACCCTTTTTGAAAATTGGTGTTATGATGGCAATCTCCCAATCCTTTGGTATGGTCTTGTTGTATCACGCTGCCTGTAAAACCCTTAAGAGTAATAGGTCGCCTGATGCTCCCATGAACTTAACCATTTCTCGTGTAATACCATCATGCCCTGCTGCTTTGCCATCTTGATTTTCTCCAGTGCTTCCTTCAGTTGTTCCATCTTTATGTCATCTTCACCATCATTGGTTTTCTCTTCTGTGCTAGTGTTTATCATTTCTGATGCTTCATCATGCTCACCATCCAGGAGTTCTGAGAAATATTCTTTCCATCTTTCCATTACTTCCTTCGGGGCAGTAAGCAATTTGCCTTGCTTGTCCTTTATAAATTTGAAAGGGCATTGTTTTTCCTTCCTCATGTTCTTTAGGGTCTTATAGAACAATTTCTGGTTTTCTTGTGCATCTTTTTCTAGCTTTTCTCCAAATTCTTCCCAGGACTTCTGTTTTGCTGCTAGCACTTTGTTCTTTGCTTCTGTTCTGAGTGTCACATATTCTCTATATTTTTTCCATTTGTCCTGTTGTGTTTTTAGCTCCTAAGTATTGTTTCCATGCCATTTTCTTCTCTCTTATTTTCTTTTTGACTTCCTCTGTCCACCAAGGTGTCCTCTTTCTCTTGTTCCCAAGTCGGACTTCACCGCATGCTTCTGCAGCAGCTGTCTTTATGATATCCTTGAATTTAATCCAGAGGGTTTCCAAGTCATCAGGTTGTTCTTCTGTGTTGCTCACTGCTGCAGCAATAAGCCCCTGATATCTGGTCTTAATTTCTGGCTCTCTCAGCTTGTAGGTCCTAATGCTCATTTCTCCTGCTCGTTTACTTGGTTTCTTGCGTGATGTTGGGCAGTTCCTAGGCTGAGCAACTCTTTCAGTTGTTCTTTTGATTGTTAGCAGGTAGTGATCACTTCCAATCTCTGGCCTCCTCCAGACTCTAGCATCTTGGACATATTTGAATGAGCTTCTCCGAACAATGGCATAGTTGATCACTGACTTCTCATTCTTTGTTGGTTCACATCTAGTGTATGCATGTATGCGCTTATGGGGGAACTTTGTGTTTGTAATGTTCAGATTCTGCTCACTGCAGAATCTAAGGAGTCGCTTTCCATTGTCATTGAGAGTATCTTCTCAATATCTTCCGATAACTCCACCCCATCTAGCATGGTCATTTCCAACTCTGGCATTAAAATCTCCGAGCATGATAACTTCATCTAGGCAGTCATCCACTGTCCTTTGAAGCAGCTCGAAGAATTCCTCCTTGACCTCTGCTCTCTCATCCTCATTTGGCCCATACACTATGACCAGGTTGACTATGGTTTCTCCTTCTTTTAGTTTAACAACCATAATGCGCTCCGAGACAAAGTTCCATCCCTTGATACTATCTTTTTGATTTTGGGTCACAATGCAACCCACGCCCCCTTAAGATCTTTCAGATATGGGTATAACACTGTAGAGCAGCGTGTTGCCATCGAGATCCATGACTCCTTGTCCTTTTTTCTTTGTTTCCGTTATAGCCAGGATTTCTAGTTTTGCTTTCCTCATCTCTTCCACCAGCTCCTCTTCCTTCCCATTTATACTTCTTGTGTTCCAAGTTCCATAAGTCGTAGTCCGTTCCAGTTCGTCGCCTTTAGAATCAGTCCAGTTTTCTCTCTTGTATTGCTCGTAATCGTGATTTAAAGCAAACAGGTGATTGGCCTGTTGTGCCTTTGCATGGTGGAGGGGCTGCCTCCTTATGGCCTCCATGCAGGCTGCCCTCCTCCTTTTTCATCCGGGCTTGGGACCGGCATAGGCGGAGTTCTTAACATGTTCTCCCCGAACATTATCAAAGTTCCTCCAGGAACATCCTAGTCAGGAAACGCATCGCCTATACAACAATAGATATCACCTATAACATCATCACTATATCAATCACAACTGTGGTTTCACACTGTCACACAATACGAGCACACAGCTCGACCACAAATCACAGACTCAAGCGCACAGCTCGGCTATCAAACACAGACTCCCACTAGTCACATTTGGGTACTCTCTCAGTCACCCAGACTTGTTCACCAAACACGCTTCCTCCATGTGCATGTCCAAGACACAACATAATGACATGAAGTCACACATACTCAATCCCTGAGTTACACTTACACAAGTGTTGACAACAACAGTTCAGTGACCCTTAACACCAATCACTATCATCATCCACACTTATGAAACTGCTCTGTGACAATAACCATAATGACAAACCACGATGGCAAAAATTTATAACCATGATGACAAAGAATGATAATTATAATGACAATGATAACTATAATGACAAACAATGAAAACTATAATGACAAACATTGAAAACCATAATGATAAACATTGAAAACCATGATGACAAACATTGATAACCATGATGACATACACTGATAACCATAATGACAAACACTGATAACCTAAAGACAAACAGTAATAACCATGATGACAAACAGTCATAACCATGATGACAAACACTCATAACAATAATGGCAAACAATGATAACCATTGATAACCATGATGACAAACAATGATAACCATAATGACAATCAATGACAACCATAATGACAAACATTGATAATTATAATGACAAACATTGATAACAATAATGACAAACATTCATAACAATAATGACAAACAATGATAACCATAATGACAAACATTAATAACCATAATGACAATCAATGATAACCATTATGACAAACATAGACAACGATAATGACAAACATAGACAACGATAATGACAAATAATGATAACCATAATTACAAACATTGATAACCATAATGACAAACATTGATAACCATTATGACAAACAATGAAAACCATAATGACAATGATATGATAATGACAACCATTCATAACCATAATGACACACAATGATAACTATAATGACAATCAATGATAAACAATGATAGCAGTAATGACAAACATTAATAATGATAAAGACAAGCATTCATAACCATAATGACAAACAAAGTTAACCATAATGACAAACATTGATAACCATAATGACAAACAATGATAACCATGATGACAAACATTGATAACCATAATGACAAACATTTATAACCATAATTTCAAACATTTATAACAATAACCTTTAGCACACTGTGGTCGCAACATTGCGCCAGAGGTACTATATGTTCTGCCGGCTGCGGGCGCAATGCTGCTACTTTCGGATATAGTCGGTTTCCTGCCATATAACATAACATGTGTACACGTCATATTACCCCTGGATGTTTAGTTTTAATCTTATTTGTGAAAGAGTTCACTTCCTGTTCTGATCTATACTGCTCAAAAAAAGTTAAAGGCCACTTTCAATTTTTAGGTCATTTCAACTAAGCTGTTTTTTTTTAAACCTGAACACTCAGTCAAAAAAGTTTTGCTGCATTTTGTTGCATGCTTAAACAATGTTTGATAATCTGACAATAAATCAAATCTGTGTTACATGTGTGTACCTCCAAGGTCAATCAAATGCACGTGGTGGAAAGGGAAATAATGCATGTTTGAAAATGCTTCCTATGGCAAAGCCTGTTGATAACATTGCTGAAATTTGCTTTTCACGTGCAAGTCGTGACTATGGTGAACACATTTCAGCCACTTTTCGGAAGGAACGGGCAATGGGTATGTTTGTAACATTTACCATTTTAGCCATGGCTCAGCGTGTCTTGCCGTCTTGTGGTAGACCTTGGACGTCCTGACCTGCATTGTTCTGCGACACTGCCGGTTGATTATAACGATCACGCAGAGTTTGTATGACAGAGTGGGCAACTCCTAATCTCCTAGCAACTTCTCGCAGCCCTACATCATCCTGCAGCCATGCCATCGCTCTCCATCTGTCAACATTGGTCAAGCGTCTTAGCTGAGCCATGGCTAAAATGGTAAATGTTACAAACATACCCATTGCCCGTTCCTTCCGAAAAGTGGGTGAAATGTGTTCACCATAGTCACGACTTGCACGTGAAAAGCAAATTTCAGCAATGTTATCAACAGGTTTTGCCATAGGAAGCATTTTCAAACATGCATTATTTCCCTTTCCACCACGTACATTTGATTGACCTTGGAGGTACACACATGTAACACAGATTTGATTTATTGTCAGATTAACAAACATTGTTTAAGCATGCAACAAAATGCAGTAAAACTTTTTTGACTTCTTCTTCTTCTTCGTTCGTCCTGAAAAGGACGGTGGTTGCGTTGTGTCTGTTTACGCCTAAGCTGTGATATCTGCACCTTTCGGTCGACACATCCGACTTCTGCACAGCATTTTTTAGGACCGGGTTTGCCTTCCCATTTCGATCCACACTCGCTCAGCCAGACTGCACAGCTGCAGACTGTTTGCAGGACCACCACGTGGAGGTGGAGTGCGGTCTTGACCAGCTCTGGTTCGCTGGTCCTGACGCAGGCAGTCAAGCTATGAGTCGCTGACTGCGGTCTCTATTGCTGCGTCTTGAGGTCCCACTTTTTTGACTGAGTGTTCAGGTTTTTAAAAAAACAGCATAGTTAAAATGACCTAAAAATTGAAAGTGGCCTTTAACTTTTTTTGAGCAGTATATATTTGTGATGGGAGTGTTAGCGTTAATTTTCTGTGCAATTTTGAAATCGAAATCAATCGGCATGGAACAAGCTGCCATTTTTGCTGAAATTTTTATGGATTCTGACTCCGATGATGAGTTTGTTGGCTTTACTAGCGCTGATATCACAGATGATGTTGTGAACACATTAGTAATGGAAACTAATCGTTACGCCAGTCAGGTTAGTGAACAGAAAGGGCAAGATGCGGGTGAGTCTCTTCGTTTGTTGGTTATTTATTTATTTTTTTTTCATCTTTCCATTCCTCTCTTCCTATCACATCTAACATATACACCAACAAAACTTATATCATCAGATTCAACATTCATTTATTTATATACATTCCAAAAATTATAGCAATTGACCAAGAAACAAAGAAACTATAGACGTTACAAGTCACCCACTATAAAAATGGGGTGTTGTGAAAAAGACCGCTGCGGCAGGGCAAATGTCCGCCATTTTAATGCATCGTGCTAAAGATTAATGACAAACATTGATAACAATAATGACAAACACTGATAACAACAATGACAAACATTCATAATAATAATGATAACCATGATGACAATCATTGACAACCATAATGAGAAACATTCATAATGATAATGATGATTAATGATAACCCTAATGAGAAACAATGATAACCATGATGACAAACAATGATAACCATGACAAATAATGATAACCATGACAAATAATGATAACCATGACAAACATTCATTACCATAATGACAAACAATTACAACCATAATGACATACAATTACAACCATAATGACAAACAATGATATGATAATGACAATGATAATCATAATGACAAGCAATGATATGATAATGACAACCATTCATAACCATAATTACATACAATGATAACTATAATGACAATCAACAATAACCATAATGACAAACAATGATAATAATAATAACAAACATTGATAATGATAATAATTCATAACCATAATGACATATAAAGATAACCTTAATGACAAACATTGATAACCATGATGACAAACATTGATAACCATGATGACAAACATTGATAACCATAATGACAAACATTGATAACAATAATAACAAACATTCATAATGATGACAAACAATGATAACCATGATGACAAACATTGATAACCATAATGACAAACATTGTTAACCATAATGTCAAACATTTATAACAATAATGACAAACAATGATAACAATAATAAAAAAAACATTGATAACCATATTGACAAACACTGTTAACCATGATGACATAATTGATAACCATAATGACAAACAATGATAACCATAATGACAAACAATGATAACCATGACAAAGATAACCATAATGACAATGATAACCATAATGACAATGATAACCATAATGACAAACACTGATAACCATGATGACATACATTGATAACCATAATTACAAACAATGATAACTATAATGACAATCAATGATAGCAATAATGACAAAAATTGATAACGATAATGACAAGCATTCATAACTATAATGACAGACAAAGATAACCTTAATGACAAATATTGATAACCATGATGACAAACATTGATAACCATGATGACAAACATTGATAACCATAATGACAAACATTGATAACAATAATGACAAACATTCATAACGATGATGACAAACAATGATAACATGATGACAAACATTGATAACCATGATGACAAACAATGATAACCATAATGACAAACACTGATAACAATGATGACATACCTTGATAACCATAATTACAAACAATGATAACTATAAAGACAATCAATGATAGCAATAATGAAAAACATTGACAATGATAATGACAAGCATTCATAACCATAATTACAATCAATGATAACAATAATAACAAACATTGATAACCATAATGACAAACACTGTTAACAATGATGACATACACTGATAACCCTAATGACAATGATAACCATAATGACAAATATTGATAACCATGATGACAAACATTGATAACCATGATGACAAACAATGATAACCATGATGACAAACAATGATAACCATAATGACAAACAATGATAACCATAATGACAAACAATGATAACTATAATAACAAACATTCATAACCATAATGACAAACAATTACAACCATAATGACAAATATTCATAACCATAATTACAAACAATTATGACAATAATGACAAATATTCATAACCATAATGACAACAATTATAACCATAATGACAAGCATTGATAACCATATGACAAACAATGATAACTATAATGACAAACAATTATAATCATAATGACTAACAATTATAACCATAATGACAAACATTCATAACCTTAATGACAAACAATGATGACAAACAATGATTACAATAATGACAAACATTGATAACGATAATGAGAAACAATGAGAACATTGTTGATAATCATGATGCATACAAATGGGAAACAGCAGTGAACCAGCAACGGAATGGGATATATCCCACCAAAGCCAGTAGAAAGCCTACTTCGTTGAATGAAGTGGCATATGGCAACGACCCACTTCTCTCAATGACAAACTGTTAAGAGATGTCAGGAACCTTGAGCTGACTACTGCTTATATTAGAGTCATAAATGTAGAAGTCTGAGGGCGAAAGAAGCAGTAGAAAGCCTCAAAGACAACCAGAAAAGAGTGCTACACTCCCTGTCATCACACCAGATTACAACAGTGCTACTTGAATCTAGATCAGATGAGCAGCATGCTTTCAAAATGTGCAAATATAACGACCAGGCCAAATTAGACAGGAGAAGTTCATAATGAAAGAAAGAACTGTAGAAGCAAGTTCCTTTTGTCAGGCCACGGACTAAGGATCTAAGAAGTAGCAGGCACAAAAGGCGTCGTGGCTGCCTCAGTATTTGATCTACAATTGGTTCTGAAGGGGCAGGCAAGAGCAAGAGCACTTAAAAGACTAGGCTAAACTGTGGAAAGGCAAGATGCTGACTGGCATTCAGAAACAATAAGTATACATACAACAAAACTATCACATTAACAACCACTTGGCAATATGAATTATACTAAGTGTAAACGAAAATTCTCGATGAGAGGTCACAACAAGTGGGTCTGAAAATACACATGGAAAAGACAATGATTATGAGAAAAAATTCAAGAAATGATAACAAGGTCGAACTTGAATAAACGCCACTAAAAGATGTAGAATCGTACACATATTTTGGCAGTAATATAGACAAAGCTGGAGGGACAGACAGTGATATCAAAAAAAGAATACAAAAAGCAAGAGGAGCTTTTATTGCATTGGGAAATATCTGGAGAACAAGAGACATCAAGCCCAACACGAAAATAAGAATCTTCAACTCGAATGTTAAGTCAATCCTATTGTATGGCTCTGTGACATGGAGAGCAACAAAAACAACAACCAAAATGCTACAGACTTTTATAAAGGATGCTTGCGTAGAACAGAAGGACTGAAATGGTAGGACAAAGTCACAAATGTGGAACTGATGACAAGAACCAGACAAGTGCCATGGAGCAAGAGTTGAGAAGAAGATGCTGGCGATGGATAGGACACACAATGAGGAAACCTGTTGATAGCATTACAAGGCAATTCTTGTTCTGAAATCCCCAGGGAAAGAGAGGCAGAGGTAGACCAAAAAACACATGGAGAAGAGAGCTGGATACAGAGATGAAAATGATGAGGAAAACATGGAAAGAACTTGAGCGGATGGCACGGGACAGGAAGACTTGGTATGTGTTTGCTGAAGGCCTATGCTCCTTGGGGAGCTAAAGGGTATTTGATTGATTGACTGATTGAAACTGCATTCAAGATGGAATGGGTTCAAATCCCAGCACAGGAGAAAAATCAACAGGTGGATAACACTTGGGCAGCCATGACCCAAACGGGTCCATCCTCTCTAGAGTGTCAAGGAGGTAATAGAGCAGAATACCTAACAGTGAAGTGTACTTCTGATGATCTGATCCCTCCCTGTTGCAATGCTTTGTATACAGTTTCCTATCACTTTCCTATTGTAAATTACAAATAATTGTAAACAACTGTAAATTAAACAAAACATAACGGGTTAGTAAAACATAAATTACATTTTGTGGTTGGCAGTTATACTTCTCACAATGAAGATGTGCTTACACCATACAATAGGTTTCGTCTGTTAAATCCTACATTAGTTAAATCAAGGTTTGACTGGATTTATGTAGTTCAAGATATTACTTGTTTACCGCAGTACAGTTTAACTCAGCTCTCAGCTGAAGAACGTTTATGATGATGTTAACGGCGGGCTCACTACTCACCGCATGTTGGCTTGGGCACCACTGCCCCTTCTTCAAGTGTTTCACTTGAGATATGTGCCGCCCCAGGCTGCGATGAACACTGCAGCACTCATCACATATAAGAAACACCTCGATTGATGGATGCCCAAGTGGGTTCTGGGAAAGTTCAATTTGTACATTCCACTTAAAGTCTGGGTAATTAAGCTGCATTAGTTTTTTGTTTTTTTTAGACATCTTATGTATCAGACTTAAAAATGAATAGAGAATTATGGAAGCAAAGTTTAGAAAAAGAAACAAGGCTGTTGTAGCATACACACACAAAATAAAATAAAAAAAGGCAAGGGTCACAAGAAGTCTTACTTCAAACATTATAAAAAGCAGTAACTGAAAAGAAGTGAAAGTAGTGTAATAATAATTCATGACTACTAGAAGGGAAGAAACCTTTATAAATGCCAGAAATTGTGAAAGTCAGTATTTACTAAAATAACCAGGTCCACTTTCATGCGTGGAACAGTATCATAGACAGAGATCAGAGAAATGGCAAAGAGTCTACAGGCATTCTAGACACAGATTTATAGCACACATAAATATAAATGAAAGATAACAAAGAAACCATTAAAGACATACAGTGTAAAAAAGCTGACAAAGACAAGTGCAAGATCAGACAAGAGGATGATAATAATCTCGCTAGTAAGAAACAATGAGGACAAGAGGATGATAATAATCTCGCTAGTAAGAAACAATGAGGACAAGAGGATGATAATAATCTCGCTAGTAAGAAACAATGAGGACAAGAGGATGATAATAATCTCGCTAGTAAGAAACAATGAGGACAAGAGGATGATAATAATCTCGCTAGTAAGAAACAATGAGGACAAGAGGATGATAATAATCTCGTTAGTAAGAACAATGAGGACAAGAGACACTGTGCAGGCTGGGAATGGCAACACTCGACAAGGCAGAGAATGAAAAAGATAAAACATGAACATAAAGAATAGACAGGATGATAATGACAACATCTGGCAACACAGGATGATCATGACTATGAATATAAAGATAAGGCAGACTGATAATAACATTGCACAACATCGAGAATGAACAAGATAAACTAAGAACATAAAGAAAAGACAGACTGATGATAATATCTGACAAAAATTAAAATAAACAAGATAAACTATGAACATAAAGAAAAGACAGGCTGATAATAACATCTAACAACACAGAGAATGAACAAGATAAACTATGAACATAAAGAAAAAACAGGCTGATAATAACATCTGACAACAAATAGAATGAACAAGATAAAATATGAACATAAAGAAAAGACAGGCTGATAATAACATCTGACAACAGAGAATGAACAAGATAAACTATTAATAGAATGAAAAGTTCAGACGAGACAGAAATGGAGATTCCAGCTAAATTTATGTATGAGATTCATTAAAAACTAGACCTGCATTTCATAAATTATTGATGCTTACTAAAAACCTTACCTGTCCGCAATTAATTTACAATGGCAGAAACTGAGAATATCATATAACATTAAAAAAAAATCTTTGGCATTGTATAAAGCAAAATATCTATGTTTCTCAAGTATTGTGTGTATTTCACATAAATATCTTTATGTTAGTACTGTTACAGTTGAGATGCTTGAGAACAGCTGCGATTGTCATCATTAGAAACAGGGTAATAAACAAAGAAGCTGAGAAGTTGTGAAAGGATGCAATGGATACATAGGAGTAAGTGACACACCAATATAACATAGTTCTGACATCTCCTTAGAATGCAGCAAAATCAGCTATTATCACAAGCCTACAACAGAATATGATTCGAGTTCCAGGCTAAGTCCAGAACTGTTATGTGATGACACAATAGCAGGATCCACAGTGATGTCTGCAATTTTCTACAGCTCACGATATCCCATTATTTTATTGTTAGATTAGCTTACTCTTAACTCTTTTGTTCCGTTTTCATATGTCTTGTCCAGAAGAAGATTTTAAGGTATCAGTGTGAGCTGCTTTGTTGTCCTTTAACTTAGTAAGACCTCTGCTATTTATTTTTATTTACATTATCACTTATATAGGCTTACTGCTGTTTTCATTATGTCTTACTTCCAGATACTGAAGCTGAGCAAAAAACTGGTCTTACATTTCAATTATATGTATTTCATTTCCCTTTATGTTCCATATGGAGCATGGAGCCAGCACTGTAGCTGACCCCCATGCAGGTGCACCAAAGCATTTATGTGCTCTTGTAGCATGGTTACTGTAGTAATGTATTATGAGGTTACTAGCCACATGCACGTCATATGATGCCCCTCTTACGACATGCTTGAGGAAGAATTAGTGCTATTCTGTCCTTATCTCATCAAAGATCCAGAGAACTACTTACATGAACTGAAACCACTAAAAATAATATCTGATAACATACCTGGGGCCGAACAATCTGCACACACCGGTGGGGGCCGCATGCTTCCCCGTGACATGGTCATTTTCTTTTGATCAGCTCGCTTGGCTTTCAGATCCGTGGTGGTAGTGTTGTTGGTCCACGGTAAAACAAAGTTGTGATTCACAGTTCACAGCGCAGCAACCTGAGAATGTGAATATCCTACAAAGACATACCAATCTTTGAATTAGGAATGTGTGCTAGGGAAGGAAAATCAGGTGGTTCCTAACAAAAGTAAACATGAGAAACAACTTTAAATGCCAAAACCCAAGAGAAGAAAGTGTGATTTCATATAAGAATTTTAAAAATTTAGATGAATCTTGAATCAAGAAATTCCAAGCCATTCACATTTGTTGCAACAAGCATAATTATCCTCCATTTTTTTTTTTTTTTTTTGCCAGTGGTAGAGTGGCTATAGTTGCTGTTTCTTGAAGGAAAAGAAATCAAGTAAAAAACAGCATCAGACTCCAATTTTCCCAGCTGTAAAAATGGGTAACTAAGTTAAGGACAGAAACTGGTCACCCTTATCTTGTAAAGGTGAGACCAAGCACACGTGAAGTCTCTAACATGTTACTCTCTTATGGCAGTTTCTACTATGGAGCTACCTTTAATCTCACTTGTCAATCTTGTTAAGAGCTGCACATGTGAACTGAATTAACTAGGTTTATCTAGAGGGGTTTGATTCTATTACCATCCAGCATCACTGTGTTTGAAGTGCACATGTTGTTCTCTAATTAACGTCAGAGTATGTTGTGGAATTACATCGATGAGGGGCACTGTGTGCGGCAGAAAATCTTTCTATGGATTCTTTGAGTCAAAGTGGATTATATGCATTCTATCACAAGGAGCAAATCAAGATATTAGATGTTTATGTACACACACGTGTATACTGATGGAATTACAGGTAAGGAAATATTTAATAGAGGAGCAGATGTGGTATAAAATTGCCATCTTCTATTAGCCAAAACAAAATTAAAACTCAAGATATTTGCAACAGCACGTCACGGCTGTTTGTGCCCTATACCAGAGCGCTCTTTTAGTTTCGGTGACCGGAATTCTGACACCGGGTATAAAATTTTCGTGTGCACCGTAAAAGACTATTTAAGTTTTTGGCGGGGAAAATCAGCTGATGTGTGTGTAAAATATAAATCATTACACACTCGTTCTTGATAAACACAGCGCTAAAATTCTTTTGTGTACTATAACTTTGTTCTCTGCTCTATTTTTGATTGCATTTTTATTTGTTTGAAATTAGTTTTGACGGAGTTACAGACTTTTGAAAACAGCGTCATTATTTGAGGAAATTCATAAAATAAGTAATCTTTTTATTAATTTAATATCTAAAAATCGGCCCATTCGTTTGAGTTTATAATTATAAAGACTTCTCGAAGGGAAGCTAAAGATTATTTCCACATACTTTTTTTTTGGTTTCATATCTTGAGAATGTGTGGTAGTCAGTTTTGTGAGTTTGGCATTACAAGAACAAGCATATTGTCACCAGATTTTATAGCATTTAAATTACTGTAAACGCATTCCTGATACTCACAAATCTTAAATAAGGTTGTAAAAAAATAACTTTTTGTAAAGCACCATCTGTTTTTGCATTTTCATTCATTTATAATGATATTTAGCTACATATATAAGCGTCAGAAAACATGTAAATCTATAGATAGATTACTTCCACATACTTTGTTCTATCTTTCAAGTCTTGTTAATCTTGTATCTATAATATGAATTTTTTTTTTTTTATTGTGTGTGAGATAAGGACTGTTCCATTAGTGTTCTTTGGTAGACAATCCTGTGCACACGACGGCTGCCAAAGAATTCTAAGTAACTGTTTGTATATCTTCTTTCATTCACAGATAAAGCATTCTACATCCTGGTGTTAGACTTGATAGTCCCAAATATTCCTCTATCTTTATACATACACAAGTAAACTATACTACATAACAACGAAATGGAACATACTGTTTTGCATCATATGAATTGTGCCAGTGCACTGTGCAGAGCCTGTAGCAAGAGAGCATTAACTTCCAAAACAACACGTTCAATTTAGAAAGCACTGAACTGTTCTAATTACGTTAATCATCTGTTCTTTGTGTTTGGAATTAACGTATCAGATGATAAACCCACACAGCATTCGACTATATTTTGTAAGAAGTGTTACTTACGAATACAAAACTCAAAAAGGAGGCATAATGAGAAGTGTCTTGAAACAGCCAAGTTACTATCGGAAAACAGTCAGCACATCTGGAAAGACTAAAACCATAATTTAACTATAAGTGAATGTCAACTGTGCAATTATGTTGCAAAGACATCTTTTGGTGTTTTAAAAACAAAAAGCTGCTCTATCCCCTGTGATGTTCTTTCTGACCCCTCCATGTCTAGTCAGTCATTTAGCTGTAGTCAGTCAGTTAGTTTGTAGTCAGTCAGTTAGTTGTAGTCAGTCAGTTAGCTGTAGTCAGTCAGTTAGCTGTAGTCAGGATAGCTCTGTACAGTAGGAGGTTGATGTGCCTGCCCACATTAGTGATGATATTGTTCAACTGGAGGTTGATGTGCCAGCTCACATTAAAGGCGATACCATTATTCATTTGGAGGTGGATAACACTACTCACCCTAGCATGCCAGTTTTTGTTGCCACATCTACACCTACCAAGTCAGTTATACATACGACAAGTACATCCACCTCGCCTGTCTTCAAAAGCGACATCACAGTACAACAGTTACTTGCTAAGCCACCTTCACAACCACTAACACAAAAGGAAGAATCCCTATTCACATCCATTGTTAGAAAAAAAACTAGAAACAGCAAAAAGTAATATCATAAAATGCTAAACCAGAGGACAGCCTATTGTACTACAAAAACTAATTAAACATAGAAGAGAAACATCAGTCACCAGAACGCCAACAAAACGTAAGCGATCTCAATTGCTCCATACTGTTAGAAAACATATTGCTGGAACATCAACTGATTCATTAGACCTGCAGCAGGCACATGAACTACAAAGCTGTTAAGAAACATCACGTCAGGAAATTGTATTTATTAAATACACCTATTTATCTATTAAATTGAACATTTCGTTTTACTCATGACCATACTCATTTTTACATGACCATCGTGATGTATGATTGAGATAATTGTTAGCTCTCATGTTTTTGGGGACAATTGGGTGTGTTATTTTAAGGTAATAAATGTGGACTTGCAATTTAATGTTTCAATAATTAATGTTTGACACATGAAACCAAAACAAAACTTTGATATCCATTTTCTGCAGGTTTTCTAATTTTGATTTCTGTAATTTGTTATGCATGTTGATTGTGACCGATTTAGTGAAAATTGCATTATAAATAAACCATAACAAAATATAAAAAAACGTAAATTTTATACTATTTCAGACTATTATATCTTCTGTTCTAATTGTGATAAAATGTTTGTTCTTGTTCTAAAATTTACTCTAACATTTCTAGTCTAGCTTTACGCAAAATTAAAGCCGGTATTTATAATAATAAAGTAGCCTAAAAGCATTAATTAAGCCCTATCAAAAGTAAACATCGCCACATGTTTTTCCCATTAGGAAGTTGACCACGTGACCTCTGTCAAGTGGGCTATAAATAGCGCGTTCGGGGAAAAAGGGGAAATAACTAAAAGATCACTGGCAAACAGCCGTGACGTAGCTATAGACAACAGTAGACTATGGGATATCTAAGAAATGAGGGAAAAATTATCTATCACAGTATCAAACAAATACCAAGTACTCCAAAAGGTGGAAGATGAAGCAGATATGGAAGATCACTGGCAACAAGTAAAAATATATAGAACGAGATATGTGAAGAAGTACTGAGAAAATGAGAACATCAGCACAAATCATGGATAACAACAGAAACCATACACAAGATAGAAGACAGGAAAAACAAGAAAGCACATTTAAACAGAAGCAAAACTAGAAGCTCCAAAGCCAAGGCTCATGAAGTGTACACAGAAGCAAACACAGAAGTAAGTCAAAACATCAGAAGAGACAACACGAAGTATACTGAAGAGTTGGCAAGGGAAGCAGAGGAAGATGCAGCCAAAGGAAATATGAGGGACCTGTACAACAACACAAAGAAGCTATCAAGGAAATATAAGCAAGAAAATGGCCTCATAAAAGATAAGAATGGAAAATTGCTTAGTAATATACAAGAACAAATTAAGAGATGGACATACCATTCTGAGGAACTTCTCAATAGACCATCTCCAACTTATCCCCCCAAACATCCAGCCAGCAGAAGAGGAGCTATAAATCAGCTGTGAATGACCAAGTAGAGAAGAAATAAAGCCACTGAAAGATGGAAAAGCAGCCGGTCCAAATGGCATTCCAGCAGAGGCCATCAAAACAGATATTGATACCTCTACAGAAATATTATACCAACTACTAGGCAAAGTCTGGGAGAGAGAGGAAATACCAGCAGAATGGAAGGAATGTTATCTGGTCAAGTTGCCTAAGAAGGGAAATTTACAAGAGTGCACAAATTATAGAGGAATAATGTTACTATCAGTGCCGGAAAAGTATTAAACAGGATTATCCTTGAGAGATTAAAAGAGTCCATAGACAAGAAACTGAGAGATGAACAAGCAGGTTTTCGACAAAACAGATCCTGTACAGACCAGATAGCCACACTGAGAATAATTGTGGAACAGAGCCTGGAATGGAATTCACCACTATACATCGGATTTGTGAACTATGAAAAGGTATTTGACAGTGTAGATATAATCACTTTGGAAATTGTTGAGGCATTATGGAGTTCCCATGAAGATCACTAACATAATAAAGAAGACCTATGAATGAATGACTTGCAGAGTTCATGAAGGAAAACTTACAGAACCTTTTGGGATTAGAACGGAAGTGTGACAGGGATGCCTCTTGTCTCCATTTCTTTTCTTACTAGCAATAGATTGAGTTATGAAAACATCAACATCACACAACAGAAGTGGAATCCAGTGGAATCTGACTAAACAGCTTGATGATCTGGATTTTGCAGATGACTTGGCTCTTCTGTCACATAACCATAATCAGATGCAAGAGAAAATGAAAATTCTCGATGAGAGGTCACAACAAGTGGGCCTGAAAATACACAGGGAAAAGACAAAGATAATGCTAGAAATGATAACAAGGTCGAACTTGAAGAAACACCACTAAAAGATGTAGAATCGTACACACTCCTTGGCAGCAATATAGACAAAGCTGGATGGATAGACAATGATGTCAATATAAGAATACAAAAAGCAAGAAGAGCTTTCATTGCACTGGGAAACATATGGAGATCAAGAGAAATCAAGCCCAACATGAAAATAACAACCTTCAACTCTGTCAAGTCAGTCCTATTGTAAGGCTCTGAAACATGGAGAACAAAAAACACAACAACCAAAAGGCTACAGACTTTCATAAACAGGTGCTTGCGTAGAATAGAAGGACTGCAATGGTATGACCAAGTCACAAATATGGAACTGATGACAAGAACCAGAGAAGTGCCAGTGGAACAGGAGTTGAGAAGAAGACACTAGCGATGGATAGGACACACATTGAGGAAACTAGCTGATAGTGTTACAAGGCAGATCTTGTTCTGGAATCCCCAGGGGAAGAGAGGCAGAGGTAGACTCAAAAACACATGGAGAAGAGAACTAGATACAGAAATGAAGATGATAAGGAAAACATGGAAAGAACTTGAGTGGATGGCTCGTGACAGGAGGACTTGGCATGTGTTTGTTGAAGGCCTATGCTCCTTGGGGAGCTAAAGGGTATTGATTGATTGATATATTTAATAGTGGTTGAAACTTGATTGTGTCATAATGATATCATCAAATGGCATGACGTTGCTGACTGGGACAAACATTATAAAAGCAATGCATATACTTGTGGAAATGATAGTTTGGTTTTTTTTTTTTTTTAAAGACCATCTTCATTGCACATGGAAACTCCATCAGTACTCCAATTTATTCCCTTAGATCACACAAGGAGAATCTCAGCACAGTGTATGAACTCCATAGCACTGGCGAGGATCCCAATGTGTGTATACAGGAATCACACATTCTATAAATAATTTTGTGGCAGGTAGGTTTAATAATTTTTTATTTTGCCACGACAGCAGTGTTATAGCCTGCTCTTTACGATTTTCAACTGCTGAGGGATTTTTGACTTGCACACAGGGCCTCCTATATTTGTTCGCCCTTATCCTAGAAGGCTAGGCATCCTATCTCCCTACCCAGGAGATCGGGGGGAGTATAATATAATTAGGAAACACTGGTTCTGAACTAAATTTGCGTCAATTATACTCCCTTGTACTGGGAGTGAACCTAGTGCCTTTAGAAACAGATGTGGACGCCATATCTCTTAGCCACTCCAACCCCCATGAGGTGTTGATCATTTGTTAAATTGGACATTGTAAAAGGAATGCTTGCATTGCGCCATGAAGTATATTATTGTTTTAAGAATGCATTGAAATTATATGCTGAAGAATCGTGACATAAGAGCCATGTTATTCATTAAATGGCTGTATTGTCTCAATATGAGGTGATGGCAATAATATTATTTTAGACACACACTCTAGGAATAAAGGTCGCGACAAAGCTCCACACTGCCTGATCACCTTCTTCTTGATTATAAATTAATATATCTGCTTCTTCAGAAGATCTCTGTAGTAAATAATTAGAAAACTACACATTTAAAGCTACTGAAGGAATGTTGCTATCTTTTTCTTCTTCTGTGATCCTTAGTCGCAGACTGTCAAAGCAATCAGTGGCCATCACGCCTGGTGGCGTCTTGTACGGCAGAAACAAATTGCTTCCACCCTGCTCGGTCGGGGTCCATCCCTCACACAGCGCCGCAACCCTGGTTCATTCCCCGCATCTCAGCCTCCATAGCCCTCCGCCAAGTTGTCTCCAGTCTGCCTCTCCCTCACCCCCACCCTGGGGGTCCACAGCACAGCTGTTCCTGCAATGGCATCAGGGTCCCCCCTGAGGACGTGTCCAACCCAACTCCAGCGTCTGCCAGCTACGACGATGCACATGTCCTCTCCGTTACTCCAAATAAGTAGTTCTTCGTTGGTGATTGTATTCGGCCAAAAGTTGCTATAAAAATGTAATAAATTAGCCAAAATGTAAAGTAAAAAACTAACGAGTTTGTGCAAGGAAGAGTGGATGAAGGAAGGAAGTATATCTTTACTGAAACATTATACAGTAAGGAAGTTGTGCTAGTCAAAAGTAGTGACCAGAAGTAAACAGGTTGAAATGAAGAACAGTTTGATGCCATCCAAATAAGTCATCCAAGGACTCCTGAACAAAGACTGCCTAGTAATGCTACCAACAGATTTCCTCAACATGTGTCCTCATCTCCAGCATCTTTTTCTCATCTCTTGTTCCACTGGCCTCTGTCTGGTTTGTGTAATCAGTTCCACATTGGTGGAACAAGGTCAGCGACATGGTGGAGTGTGTACAGTAAACAGTGATTCAACCCTTACTCACTCCTGCAGTCAAACATAGCACAGTAGTTAAAACAACTGAACCCACATTGATAATATTATTTCGCTATCAAATTGTCTTACGATAAATGTGACGCTTAAAAAAATGAACAATTTAACATATAAACTCAATAGCCTAGTTAATGAAATGGGTTTTACCATTCAGACAGTATAGGCCTACATCTCAATGGTTGAAATGAACAACGGTGGGCCGTCTGTTCGATATGGCTATAAAAAAGAATTCAGTAACGCATAAAAAGCGGTAAGAGTTAGGATTAGATCTCCTAAACTTAACCCTAAAGACGTTGGCAACTTATTAGGATGACATTTAAGAACACAGCCCACTATTGTTCATTTCAACCCATCTCAACTATACCTTGTTATCGCCCTTCCTTCTGCGGTAACAGAATCAAGGCAGCCTGTCCATTAGTACCGATTACATTTTATGAATAGGCTACTTTGAAATACGATTGCAACATTCATCCAACTGCTTAATAACTATATGCAAAACTGTTCGGCCACACAACAAGATAACTAACAGCAACTAAGGCATATTCTACGCGAAAGTTGTGCATTCAGACTGAAGCAAAAATCCATTTCTTCTTCTCTTCTTCCTGGACAGTGCTGAAAGTATGAATGTAATAAGTCGTAAAAGATGACTCATTCGACATAATTTTCTTTCTTTTTCAAGATGTAATTAAATTATGTTACACAATTCGCCTATGGTTCGGATGTTTGATCAATATATTTAATCGAACTCCGTAAATACCATTGCACTTTTGTGAAATTAAACTTTTAAAATTTAGTGTATGAGTTATTAGGTACTGCAGGCCTTATGTGTACTGTAGGCCTACTTATTTAGGAACCTATTTTACGACAATGAATTCCAGCATTTCATTTTTTTCTTCTTGCATGTTCTAAGCGTTTGGTTTTTTTTAGGTTTATTTTTAAAGCGTGATGGTTTTACCCTCCTAAATTTGCGTTGTACAGGATGAAATCATACTCGTTCTCTATTTTCGGAAGGAAATCAGGCCATTTTTATATTTTCATGGGCATTTGGCTGTCTTAAGTGAAGACTTCAAAGTGTAATATGAATACATTAAAGTACGAGCCACACATTGTAATATAATGCGAATCTTGACATGTACGATATCCTGTAAATAAACATGGCTACAAACTGAACATGCTTTTACTGAGTGCCTTCTGAAACATGTGTGTGCTTGTGTAGATGACGAGGTAATGCTTATATACATACATCATAACATTACATGGTGGCAGCGGTCGATACCGGACTGACGCAAAACAGCTACACGATAACACGTGAGTACAGTATTCGGCTAATTTTCGTCATCGAGGTCAGCCATGGCGGCGAAACAATATCGCAACGCACCGCAAATGAGATTCGCCGGTCAAGACGATAAGAGTGAAGCTTTCTTGTTATGGCGCCAACGCATAGATCTATATTCCAAGACCACTGGTCTGGAAGGACAAACCCTAACTCCATATATCCTAGAAGCATTGGACGATGAAGGTTTGAAAATTTACAACAGTTTTGCTACCGCCATGCATGTGGAGTCGGCGACAGACCCCGCAGCCATATTGGACGAATTTGAAAAACGTCTGATAATAAAGCACACGAACTTTAGAGCGGCAAGATTAGAACTTCACCACCTGCGGCAGAAACGTGGTGAAAGCCTAGATGATTTCTTTACTCGCATTAAGGAGAAAACAAGAGTATGTAAATTTAGCAAAGAAGAAGAAAAAGAGCGACTTATTGAACAGATTCTTCTTAGCACACCAATGCCAGAGTTCCAGAAATGGCTACTGAGCCAGAGTGATACACTAACTTTACAACAACTTCTGGATGAAGGCAGGAAACACGAGGCACAAGCACTAAACATTAAACAAATTCAGCAAGGTACATTAGCAGCCCAGGTGGATGCAGTGAAAAGCTATAAACCTAGACACAACAAAGCAACTGGTTCGAAGCAACAAGAAAAACACAACACAAGCAGAGGTGCTATGTGTAAATGTTGTGGCCTAAACCACATACAAAACCACTGTCCAGCTAAAGACTCTACATGTCATTACTGCAGAAAGAGGGGCCACTGGATAAAATTATGTTTCAAGAGGAAACAAGACAGTGCTCAACACAAACTTCACAGCAGAAAGTCGTCAAAACAAACACACTCTATGATGACTGAGGACCTTGACTCCAGTGAAGAAAGTGATCCTTCCACTTTTGATACTGTGAAGATACTAACTTTCAGTAATGAACCAAAGAGAACGCAGGCTTTCTGCAAGGTACAATTCCGAATACCAGGAATT
Source organism: Oreohelix idahoensis (assembly GCA_024509875.1). NCBI lineage: Eukaryota > Metazoa > Mollusca > Gastropoda > Stylommatophora > Oreohelicidae > Oreohelix > Oreohelix idahoensis. The sequence goes on along the minus strand of JAMPIV010011674.1, from coordinate 16,234 downwards.
AAAATGCACAAAGAAAGAAACATTCGGTTCAAGATAGACACAGGTGCCCAAGGTAACACTCTACCCTTAAGAATATTCAGACAGATCAACCAAACCCCAACAAGACAGCAGATCTTACCCCAAACATCAAAGTTGATTTTGTCAAGTTTAGCGGTAATCGGCTTGAACACATCAGAGAAGACACAATGAGAGATCCTATCCTTAACTCTCTCAAAGAACTGATATACCATGGATGGCCAAGCTCTATCAGGGAAGTTCCAACACACATCCGTCCATACTACTCGATGAGGGACGAGTTAAGCATCGAAGATGGTCTGATCCTTAAAGGAGATCGCATTGTTGTACCAGAAACACAACGCGATATCATCCTTAAACAGCTCCATAATAGTCACCTTGGTATTGTGAAGACACAACTGAGAGCAAAGAAAGATGTTTACTGGCCACAGATAAACAAGGACATAGAAACACTATGTAAAAACTGTTCAATTTGCCAAGAACATGCAAATAGGCAGTGCAGAGAACCTCTCATACCATCAGACATACCATTGAGCCCTTGGAGCATTATAGGAACTGATATTTTCTCAATCGACAATAATGACTATCTTATTATTGCTGATTACTACAGCAAATTTCCCATCATTGAGAAACTTCCACAACCCTCACCATCAGCTGTTATTGCAGACATTACAAAGAAGTATTGCAGCATGTTTGGCATCCCAGATGAAATTAGATCAGACAACGGTCCACATTTCTCAGGTCAAGCATACAGAAACTTCACTAAGGACTGGAAGATCAAACACACAACATCATCACCTAGATACCCTAAATCTAATGGTTTCATTGAGAGACAGATACAAACTATCAAGTCAATCATGAAGAAAACAAGAACAGAGGATGTACACCTAGCACTCTTGAGATGGAGAACAACACCGGTAGACAGTAAGATCGACAGTCCAGCAGAACTTATGTTTGATAGAAGAATTAAAGACCTTCTACCATCTAAGGTCCACTTCCGTCCACAACATAGAGACAGCACATATGATCAACTTCAGCATCGTCAGCAAGTTCAGAAATCCAACTATGACAAATGTGCTAAAGACTTACCACCATTATATCCTGGTCAGCATGTGACTACCTACAACCACGACAATGACGCATGGTCAAAAGCAACAATCATTTCCAGAAACCCTGAACCCAGGAGCTATACTTTAAGACCAGACAGCAGCAGCAACCTCCTGAGGCGAAACAGAGTGGACATAAGAAAAATCCCACAGAATACAACAGAACAGAGAATTCCCATGCTTTCAACAGACAATGCAGTAACTCCAGACCTTGGTGCCCCACAAAACCAACAAGCGCCAAGGCCGAAATCACAACCAACTCAAGCTAAACCAGGGACTTCCGCAGAACCACCAGCACTTTACACCACTCGTTCTGGCCGTACAGTGACACCTCCCAGCCGATACAGACAGTGACATATATATACTCACACTGAGCATTACACATACTTATCCTTTCTCACATGAAACATTTCGTTGGAAATGTTTGCACACACCTTTTTTTTGTAAATATGAATACAAAAAAGGGGGGAATGACATGTAATATGAATACATTAAAGTACGAGCCACACATTGTAATATAATGACATGTACGATATCCTTTAAATAAACATGGCTACAAACTGAACATGCTTTTACTGAGTGCCTTCTGAAACATGTGTGTGCTTGTGTAGATGACGAGGTAATGCTTATATACATACATCATAACATTACACAAAGCAATCACATTTTTTCCCTCTCCCTTCTGACGGATTCTGCCCTGTTTCGGAGATGGCCAGATTTTGAAATTAAAAAGCAGAACCCACTTTACGGAACGGTGAAAACACGATACAATAATGTTTCAAACAGCGGCGGTTTTGGATAGGATATACGCAACCTAAAATGTTACTTTTGGCCACGCACTTTTAGTGACATCACGCACACATATTTGTTTATCAATAAAAGAGGAATTTAATTTATATCCTAATTGTAACCCATCAAGGGTTGAACGAGATACTTTTTCATTAAAAAAAAAAAAAATTTTTTAAAGGGGCCTCTCAAAATCACGATTGCCTTGCGCATTGCACAACCTAAACCCGCCGCTGGTTTTAATATGTGCAAAAAACGACATTATAAATCAACAAAATAAAACAAAGAAAATAAGGGCAGGGCATCCTTCGCATGGCCTTCTAATTCTTCTTCAAACGCTTTCTTGACTGGCTTAGGCGGCCATGACTTTCCGAAAACGACCAGAACGCATAGTCGTTTATATACTGTTCAAAAAAAAAACAAAAAAAAAACGCATAGCTACTGAAGGCACACACATAGCCATAATTTTGACATTCAATAACTTTTTTAATTTAATGAGTTAATCGTTCAAATTGCACACAAGAATACCTTAGGGTTCAGCCAATCAATTGGCAGTTGTTTTGCAGCTGGGTGTCGTGAAATTCTAAATCCACATATCTAAATTAGAAAGTAAATGTAAAGCCTAACGAAGTAATTCAATAAAAGGAAAGAAGAATGGTAAAAGAACAGTGCGGTCACAATAGCGTACGCCTGTGTTATAGAACGTCATACTAGCTAAACAAGAAATCCCCTTTTTCTACTTCGTCTGCATAATTGTAACGCTTTCACGTTTGCTAGTAAAGCCTACTGCATCAACTACACGCGTTTCCAAAAATAAAACTGGTACTATGGTTCTTATACGACCTTGATAGACACACTGCGTAATGACCTAGATTAATATTACATTAATGTCATTTTATGCACTACGTAAACGAAAAGACAGACGGGCTTAGAAGAGAGAGAGAGAGAGAGAGAGAGAGAGATGTACGGAGGAACGCATGCAATACTACCACGTCGTCTCGCGATATAAAATTAATGCCACCCCACGCGAAAGGCATGCAGGCTTGTTTTTTTTTAACTAAACAGTGACAAAAAACACTACCAATACGAGGTAAGGTTTTAAAAAATATGTTTAATGCTTATTAGGAAACATGACACAATACTGTTTTATGTCTGAAATCCTGACTTTATACTGACAGAACAGTCGAAAAGGCAGAACAGGTGGCGGTTCTAAGACAGTAAATAAAAAAAACAAATACACGACTATCCTAGAATAATACCTATTTGTAACGAAGCCACTTGGCTCCATTAAACTTATATAGTTGGGTGCCTTAGGACTTGCTGACAAAGAATATATTAGGTGTTATGCCATTAGTCTAGTAATTAACAAATTATAGCCAAAATACTATAGTGGTGTTGTCTGACAACACAGGATCATATTTGCTCATAATGGCGTGTTTGGACACTGCTTTAGGGGAAATGAGGCCACCACGTTAGATACGATTTGATTGGCTAGAATAATATGTAAGGCGAAACATGATTAGTCGACTGCAAATACTATTTTTGGTTGCTAATGGAAACGGTAGGAGGGGTACCTTTTATCAAAGGCTTTTGTACACATGGTCTCATTGGCTAGGCCATTTGATATAGTTAATTAGGAGCGTCAGTTCAGGGCCACTTTTTTGAAAATAAACTTTGTAGAAGCAAGTGCGTTGAGAACCAGCTCATATTTTTCTAATAAAAGCCTGGGACAGAGGCAGATCGGAATTGTGCCATAACTCATCGCCAGTCAACGTACTTGTTTAATATTTCCTTGAATTGTGGTAAGCTAGACATATTGATCTCTTTTAGATGAAAATTGAATGTGAATTGATAATTTATGTTTGTATGTGTGTGGTTCAGTAGCAAACATGAGGCAAAGCCTAGATATTGCTCCACCATGTAAAAAAACTTGTCGGAGAGGAGTATAACTGTATAGGCCTATATGGGATTGCCAAATAGTACTCTGACACCTATCTTACTGTATAGAAGGAATTAATGCTGGAATTGCAGAGGCGTTGTAACCATTAGGGAGAGGAATACTGGTGTGTATTGTTACATGAGAAGCTAACAGTTGGCCTACCACGCTGAACTCTGTGTTTGTTATGTATTGTGCTTCAGTGTGGAAATAGATTATAAATTAGTTCTGAAGTAGGAGGTACGACGTTCTTATTTCAGGGACCGTGGTACTGAAGTAATAGAGCAGCACCTGGTCTGAGTTTTGCTGAATCCAGAGGCTGGTAGCATACTCCTTGTTCAAGATATCGACCAGTGTTGTTTTTCAAGATAACTGAGAAGCAAGCGAGCAGAGGAGACAGTTTTCCTGCCGCCCACTCAGAAGATAAGATTTCGTTGGCCAGAGCAGCTCAATCTTGTGTACCCCCCTCTCAAATTGACAGTATATTAAATCAAGAGGGACAGTTATTTGTTTTCAAATAAAAGAAACTGTGAACCTTTCCAATATTATTCCCACCAGTATCAAACACATGAAGTCATGATGACAAACAACAACCTAGCTTAAAAAGCCAGTATTACCTCTTAGTACTACATCACAACTCACACACATATTGTAATAATAATATATGTCAGTACAAAGATCCTATGTATAAATTGTGTACATACAACTTGTGATTACATTTGATTGTGATTCCTGATTCACTCTGTAGTTGAATCAGGATATCTAGTATTGAAAGGAATTAATACATATTTTTAAAAGTTAACACTTGACTTATTGAAGATAGTCTTATAGAGTGTTATATGTATGTGAGTGTCACAGTGTTGTAAAGTATTGTGGATTTTAATTAAAGTGTTTATCTGTCTGTTGGTTGTTGTGAACATACACTTCATCATTATCATAACCCTAGACATTCAACGTAGTCATCACAATATTCCAGAATAAGTCTGATTGAGGTCTAAATGTGGTAGCACAGTAAGGTCATCTGTAATACACCACACTTAATAGATACAGATACCTTCACAGCTGACCTCAGTCAGTACACTAAGTCCCCTATAAATATTTATAATATCCCACTTTACCACACTGGTACACGAGAGTTTTTTGGCGTACGGGCTTTCCCGTTAGTATGGTGTGTGGCCTCCTCTTGCATCGATCAGCGACTGGCATCTCCCGGGCATGGATGCAATCAGACGTCTGATGTGGGCCTGTGGGATGGCTGCCCACTCTTCCTGGAGTGCCTGGAACAGATCACGACGATTGGCTGGAGCAACGTCTCGGCGACAAACACGTCAATGCAGCTCATCCCACAGGTGCTCAATCGGACTCATGTCTGGAGACAGGGATGGCCAGGGAAGGATGAGAATGTTGTTGGCAGTCAGGAACTGCGTGGTCAACCGTGCACAATGGGGTCTTGCGTTGTCCTGTATAAACACAGACCTTTGGGCAGCCAAAAGTGGAAGGACATGGGGTCGAAGAATTTCATTGACGTATCGTTGCGCATTCAGGCCTCCTTCAATGTGCACCAATTGACTCCTTCCGTTGTAACTGATCATTCTCCACACCATTGCACCTCCACCACCGTGCGGCGGAGCTTCATCAACGCAATTTAGGGCAAAACGTTCATTTCGCCTACGGTAGACCCTACGCCGTCTATCCTGACGCTGCAACAAAAAGAAAGATTCGTCACTAAACCAGACACGTCTCCATTGATTGTCAGCTGCCCAGGGACGATGCTGGTTGGCCCAAAGAAGTAAATTTTGGCGATGGCGGCGCGTAAGGACAGGTCCTCGGTGAGGTCGTTGTGCCCAAAGTCCAGCGTCATGCAGTCTATTCCGGACAGTTTGATCAGACACATGACGTCCTGCAGGCAATGACTGGACAGTTGAGGAAGCTGTTGTAAACCTGTCTCTGAGGTGACGAAGCCGAATAAAGCGATCCTCCGCAGCTGTTGTCACTCTGGGTCGTCCACTGCGATGCCGGTCTTCAACTGAACCAGTGGCTTGGAACCGGTGCCAAAATCGACTGATGGTACTCTGATGCACGTTTAGATGCCTAGCACCATGACTTTGACTTTCGCCTGCATGCAGTCGGTCAATAGCAATGTTCCTTAAATTTATCGATAGAGACGCCATAAATGTCTGCTTGAAAATGAACTGAATTTTGTGTGTGTAGCGTTATCCTTTTATAGGGTTTCAGTTGCGTAGTCAGTGAATAGTGTTCACCCCAAATTTTGTTGCTTTCACGTGCGCGCAACATGAGCTGTGGTCAAAAATTGCGTCATAAACACTATTGACCACTGCGTTGTAACGATTACAAAAACGAACGCAATTCAGGTCAACACGTGCATTTGACACTGTAAAGAACATTTGAGGCTGGTTTTTATATACCCTAGCACTAAATTTTACTTGCAAACTCATAAGAACGCGCTCTCGGATAGCTATGCGTTTCTTTTTTTGAGGAAAGAATATTTCTCAGAACTCCTTGATGGTGAGCAAGGTAGAGCATCAGAAATGATAACCAATAGCACAGAAGAGGATACAAATGGTGATGAAGATGACATAAAGATGGAAGAACTGAAGGCAGCACTGGAGAAAATCAAGATGGGCAAAGCAGCAGGGCATGATGGTATAACACCAGAAATGGTTAAGTACATGGGAGCATCAGGCGACCTATTACTCCTAAGGGTCCTACAGGCAGCGTGGTGCAACAAGGCCATACCAAAGGATTGGGAGATTGCCATCATAACACCGATTTTCAAAAAGGGTGACAATCGACAATGTGGAAACCACAGAGGCATATCCATTCTCAGTGTCCCTGGTAAAATCTACTCTAGAATCCTAGAGCAGAGACTCCGATGCCTAGCTGAGCCACAATTGGATGAAGCCCAGTGCGGATTCCGAGCAAATCGAAGTACTCAAGACCTAATCTTCAAACTCAGGCAGCTGAGTAAAAAGGCCCTTGAGTATAAGAGTGAGATCCATCTTTGTTTCATAGATCTGGAAAAGGCGTTTGACAGGGTCCCCTGGAGCAAACTTTGGAACTGTTTGGCAAGGAAGAACATTCCAGCACCTCTGATTCATGCTATACAGAGCTTCTACACGTCTTGCAGAAATTATGTGAGGACAGCAAACTATAAGTCAGAAGAGTTCAGGACCATCACTGGTGTAAGACAAGGCGATATCCTGTCACCTTATCTTTTCATACTCCTCATGGACGATGTCATCAAGGCATGTAAGGAGAGAACAAGAAAGTATTCAGTGGGGTACTGGAAGATGAGACAGGTCTGTATTTCAGAGCTAGCATTTGCTGATGATGTTGTCCTGATTGCTAAATCAGAGACACATCTCCAATCCAACCTGCAAGTCTGGAAGGAAGAGCTGGAGAAGAGAGGGATGGTCATAAGCAGCTCTAAAACAAAATACATGGTGATATCACGAGAAGAAAGAAAACATCAGATTAAGTTGGGAGAACAGGTCCTGGAGCAGGTCGACCACTTTAAATATCTCGGAGCTATTATAGACCGAATGGGGGGCATCAAAGAAGAGTTGGCCACTCGAAAAGCAGCGGCTGGGAGACTTTATCAGGCCATAAATCGAGGATTCCTCAGCAAGAAAGAGGTTGGTAAGAAAACGAAGATTGCTGTATACCGCCCCACCTATGTCCCAGTCTTGACATATGGATGCGAGTCATGGGCAATGACTACAACCCACAAAAGCCAGATCCAAACCTCAGAAATGAGGTATCTGAGGAAGGTGGTTGAAGTAACAAGAAGAGACATGGTACGCAACAAGACGATACGTCAAGGCCTTAAATCCTACCCCCTGCAGACCCATATAGAACAGTCCCAACTAAGATGGTTTGGCCATGTCTGCAGAATGGGAGAAGATCGGCTACCACGACAAGCATGGGAAACAAAGAGCCAGGGATCCAGACCTCCAGGACGACCCAGAGTTCGCTGGGAGGACAACATTAGACAATCTTTGAAGGACCGAGGACTAGAATGGAACCAGGCCAGGAAGAAGACAGCTGATAGAATAGTCTGGCGCTCTCTCTTCCAAACCTCTACACCTCACGGTAGAAGGGGAACGACTAAGTAAGTTCTTTTTTTGAACCGTATATTTGGACATGCGCCCTTAGCAGAGGAGCTTGTGTCTAGACTGAATTGAACGCGCTTTGCCAAACAAGGCAACATTGTTTTATAAAAACAACATAAAAAGTGCATTTTCAAGCTTCAAATCCTTATGGCTGTTTATCAGTTCTAAGGTTGACCATCACCAATGTGTACTGTTATTGTTGAACAGATTCTACATCACTGCACTCCAGGCAAAACCCTTAAGTGCTCAGTCCCCCTCAGCATACTTTAAAGGGTATGAATGCTAACTGCTCCTGTAGCGCGCTGGTTGTATACAACCTGATGCATCCTCTCATGCGTTCATCCCTGCTGGTTTTAGGTTTGATGCCAAATTCCAGCAGTCTTAGCCTTGATGATTCATCGATTGCAGTGTCATTCTCTATTAAGCGATTATGAATTGCTGTCAGCATTTCTCTCTTATCCATGTCAAATGTGTGACATTATTAGGTCCTTTTTTCGCATTCTCTCTCTCTCTCTCTCTCTCTCTCTCTCTCTCACACACACACACACACACACACACACACACATTCTCGAATTATTCCTCATTTTCGGAGCACATAATCCGTGCTACCGTCAAAGTTTACGTTGTCACACTTCACTTTATGTAGGGTCAAGCGTATTGCTTCTCCCGAAAGATTAATTGAAGCACTAAACGTGAGTACAATACCGGTTTAGCTGCATAATCGCTTCCGGCGAGACGGACTTCGGGTATCCCGTGTTTGTACAATGCTATTGATGGAGCGTCTGATAAGCTAATTACTCAGACCTCCGAAATTACCTGTGATAACACATTATAGATAAGCTCAATATTAGAAGACATTTGAAGAAATGAGTGATAGTAAAGAGTGACCAGTGTTAGACAGAAATAACAATTCCTTATTGGGAAAGTGACAGTTTAAAATTCACAAACGCATGAGTCACGCACATAATTCCAGAATTAAAGTTAGCATAACATGCACTTTGAATGCTATTGGATTGGCGAGTTTAGTTGTTCCATACAACATGTATGATTGGAGCCTTGCCATTTCATAACAACATGTGCGCACACCGAGGGCTACGATATAATGTAGCATTGTTTTCGACATACCACATTGCATTCCAGAATCGTCAAAGTAGACAGCGGACTGAAGCCAGGAAAGAATAGAAGTACGGATTCTGACTTTATGTAGGGCCGGACTTTGTGGAACACTTCTGAACACTACAGCAAATAAACTCTAAGTTATTCATAATAAACCGGACTCCTACAGGACCTACTCGCAAGTCACAGAGGGATTTTCAATAGAAATAAATACTTTGACGCGTGCTAGAGGCATCTATACCAAGATGCCGGGACTACTTAGCTGAGCAAGAAGTCTATGATCCCAGTTTAAGTTGTAGCATATTTTTTTATACTTTGAATTTGACACGTTTGAACTTGCTGATGGTTATATAGGTCCTTACGAGGCTGGTAACCTCAGTATGTGAAAATGATATATTCATGAACCACCATAGCAAATCGCTGGTGATTGCGGATTCTCACAGGGAACCAAAAGCAGAGGTAACCCCAGGCTCCAAGTGGAGCATTGAGTGGATGATGGTGCCATCATATGTATACATTTATTATCATTTGTAATAAGTTGTATGTGTGCTTAAAAAATGTTCCTTCAGGCACAAGCCACATGCCATTGTCCAGTCGCTTTTTTCGATTACATTAACTAAGAGAATGGTGATTTTTCATCACATCACCTGAGTTAGATGATTTACGCCCAGGGAAAGAAAAACACCAGAGAAAAACATCGGTTGACGGACAGCGGGAAATGCGCCTGCTTAATATCAGGAAAACAAAGACTTAGCAGCGGAATTTGTTCTTCTATTGCCTCAAAAGTTGGAGGTACGAGTCTACAAGACCATTGGTGGTACGAGTTTTTGAGACCATTTGAGGTACGATTCTACGCTACCAGCGGTACTACTATTCTGTGGTTCAGAGCCAGGGATCGACACTTGAAACATACATTCAACGAGTTCTGAAGATACCTGCCTTCAGCAGGAGCGACTACCTCTTGAACAAATTTGTAGACGCGCCCTCGGAACGGATACGAAAATACGGAAACAGCAGCATCAACACTTTGGAGTTTTGACGAGCTATGTGGCATTACTAGCAGGCCAAAAACAGAAGCACTTTCTTTTTTCAAAATCCTAAAGTCAGCACATTTCATTGATGACAACCATCTTTTTTTAATCACCAGTTTTATTTAGGGAGCAGCGGTAGCAAAGTGGTTAGTGCACTGGCTTCCTAGCTCAGTGGTCTATGGTTCGATCCCCAGATGAGGTGGGATTTTTTAAGCCACAAACGACTCCTGGGTCGACCCAGCCCCAAATGGGTACCAGATCAACTCTGAGAAGGTTAAGGTGGCCGGCGTGATGCTGACCACATCACCCCTAGTGTGCCGACGGTCAAGAGAATATGGGTCTAACACCATATTCCCAATATGCCTCAATGGGCGTATAACGGGATCCTTTACCTTTAGTTTTATTTATTTACATTGGGAATTCTATACTAAAGAAGGTTTCCTGTACCGGAAGTCGAGGAAAGGGGGGTTAGAGCACTCACAATTTGTAGTGCCGTACCTATACAGAACTGAAGTTCTGCAGATGGGGCATTCAGCCTCATTCGTTGTCCACATGGGGCAGGGGCAGGAGCCACCATGCAGCGCATCGGGGCCCACTATTACTGGCAAGGAGTGAACGCTGACATCCAGCGTTAAAGCATTCATAGACAAGCTTTGTGTCCTGTACAACGCGTCGCTTAAAAATGCCAGAGAAAAAGGGTGTTCGAATTTGCTGATGATTGAGTTTTTTAAAAATTGTCCGTATTTTAAGCACCCGATGGGTTGCATCGAGTTTTCGGACAGTTTCGGCAGTTTGGAACAATTATGAACCTGTGGTACAACATTTTGAAGAGGCAAACAATGATTTCATGAGGGACGCAAAGGAAAGATGTGCTTTTGGGGGATTACCAAAGAAATTACATCTACCAAATTTATATTGGATTTAGGACTGATGTGCGATGCTCTTCACAAATTGGCAGATTCATGCTTAGATTTGCAAGACCCTGATATTGATTTGTACAAGGCGAATGAAAAAAATAAAATCTCTTACGCAGATATTTGAAAAAAAAAAATATTCCTGGATCGTATTATGCATATTCAATCATATCTGCGAAAAATTAATTCTTTCAAGGAGTACTATTTCGTAAAAAAAAGGACTAAAAATAATCTACTGATTGATCCAAGTGCATGGTTCCTATTAGTTAGCACATCATGATATATGTTTATTTTATTTTCATACTACATACAGATTACCATAAAAAATCAACAACCCCTGTTCCCCCCCCCCCCCCCCCCCCCCACACACACACATACACAAACACACCGTGCGGTGACCTAGATTTGACGCGCAGCCCACCTTGACTCCGCCCTTTATCAATTAAATCTATATATATATATATATACGTCCAAAGGAGCACCATGAAAATAATCAGGTGAGAACTGCCACCTCAGGGGCGCATTCCCATAGTCAGTTATGACTGAAACGGCTATTATTATTATTATTATATATATATATATATATATATATATATATATATATTATATATATATATATATATATATCTATATATATATATATATATATATATATATATATATATATATATATATATATATATATAGTTAAGTCATGTTTTTGAGTGGGAGTTAAGTGTTTGGGATTTTTATGTACGGGTCTGATTTTTTATAGACACGCTAGTAAGCCTTTTAAAAGTTATGAGATGATTTTTTATTTGGGTGCTTGAACATAGCTCAACTGAGCATGTGTTAGTTTTTTTTCAAACATAAAGAAAGTGTTCAACTGTTCTGAGTAGTTGGGGGAGAGATACACCGCTTGAGTTGAAGATATACTGAGTGGTATTGAAAAACAATAATCTCGGGCATTAGGTTATCTGGCAGAGCCCTTCGAGACGGCTTTTTTAAAAGTCTCACTAGTGTGTCCATATTTTTTTTTTTAAGGGAAGAGATTCATAATATATTATTTAAATAAGCCATGGATTATAAACCGATTATTATAGGCTACCTTTCTTTATGATGAGTTTTGCCGGAGTGATGCTAACTAAATTTTGTTCTGATGGTATTGTCTAATGTATTAACCATTTATCATGACATGAGTCTTGCTTCGTTGATGCACACAAGTTTCTGATGGATTGCTATGCTAAACTTACGATGTTGTGCTGAATTGTGCCATGTTTCTATGTGATTTAGTCGATTTCTCTAACAGGATTATACCTGCCATCATACTTGGGATTTGCTGTGATCTGTTGTCATGATGTCAACGTTGCTGTCGTAAATAAAAACCTGTGTATAAACGTATAGAAAATCTTCGTTGCGTCTATTTTCTGACCCAACGTTATACGTGTTGTGTGTGTTTTAGATAAGATATTACAAACGTAAAGAACTCACGACATTCATGAGTATAATATAAAACACTATCGGCCACATACATAGTAAGCCCGCACCTTGCTGACGTCAACATTGTCCAGCTGTTCCAGACAGTATACACTATCTTCACATACAACCCCCACACATTCAGTAAATAAACTAATATATATACTCATGGAACAAAGTAAAGTGTGTGCAACACTTTATAGGGCACTGTTAGGCGTGATTTCATTCAGGACGAAAATGAAATAAAAAGTTGGCACACAATGTGATTTGAATATTGAATAAAGACCAAGTGATCTCACATTGATTTTAGTGAAAGTGTCATGAAAGAAAGATAAAATTTAAAGTCAGTGTGCTGCAACCCACACGAAAAAAAATGAAATCTTGCTTCCAGTTACCGATGTAATGTCCCTACCTTGAGCTGTTATCACCTTGCTTGACAGCGCCTTTCACGTCGAGACCAATGAGCCGTTGGACATCTGGTTGTGGGGGATGTTATTCATTCTTCTTGCAAACGCTTGTGCTAACTGGTGGTGGTTATTTCAGGCAGGATTTTGTCTTCCATTACGCAGCCTACGCTTCAGTTCATCCCATCATCCCACAGGTTGCTTGATGGAGAACGCAAAAACGTATTCCTCACTGGACGCCTGTACACCAAATCATGCCATCCATTGCACATTGCAACAGAATCTTGACTCATTAGAGAGACAGAATGTGGTCTCCATTGATGACAGGGCCATGCTACGTGCTGTCTGGCCCAGGCCAAGCGCGCTTGTGCTATAGCAAAACTGTCAGTGCTGGTCTAAAAAAACTGCAGAGTCAGTGAGGTAAGAGATTTGCCCTCTCTGAGCTATTCCGCACTGTTTTCTGCTACACGACACGGGTCTTAAACCTGGAATGTTCCTGCAAGTCCATGTTGCCTGAATAAACCTGTAACGCAAGTGCCATAAGCGTAATGTAATACGGTTCTACTGTGCAGGGGGTGGTAAACGTTCGTATCGGCGCCACTTCTATGGCGATCAGCAGTGGATCCAGTTTGGTGGAAATGATGCTTGAATGCGTGATATGGTTGACTTCACTGTGAACATTGAACAACATATTTCACCTGTCACTTGAATGCTGACTTGTCCTGTCCTTATTGCACTACTTATTATATTTCGGAGAGGAAGAGTGCCTTATGACATTTTAATAGTGTTGCAAGCGTTGCAGAACAGAAGTTATTTAATACATATGCATATCTTTCTTCTCTCCTGACTGTCATACGTCACTCTCTATTCATATTCGTGATTATTTCTATCAACTATCAACTATCACGCATCTCACTCAAAATTGTCTTACCTCAGACATACTCTTAACCACCTCGCGACAGGTGTAATTACCAAATACTGTTTTGTCTGAGACATCTTTTCCATTTATTCATTGATATTTTTATATTGCGAATGTTTGTTCACGCTTCGTTACACTTTTTTATTTATTTATTGATTTATTTTTGTTCTGTATTTGTTATTTCTCGATATAAAATATGATTTTATTTCTTCTCCGCTTGCTTCTCTCCCCAGTAGCTGTTTTTTATTTTTTTCCCCGCTCTAATTTTTAATTGTATTCAACAGCACCACTTCGTTACCCGATCTTTTCGAGTGGCCATTTTGTTTATGTTGATGTCCAAGAGAATATATACTACCATTTACTGGTTCTTTCATTTTTATTTTTAGTAATGCATTTTTCAGTTCTCCCTTCTTTCACTTATGTTTTTGGCATACTCATTGGCATTTGGGTCGTAATGTAGACATTCGTTTCCTCCTTTGTCGTAATAAAAAGCTTTACTTACTATAGTTGACACTGCTAAGTAAAGGCATGAGATTTCTAGTTGTCGGTAAGTACGACGAACAGAAAATAATTACCGACAACAGAAATAAGAAATCTAAGCGAATTCACAAATTTAGGTCAAGTAATCAAATAACAGTCAAAAACACAATGGATAAGTGATTTATATCAGATGATGGCACGTGACAGGAGGACTTAGCATGTGTTTGTTGAAGGCCTATGCTCCTTTAGGAGTGGAGAGTTATGAATGAAGTGATTTATATTTCTTTATTGCAAAAGCTGGTTATATGATGACATCATGGCGCTAAGTTTCTGTTGTCGATTCCGAGACATTTAGGCTTATAGGACTGAAATTAGGCTGGAAAAAAAAAAATTAGACAGTCTCTTTGGTCACGTGAAGACAAACTTAAAATCAATCAAAAAAATTATGAAAATATGTCAGAAAAATTGTTGTCTGATGTTGTTATTGATACACCTTACGAGATGTTTCTTTTGCGTTTAAAAAAAAAATTAATGAAGAAAAATATCCCGTTCAACTTCTGATTGTGTATAATTGGGACATATATTGTTTTCAATTCCAAATAATATGAACAACTGCCGATATGAGAAAATGGCATCACATTTATCAAATCATTGTAAATACGGAAAATCATAACTACGTATCAATTATGCTTGTATGTTAAAAACAGACAAACAAAAACGAACAAAATCAAGAAGAAACTCTAAACAACAATAATATTAAAGTGGAGGGGTGTAAAGGCCTGGTGGTTCCAGCTATATAACGGACTTTAACAGATATTTAATTGACTTTCATCTGTTAAAAGTCATATGCATTGTAAGAACAGCATCAGACCTTCACACCCCCAACCACTATATATTAACATTTGTTGGTGTTAAATATTGGTAGTCTGAGAAGTTTCTTATTACAGGGAAGTGAAAATTATGGTATTCTCATTTGTCTTCTACACGCTTTCTTGCTAGTAACACATAAAATGAATTTCCGATTTCCGGCAAGATGGCTGCTTAATTTTTGTAGTTACAAGTTTTCTTAATTTTTGTGTCACAGTCAGTCAGCCAGCCATATAGTGTAGCACAACTGCAAGAAACTCTAGAAGATGCCATAAGGTAGGGAAGCTGCCCCCTTATAAATGTATGCTGCACTGAAGCAGGATGCACTGTGCCGCATGGCGCGTAACATAGTGCAACGCAAACCGCCTTATGATGACTAATAACTCTTTATTAGTACCTCCTAGGTTGCTGGTCGGGAACCTTTCCTTGACAAAGAGCCAAATATTTAATGTTGTCTCTATTAAAAAAATATTGAAGAGCCGCATGACAAAAAAAATAACATGGTATTCCTCATTCAATCTTCTTCTTCTTCTTTGATCCTTAGCCGCCGACCGTCAAAGCAGTCAGTGGCCATAACGCCTAGTGGCGTCTTGTAGGGCAACAACAAATTGATTCCACTTTGCTCGGTCGGCGGCATCCCCCGCACAGCGTCCCAACTCCGGCCCACTCCCTGCATCCCAGCCTCCACAGCCCTCCGCCAGGCCGTTCCCGGTCGGCCTCTCTCTGCCCCCCCCCCCCCAGGGGGCCCAAAGACAGCTGCTCCCTCGATGGCATCGGGGACTCCTTCTGGGACAAGGCAACCCAGCTTCCAGCGTCTGACCAGCTATGATGGAGTGCTGTCTCTTGTTGTCGGAAGCAGCTCCGGCCGGCGATGGCCTCGGCCAAAAGGTGGGCGATTTTTCCCAGTGCATGCGAGTGAAAAGAGGACACCCGACACCTCCCTCTTCGGCAGCACTCCGCACCACAGAGAGACAGAACGCCACCGTGACTTCTCTCAATCTGCGTTGAGCTGCCTCGAGCGACCCAGATGTGCCTAGGCAAAAAGGCAGTTCTTGCCCCATTCTCCCGACGA